>BMAW01128497.1:84771-159256 GCA_019974015.1 Nephila pilipes | reverse complement strand
TGTAACTTGTGTTGTCCTGTACTGTGAAATAAATTACAAAAAGAACCACCCGTATCTTTTATTGTGACTCTAATATATGAGAATTACGTTTCAGAAAACACGGCTTCGGAAAGAAAAAGTAGCAGAATTTTATTTCCTAAACATTTTTATGTTATGTAATTTAACACTACCAAATCCCTTTTCTATTTACTACATTTCAGTATTCAGTAATGTTTATTTATAAAAATCTCGGTTTATTAATAAGCAGGAATTATCAAATGAAATAACGTCATAGAAAATCCCTTAAGGTTAGTGAGAACATATTACAAAGTATATAAGTTTAAGTTTCCTTTAAAAACAATGCCATTCAGATAGCGAGAATATCGTTTCAGTATGTGATGTGAAATCATGCTTCAAATAGTATAAGCTAATAAAAATATTACTTTTTTAATTTTAAATATTCTCATTTAATTTGTGACACCAAGTAAAAAAAATTCTATCTCAAAAGTCTAAAGCTACATACTGGCCAAGCTGCGCTAAATATCTAAAAAAAACTCTTTTTTTGTATTTATGTCTCGTAAAAACGTGTATTGGAGATGGATTTTGTAATTTCGATCCTCATTCAAGTGATTTAGACGACACCTAAGTTGGAAAATCTCTCTCAAAATTTATCCACCATTCTTGAATACTTGGAGCCTCGACGGATTTAACGTGCAAGCTACGCTACACTAAAGGTTTTAAGTGGTACCATGAACCATACAAAACAGATTGAAAAATCTACGCCAGGTACGCGTTCGCTACCATGAACATTCAGCCATAAATATATCTGTGATCTGGGCACAAATCAGAAAATACAAGAAATGAAGAAAAAGGTGGTATAAAGGAAAAAGGGTCGAAAATAGATAAATATTGCTTCATCATTCCAGGAAGGTGTGTGTCGGGATATCTGGGTGAACAAATGATCGTTCATTGTTTTTCCAAAACAGTGAACACTTTGAAAAATGAAACAGTCCCACACCAACGGATAGGGAATCGTGAATTTCAGAAAGAAAATATTCCTTGAGAGAAAAGGCATGGGTTGTAATCCTGATTGTTCTGATTATCCGGCTTGTAGAGTAAGGGGGATTGTTGGAATAATAATACAATTTCTCTTCAAAGTCCTTAATTGCAATAAGTTTGATTTGAATCATTGCTGCGCTAGAAATAATGCAAGAGTTGCTGGCGATGAGCCCCATTCTTAGTATTCATCGTCAAATGATAAGAGCGACATTTGCACTGGCCCTCTACTAATAATTTAACATTTCTCAGCTTATTAAAAGAATTCGTCATACACCAGCTTGGATTCCTCTGATTATTATTGATCTGAAAATGTTCATATCCCTTTTATACGGTTATACCATCAGCAAAAATCATTCTGAAGGAAGAATAATATGCGCAATGTGCAACTAACACAAAATAAATATCATGGAGAAAGAGTTACTTAAATTTTATTAAGTTAATACCGTTGTGTGCATCATTCTCAGTAATTCCCCCTAACTCACTATAAAAGTTTAAAAACAAAAGAAAATATTTAAATAAAATCTGCTATTTGTATTGTGAAATATTCTCCAATAAAATCTAACATTAATTTACACCTATTAAATTAAGGTAGAAAAAATGCGCTATGAATATTATACTCTGGAGATTTATTTTTATTTCGAGAAACATATATCACTCTCTCTCTCTCTTCCTTTAACAAAGTTTACTTTCTAATTACTTCATCTTCTTTAGGTTGATATTGAATTATTTGTCCTTCATTTGTCATGTAAAACAAGAGATGGCTAGTATTTTACGCAAATTGAACATTTAATTTTATTTACTGAATGCTACTTTTTGTTTATTTCAAAGGACGTTTTAGTTTTGTATACATGTATTTCGTAACTGACAAGTTTTGTTTCTTTCAGGTTCTTAGATCTTGGAAATTGGTATCGATTGAATTATCATTTTATTAACTTTTGATTATAAACAATGCAACCCCAAATAGCATTGTTTGTAATTATCAAGTAACAAAGACCATATTTACGCTACATTAGGGTGAAGGCTTTGTACTTGAAAGATATAACGGGTTTTAGACTTGATACAAGATATTACTCTTGTTCCAAGCCTAAAATACGTTCAAAATTTATAGGAATTCCGAGGTCATTATCTATCTCTTACGAATTCCATACTCTGTGCATTAGATAATCGCAATTCTAGGTATAAAATTCTAAAAAAAAATGTATTCCTTCAAGAGTATAAGCTCAAAACTATGAAATCTGTCATCAATAAACCTCTAATTGACATAGAGTGAGTTTCACTCAAAATGATCCAAACTCTTTTTCCCGGGATATATCCAGTGCAATTACAGTCACACAGAACTTCTGCTTTTACCTAGACTGAAATATTATTTAACTTCAGTCGATTATGTACAATATTTTAGAATAGATTATGCAGTAAATGGGTAGATGCGCCCATTACTAATTAAATGGGTGGTTGAGCCTATCGTTTGTATGAATTTCAAATGTTTCAAAATAGAAGTAAAAATTCCAATATCAATTCCAGCCGATGAAAATAGATTTTCTATTAATTAGCCTTTCTATTTAGCCTCATGTATCTGAAAAATGTACACTCATGGACAAAAAAATTAGCGCACAAAGAAGGAGTCGTAAAAATGAAACGAAATTTTATATACGTAATGAATACTTTGATATAAGTAAATTATTACAAAATCAAAGAAAAAGGATCATTTATTTCAGAGAAAAAGGCAAAAGAACGGAGGATTTAATACCCTGTTGAATCCCCTGTAGCGCGAAAGCACGATGCGATACGATCGGGCATTGAGGCATGCAAGTTCTGTATGATGTCTTGAGACATTTCGTTCCATATTTGCTATAACCTTGCCTCTAGTTCGTTCAAACTCATGGGATGCCCAACTCACCATCCTAAATGATCCTAGATATGATCGATTGGAGACAAATCTGGGGATCGGGTAGGCCAAGGAAGGGTAGTGCGGAGAATGTCTTATGACACTCTTGCAGAGTGAGGCCGAGCATTGTCTTGTTAAAAAAGGGCTCCTGAGAGCCGTTGCATGAGTGGCAACACTTATGGTTGCAGGATGTCATGGACATACCACTGGGCTGTCATGGTGCTACGGATCAATACTAGGGGTGACCGTGTATTGTAGGCAATGGCACCCCATACCATCATACCAGCTGTAGGAGCGGTGTGTCGCTGTAAAACCAAAGCAGGATTGAGGTGTTCACCACGAGATCTCCACACACGATCACGATTGTCATCATTGCTGAGATTGAATCTGAATTCGTCGCTAAAGACGATATGTTTCCATTCCGCTGCAGGCCAGTTTCCTCGTGCACGGCACCACTCCAAACGGAGGCGTCGATGGGTGGGCGTCAAGGGCAGTACACGTAATGGGTGCCGTGATCCCAAATGTCATTCAGCCAGGCGCCTTCTTATGGTTTGAGAAGGCACAGGGGTCCCTAATGAAGGTGCTACCTATGCCTGGATGGCGGCCGATGAAGCAGTTGGCTGAACGCGTGCATTTCTTATGATGTGGCGGTCTTCTCGACGACTGGTCTGTCGATGGCGTCCGGAGCCCGGTATTCGTGTAAATGACATCTCTCTCTCGGATCCACTGGCCCCAACACCTCCTCACAACACAATCAGAGTGGCCTAATTGACGAACTACTCGCCTAGTTGACCACCCAACTTCCATCTTGCCGATGATTCTCCCCCTCTCAAACTGCGACAGCTGCTCATATTGTCCTCGAAAACGGCGTAATGGCATGTCTATCTAAGCTCTTCCTTTGTAAACAATTGAGCACACTCAAACAAGCTTTGGTTACCTGTTTTATACTCCATGGAGAACGACGTTAAAAGCCCTCTACCGCCGATAAGTAATGCACAATCGCACTGCATTTCTAATCATTTGCATATCTCCCCGACATGTACCTTTCTGCCAAGTCTCGTTAAGATCCCGCAATTATTTCTTGGTGCGGTAATTTTTTTTGTCCATGAGTGATATATATATATATATATATCTATGTGTGTGTGTATGCAAGATAAATTACAACTCTTTTTGGACTAAGATGATGTAGTCGTGTGTCGGAATTCAATAATTCATATTTGGTTTCTTGTTGTATTCGTTAAGTTAGAAGCAATAAAACTTTCAGCTAATTAAACAGTTTTTAGAAAAAAATCATGCTTATTATGAAACTCAGAAGCATGAAATTACAAAATTCGCAGAAAAGCACGTCTCATTTAGGAAGGAAAAAAGAGAGCGGCGAACGGATATGGACGACTGTTAGACCCGTGAAGAACGGCGACGTCCCAGAATTTTGTTATTCAGCCATCAAAAGTTGCTCGTGTCTCTACCATTACACATGCAGTTCTACGAAACGGATGTTTTATAGCTGATGGGAAATTGTAGTTTAATATTTGGGAGAGATTGCTAGGTGTTAAAAAAAATAGACAACGCGTTTAAGTTGAAAAAAAAAAAAAAAGGTTAAACGAGTTTGGGTTCTCTTCACACTCTGTTGTTAATGTTTTTCGTAATGATATAACTAAATCCTTCATGCATTGTTTTTTGTAGTCTTTTACAAAATTTCAACACCATTTCTAATGAAGTGTTATTAGTAATTTTTATATTATATTTTGTCTCAAAATATAATATAAACTTTTTAATTAATGTTTGGTTTAATTAATGTTTAGTTTAATTAATATTTCTATTTAGAATTTTAATTGGATTTATAATATTTTAGAGGTTTAGTTATGTGTATCTTACTGTTTGTAGTTAAACTGATGACGGTTACAAAATTAAATTCTACTTTCTATGGTTGATTTACTGAATTTTACTGATTTTTGTTTTATTTCCATATTTTTTTATAATGCCATCCACTAAAGTATAGTAATTTAATCAATAATTATTGGTATATACACTCATATCCTATTCCAAGGTATGGTACAGTAATAATAATATTATTTCTGTTATCAACTAAGCTTTTGCTTTTCTTTCACTTGTCTTTCTCTATCAAAATTTTCTGGTTCTCAAATAGATTTTTTTGTTTCGGATTTTAGGTTTTACATTTCGGATTGTTTCATTAATTTAGAAAAACAAATTTAATCTAATGAATAGTCATACTAAAATTCAAATAGATAATCACACTCCAAATATTTTGCAAAGAAGTGCTCAATATTTTTGAATCGGTCGTAGTCATAATCTGGAGTAGTTTTCTGAATATTTTTTAATCTGTCTTGGATAGAACGCGATTTTAAGATGCAAGATGTTTAATATAATGTTCCTGTGTATGGATATGGGAATATTGCCATTTCAATAAGATATTTTAATTACTTTAAATTTAATGCATCTCTTTTATCATATAAATTAATACAAAACGTGTGATCTAGTATCTGTAATTCTATATCTAGATATTCACGCTCACGTGTATCGGAAGTTTTCTGTGATGAAACCAAATAGTTTAGATAAAAATCAATGTTAGCTTGCAATTTCTTTTATGTCTTATTATTTCCTCTATGTATCTGAATAAATCGTAATAAGATTTGTTAACGTTATTCAATTCATAAAAATGTAAGAATAGATTATCCAGAATTTTGATAGCTGGTCCTTCTTGAGGCAAGCCTGTAGTATATATTTTTATTGAATATAATTCTTTTGTCAGTACTAATTGTATAACGTTCCTAAATTTGTTTATTTTTATCATATATATATATGATATCTAGATATTTTATTAAGATGACATTTACCATTTTACCATATATTTAAGAAAAAATGTATTATGAGTTTCTTACAGAATAAATGATCAAAACCAGAGTCCATCAATTTTCGTTATTTTTTTTGTTCGCTTTCTTCGAACCTTAATTTATTTCCAACATTAAAGAAATGCACTCTTTTATACTCAGTATCTGATTTAATATATTCCATCCGACTCAGTATGTATTTTTTCTCCGAATGTTTGATTCCATACAGTCCATTTCTTTTATTCTAATTTGTGACAGAATCTTCTTATAGCAGAAATCCACTCTAGAATGGGAGAGAAAGCTCTTTGTTCACTGAATTCACCATCTCAGAAGGAAATCAATTATTTGTGTGTAAAGAGCAGATGGTTATGTAAGGATGAAATGTTAATCAAAGTTTACTAACGGAAGCCTTACGTCTTTAGATTGCACCCATCGATAAAGAATACAAACTCAAAAGCGGAATACATTTTTAAAATATCTGTAAATGCACTCCACTAAGTTTAGTATAAATTAAATATGAATCAATAATTTGTTACCACGAAATAAGGTTTAAGAATGTATTAAAAACTTGAAACAAAACGTAAAAGTCTTATATAGTTGCCTTATTGATAAGAAAGAATTTAAGAATTATATTCACTATTTTTTCAAATGCAAGTTACAAAATAATTTTTTGGAGTAGAGAATTTTTACAGTCTTGTCAGTTGTGTTATTACTGTAACGTAGTTGAATAAGTTGGGTAAAATATATTGTTTCTTAATTATTGCTAAATGCCTTATCGATGCGTGATTATGTGATACTGGGGATTGGAAAGCATTTAATTAACATTTATAAAATACTTAATTATTAATTATAAATAATTTTATCATTGTATCATTTTCCACCAAAACTCACCACTGGAAACATGAATTGTACTATACTCTTGTTATATATATTATTTCTCCATTTCTTTCTTTTCAATTATCTTTAAAGCCAGTTAATTACACTGTTGCCTACTAGGGCTCTTGAATACATGGGATTAATGTTAAACATTTTAGAATTTTAAATAACCTTCTCGAGCTTACATTGTTATAATTCAATAAAATGTAGCTCAAAGGACGGAAAAGTGAACCTGTTGGCCTAGTCGTCATGGTCGCGAACTCGCGGCCGTTTAACGTTTCGTTAACATTTTCGTTAAGTCGTTGGTTCGAGCCTTGATGCCACTGATACACTTTAATTCTGTCGAGGCACAAAGTCTTTCCATTGGCATGGTGTGGAAGTAAGGAGAGGGATTACAGTTCAGATGTCCTCCTTGTCACTTTGTGACGCCCGCCCGACCCGGGCTTCATCTTTTGCCATCACTGGATTCAATTATTAAGCTCTATGACACAATTATTAAAGAGACACTAGAACAATCTTTAAGTAATTTATTAACATATATTTACTATGATAAAAACTCACTATGCTCTCCCGGATAATATTTCTATTAACTTCAATTCAACCCACCAATAGTAATCTAACAGACTCTTACCACTAATCCTTCCTCGACTGCAACTCAGACTCTGGATCAACTGTTGAAAACAGCAGTAAAGGAACGTCTTGCAGCAATCTTTACTCGAACCCTTTAATTCAACTTCCCTTTCTATTTCTCCTTCTGCTTATCTATAGCTTCAGCTTCACTTCTCCTTCAGCCTCCCTCTCGCTACTTTCAGTCAGAGTTTATATATTTCCTAACTCACCCGCTTCACTTGATTTCTAACTGCTTTACATAATCACGTTTCATTTTTGGTTGGGAAAAGGTTGTTTAGCAAAAGCAATCAATCTCAATTAAAAGTCCCCAAGGTTAGTGAAGAGAAACCGTGAATAGCCCAATGTCACAACTTGACCGAGACTGAAAATTACTAGGTCCGTCGCCAATAGCCTTCATATTGTTTCTAGCGCGACGTTAACTGTCTCTCTTACTGAAGAGAATTGAAATGTAAATTCTCTCAAACGTTAATTCTGTCGAGGCTCAAAGTTTCACCATTGGCATGGTTAGGACGTAAGGAGAGGAATTACAGCCCAGGTGTCGTCCTCGTCACTTGACCGAGACTGAAAATTACTAGTTCCATCGCCAATATCCCGCGTGTTGTTTCTAGAGCGACGTTAATTAAGCCAATCGAAACAAGGATGGCTAAAAAAATAAAGTTTTATTTCTAGTTATGTTTATCTACTGATTTTAAGCTAATGTTTTATATAATATGTGAATTTATAAAAGATTACTGATGATTCGCGAAAATAGACGTAAAAATGTAGTCGAAAATAGAAGCAGAAAATGTAATAAAAATAGACATGTTTCTTTTTTGTTCACTTCTTTACATGCATATTACCCCAATCCAACAAATACAATAGTTTTGATTTGATAAAGTACGTAGTTGCTTAAAAATATTTCGGTTCCAGAAACGAAATTGAAACACGTTCACCAATCCAGAATAAACATTTACTTATCGGAAATGTGAATTCTGCATAATATTTCAGTCTGAAAATTCTATGAACTTTTTCTATTTTAAACATTAAAAAATTTATTATTTCTTGAACTAATGTAAAATTAATTAACTAAAAGTGATGGTTTGAACAGCAATTATTAACTTGAATTTACAACATTATATGACATTGTCTACTATGACGTTATTTAGTTGATTGTAGTGTCAACTAATGGGCTGTTAAGAAATCACAACTGAACAGTTGTCATTCAATACGATTAACATTATTTTCAAGGCTGATATATAACTGTTCTGATGTTTAAGGTATCCGTACACCTTCGAAGAAAATTTTTTGAAATACATTGATATTTGTTATAAAAATACTTTTTTATGCTAAAATATAACCTAAAACTATGAAAAACACATTTAATAATTTGCTTTTAAATCAAAAAAAAATTTTGGAGTGAAAAACATAGTGAAAATAGTACATAAATTGATTATTAGAATAACGCTCATAACTCAAAAGTAAACAAAAATATCATTATTCTGTAACTTTTATCTTATTCATCATAACATTTTTTGGGGCTGGTACTACTTTCATGATGAAAATCTTATTACAATAATTTTTATTGTGTTTCGAGTCAAATAACAATGAAAAATCATAAAAAAGTTACAACAATACATGATTTACACCTTTGTTACTAAAAATATATCAATTTTATAATCATGAAAGTGGTAGGGGTCCTTAAAAATTGTATAAGGAAGACACTTGCAAAATTTCAATTAATTTGGTTCATAACTTTTTCTGATATCTACGTTGCCATATGTAAATATGTCAAGAAAACTCATTTTGAGAAAAATCAAAAACAAACATTCAATTGCAATTTTTAATAATAAACATAATAAAATATATTTAAAATGCCCCTGATTTATATATAACACCTTCTTTGCTTTCTAATACATTAATTTTTTTTTTCCTAAGAGCTCTGAGTATTTTTCGACGCTGCTTTACATTTGGTGTTGAATGACGTGCAGCATCAAAAATTCGACAACTGTCAAGGTGTTTGTAAGATTTTAAGGTAAAATAACCAGGCGTTACATTTAATTTCCTTAAAATTTCAACACAGCCCTTGTACCCATCATTAAACTGTATAACAGCATCCAATGCACCAGATTTTAAAATTTTAAGGCACACGAAAACCTCTTTCGGTACCCTCTGCCAAATTATGCCATTAAAACATTAATTGGCATTCTGTGTCTTACCATGAAGGCACTTTGACAGAAGTTCTTTAGAACACAGTTCTAAATATGTAGGTTTAATTAAATTTAATACATCATTGGATAAGCCATTATATTTTTCTTTGGGCTTTTTGCCGCATGACAGTGCTCGCTGATAATAACACCAGCTATCTTTCCCGATAGGGCACTGTCCATGCATGGGTTTCTTGCCACTCGATGCACAGTGGTACAAGGCCGCAATGACGTTCTGTTGAAGTTTGAGTAGATTGCCTACATTACTTCGAACAGCAATTCCATAGTAATTTTGCAATCTGTCAATAAACGAATCGGTAAGTTTACCTTTACCAGATAAACTTTTATTTTTGGATTTCAGTTTGCGCAATCTCGCACCTACTCTTTTCTGAACATGCCCAATGCATTCCAGTTTAGTTACGCTATCTTTCCCATATGTGTCTTTCACGCTGATGAAGCCTTTAGAATCCCCGTCTCCATAATAGTGTGAATACTTCAAACCTCGTTTCACAATTGATCGTTTGAAGATCCTGTTTGCGCCAACAGCTTCCATCTTTAATGAGGAACCTTTAAAATTGCTTCGACACACATGATCTGCTTCAAGCGTCTCGGATACAATACCTTTAGGCATTTTCGAAAGCTTTCTGCAGGTCGGACAATATGATGACATTATTTCAATGTCCACTACTTTGCCAGTGTCGATTGACAAAGCAGCAACACACCCATTCATAGAAGTGTAACCTCTACGCTGCCATGTTCCATCGACAGAAACACCGCATTCAGCTAATTTATTTTTAGATGAATGAATATTCAAAACTTCCTTAGCTGCCTTTTGCATCGACAGTTCACTTACTTCTGAAATCACAGACATAAGTTTATTCTCATGATTGGTGTATGCAGTTTTACTGAGCCTGGGTAAATTTAATGTTGCACATAATTTATATGCAGTAGAAAAACCTTTCCCAATTTGTCTCATGGCATAAACAAATCTTGCATTTATCTCAGGATAGTTTAATGTTTTCTTCGAGCTGGAAAATCCTGTGCAAAAGTCACAATGCTTACATTTTATTGCAAAACTTGAGCACAATCCATACCTCGAGTCTTCATGTAACAGCAAACCATCGTGGAAGCATTTGGGGCAACAAAGTTGTAAAATTGAGCATAGAAGGAGTTCTATGTCAATAATTCTGTTGCCGGTTAGTGGTTTATTTTCATATTCAGCAATTTCTTCATCTAGAATGGCAGAAAGGTTCAATTTTGAAGCACTGGCATTAGCAGTTACAGTACTATTTTTGCTATCATTTTTGGTAAAACCATTACCACGAAATTGTCTTTTTCTTTTAACACTAATTCTCCTTTTTGAATTTCCCATTTTAAACGAAAAAAATTGAGCTTTTCAACAATAAAAACAATCTTAATCAGAAACTTATAAGAATGAGAACAGAAACCAAAACAGATGTGAACAAACAATAACGATTCTCTTTTCTTGCCAGATTCAAGATAAAAATGTATTTAAAAACCTGTTGCCAAATGTATTTTCAAACATTCTGAAAATTCAGATTCATGTTTTAAAATTTATTTATTTTGTACCATTGTACATATAAAAGATATTTCGAAAAATAAAAATGTAAACAAACATTTCTTCCAACTTCCTGTCTGCAGAAATGCACTTCCGGTTTCAAAAATCAGCTAACGAGTAAAATTCAAATCCCTGTAACTTAAGTCCTAAATAAGGTATAAGCAAAATTCAAACACTATTAGAAAGAAAAAAGTTTAAAATTTAAACTGATGTTAAAATTAGAAAATCGAAAATTTTGACAAAAATGACGTTTTAAAGGTGTACGGATACCTTAAAATAAATTTTTGTTTGAATCAGGTACACTCGCTTTAAATAAACGAGCTCTATCAGTGGTAAAACTCGTAATTTCAAACAATGGTGGACGACACCAGAGTTTTACTCACCGAAATTCTAAACATACACCATCATAAAAATTCTTTATGACTTGTTTCCTATAAATGTACAAAAGGCAATACAAATACACACGTTTTGTCTCAGTCGGGATCAGGTTTCCACTTTGACTTCTCTTGAACATCGAGCAACTTCATGGTAAATCTCAAAACTAATATTAATCTCTAAACTAACATGGCTCATATAAATTATTAAAATCATGTTATAAGATAATGAAATAAATTTATTTTTCATACATGAAAAGCATCTGATATTACGATTTTATCCTTTAGTGTACATAGTTCATACAAGGGACACTTAATAAGTAGATTTGAAAGGAATTTTGTAACTATATTTTACAAATGATTCATAGTTTAATTGTATGGATAATTTGATTGTAGAAAATCAAAGCTTAATCATCAATTGTAGCGACAATCGCATTTAAACACCTCAAAACCGCATTATAACAATAGATTTTTAGATAAGTTTGATGTTATTTATATCGAACTACTTTTACAATCAGAAATTTCATGATCAAAATCTTAGTTAAATCTGTAAGATTTTTAAATAAGTTTTAAATTCGTTTCTAAGACGTACATCGTTTGAATATCCAAGTATATTTTGTGTAAATCAGTTGAAATCTTATACATTGTATTTTTAGTTCAGTTTTTATTAACTTCCCACTAGAAGTAACACGAGGGCTATTGGCGACGGACCTCGTAATTTTGAACGTTTGTCAAGTTGTGACGGTCCTATCCGCGATCTTGTCACTAACAGTCCTCTAGGGGAATTTTCGGGCCATAGAAATAATTTTTATTAGAAAGCTTCGTCCGAAGAAGAGAACGTGATCATGCAAATTAAGACTGCTATATATAGTATAAGCTTCCAAGAGGAGAGATAGGATAGACTTCTAGCGGAGCAATGAGTATTTAATAATTGATAATTGTATTACTTAAGGTGACGATCGAAACTAGATAACTTAGAAGTTGGAGCTCCTAAATTTAGTAAGGGTACTGAAGTATTTAAAGTCTTCTCATATCTCTCATACTTCGTCAATTTTCCTCATATTTATTAATTGGGTGCTTATCGTAACTTGGGTTGATCAAATTTGTGTTGTAAATAAATTAAGTGTTTTTGAATATGTCGATCCTTCCTTCCGACCCCTCACCCTTACAAAGTGACGAGGACGTCCCCTCTCTCCTAACTTCCACACCACGCCAACGGGAGGGCATTGGATCCCGACAGATTTAACGTGCATCAGCCCCGGCTGTACGGCGGATCTTTTGTGGCTAAGGCCGGAACCCACAACTCAACGAAAACTGCTGGCCCCGAGTCTGAAACCATGACCACTAAGTTACCGCGGCCACTATTCATTGTATATGAACTAAAAAAAAACTTATATAAACTAAAAATAAATTTACAAAATGAAATTGGCATTGCTAATTTCATTTTAACATGTGATAACACTTTTTCCGTGAAGTTCTCGAAAAAGATGAATTATTCAAAATGAATAATAATTAGGTTAAATTAAGCTTTCGTCTGAGCCGCAGGACTCACAGAATCAATTACTATTAAAATAATATATGTTCTTAAAATCCTTAATGAATTTTTATTTTCTCAAGCAATACATTCTAAAACACAAAAAAAGTTGCTGAAGTTAACAACAAAAAGAAATATAAACAGACGATCGATCAGTAAAAAATATTAAAATAAGATCAAAAGATAAATTATTATAGGATACAATAATATTCTGTTCCGATATTAAAATAAGAGTAGATAATAAAATATTAAATTAAATACACACACATACTAATTATACAAATATATCGTAAGGCAAATTAAATGCATTTATTATAATTATAACATATTACAATATCAATCTTTTGAATTATTACCATTTACCATTTATTTCAAGCCCACACAGTTCTGTAGAAGTCATTTTCTCAAAACAACAACATATTGGCACGTATTAAAATTACGAATAAATAAAATGATTAAATTATTTTATATTAGTACAGTTTTCAAGTAATCATAAATTCGTGTATCGTTAAAAAAAAAAAAAGACAAATTAATGTCTAGACAAATTCATGAACCATGATATACTGTGATGAAACAGCAAATAAAGGAAGTTAATTTGACCTTAAAATAATTATTTAAAATACAAGTTGACAGTGTTCTTGGCAGTCTGTTGTCTCAAATAGCAATTTTCCAAAAAATTAAAATTATTTGTGGCTATTTTCTCTTTCTTTATGGCTTGTTTTTACAATATCTGAATTTTGTTAATGTAAAATATCAACTGTGGTTCTCACTATCAAATATGACAATCATTTAAAAAAATACGAAGACACATGTGTGATTAAAAGTTTTATATTTTAAGTAATGACTCCTATACAAAAAATAGAAACTGCTCCTCGGTTAAGTATTCTGTAAGTTCTTCATGATTTTGGCTTCATTGAGCCTAAGGGGACTTAGTACCTTTCGAAATCAAAAGTAGAACATTTTGACAAACTTTTTTCAATTCATCATAAATCAATAATTTTTACTCATTTCTATATGAAACTTTGCCAGTTTGTGTATTATAGTGTATAGTTTAAAATATTGGGTCAAGTTTTGCTATTAAATTAATATATTTTCTCAAACAACATAAAATATTCTTACAAAAATTTAAAAAATAAATTAGCTTACCTTACGTTACCCACAATATAACATTTGAAAGATGTACAGTAGAACCGTAATTCTTATACCAAATTAAATCTAAATAATGACCTTATTCTGTAAACCTCAAATTTTAAACTTATTTTACATAAAAAAAAATTTAAAATTTAAAAAATCTCAAACATCAAAGTCACTTTTCTAATATTTATAATGCTTCCCGTCCCTATGTTTTCTGCGAGAGGAACTTTAGTAAATCGAAGTTATAATAAAAATATTCTTATATCAACTACTGGATAAGAGTAGTCTAGTATTGTAATAGAACATAATATCTTTAAAAATATTAATTATGATGATGCAATTCATGAATTTGCTGAAATGAAAAGCGGAAATGTGCAGTTAAAGTAAATTTTATTGAAAATCAGTTTTAAAAAAAATGTTTTCTTTTATTTTCAAATATAATTATTCAAGGAGCCTAATTGCAAATTCTTGCACGTGACAAATGGAATGGCTAGTTACGCCACTGCTTTTGGTACTATTCAATATTACATTACTGAGTGCGGTAAGAAAACTAGGACATTGTTAGTACAGCATAGAATATAAGTTAACTAATATCGGTTTAATTTGTGTGCATTTCTATTTGTCTCGTACTTTAATTATAAAATATTTTTATAATATATATGTCTTAGTTAACGTATTACTTTTTCATTTTTTACAATTTCAAGAAAAGGATCTACTAAACTGGAGCTGTTAAAATAATGAAATAATTTTTTTTTTCTTTTTTGCTTATTGAGTTTTGGCAAACAGTACCTAGTGTAATCATCGGTTTTAAGGAACTTAGCAATGATAATCAACGTGTAGAAAGCGGAGGAAAATTACGGTGAACACTTCCAAGAATAAAAAGACCATCAAAATGCGAGTTCAGGGAAAACTGAGGGATTTCATGAGAAAATTCGCTCGTGATATGGGGATAAGTTACCGAACGGTGAGGCGAACGGTAAAAACAAAGCTTCAGCTGAAGCCTTAGAAGTTCCAAAAAGTTCTCTTTCTCATTAAAGAAAATAAACTCTTGCCACTCCAGAGGTGCGAACACTTTTGAGACTGGTCGCAAGTCAACGCAGGGAGAGATTCCATTTTACTGTTGAGAAGTTCTTTACCGTCCACCAAGTTCATGATTCCCTGAACGATAGAATCTGGTCTGTAGACACTCTAAACACCTCGGCAATTGTTGAATGTCCAATGTCGAACATGGTCTAGGGTAGAAATTGGGCAAGCGGCCAAACACCTTGATTTGTTGTGGTTAAGGGCGTTAAAATAAATCGAAAAGTGTGCCAGCCGGATCTTCTAGAAGCTGTTGCACTTCTTTGGGCCAGAAAGAACTTCTGCAATGTGAACTGGAACTTTTCAACAAGATTCCGCCCCAGCTCATAAGTCCAAAAAGACACGAGAGTGCTGCAAGGTGCATATTCCGGATATGATACCATCTGCAGAATGTCCATCCTACACTTCAGATTGAAAACCATGGATTACAGTATATGTTTCATTTTGGAGGCTAGGGCTTGCAGTAAATCATACAAAAGTTCGGACTCTATAAAGGAATCGCTTCGGTGGGAATAGGATATGTTACAGGTAGAAGACTAGCGGCTCATTGCTGAAAGTTTCAATAAACATTTGTGTCACTGTATCGCTTCAAAAGGCGGCCCCTTTAAAACTAATTACATTTATTTATCAGAAAAAGTCTACTCTTATTGTAGTATGTTACATTTTGTTAAAGAATTTATTTTTATTGAAGTTGTCTTAAAAATTGTTTCACCGCACTCTGTATGAAACGAGTTGAAATCGGTACACTTATTTTACATGAAAACTGTTGTTATTCTTATGTAAAGATAACAAATGCTGTAAAGAGACATAAGAAATAATATACAATACGAATTTTCTTCCAGTAACAAATTATGCTTCTCATAATTTAACTCAGCTTTGTTACTGGTTGTAACATTGATTATAAAGAATTACAAAAACAATATGAGATAGAGCGTAGTTTAAATGCATTAAGGACGTAAATATTCTTTATTTTTGTAAAAAAAAAAAGAGAGAACATGGTTTCAACATTTTTGATGTAAGTATAATTAGGACAGTTAGTATGATAAAGATTAAAGTATTATGGCAAAATTATTAGAAATATAATTTTTTCCCCAAAAGCGAAAGAAAAAAGCAATAGTTATTCTTATAATAAACAGTTTCGGGTTGAATTTGTTTAAAATGCATATTTAGCCACATCGTTATTTCGTTTATAATATTATTATCTTTATGCTTATAATACTATATATTGAGATTTCTAAGCCGATGAACATGAGCAAAGAAATTTAGCTGAGTATTTTCTAAAGTATTGCAAAAGAAGAACTACATTATAACCTTTTAATAGATTGAGAATATTACAATCTGCTAGGATCAAATATGAACTTCGTGAGAAGTTTTAAATTTGCCGAAAATTATTCTTTTATTTTTATCCATATATTTTTACTCATCATATAAATCCCTTCAGATTAAAACATATCAAAACACTATATGCATATATATTTCTCAAATAAAATTGAAGAAAATAAAAAGAGTATTTTATTGATACATTTAAATAGAATCAGAGAATCCAAACTTTATTATTGAAAACTATTCAATTTCAAACATCTCTTCTTTTAGTCACAGAATCTAACAAATATTAGAGTAATATATATTTTTGTAAATAGTTGTGCAAACTTTCATATAAATGTAAAATAATTCGTTTCGTTCGTTCGTTAATAATTCGTTAGAAATTATTTGATCATGTTACAAAGATCGTACATAGAATAAAGAAAATATCTTTAGAAATAAATGAAATGTTAAATAAGGAAACTTCCCTGCAATATCGAAACAAAATTACACCAAAGCATACAAAGAATGAGAGAGGAGAAGTCAGATTAAAAAGAAATAAAATTTCTTCAGACGCAGAAAAAAAAAGGTGACATCGTTATTTTCTTAACGTATTTCCCAGGCCACTCTTGGAATTTTAATTAAATATACGGCATAATAGTACATGTAAATAAGAAAAGTAAAAATCATTTAAATTCTTCATCATTTTTATTCATTTAAGTTTAACTTTGAATTTTGCTTAAAGCCACATATACACTCATTGCCATAAACATTCGCGCACCAATAAAGAGTTGTTAGAATAAAGAGAAATTTTACATACGTTAATACAACGTTGATGTACAAAATCAAAGCAAAATTATCATTTTTTTTGTAGGAAAAATTACAAATGAATCTAAATGTTATAATAGTTTTAGGCTACCTATAACATGAATACATGATGTGTTACGGTCAGGCAGTGATGCATATAACTCCCGTATGATGTTATGCAACATCTGAATCCACAGTTGCTGTAAACGCACCTTTAATTCGACCAAACTCGTAGACTGTCTAACTTGCCGTTCTAAATAATCCCTAATATGTTCAATCGGTGACAAGTATGGGGATCGATCAGACCAGGGAAGGGTGAAAATGTAGCAGAGATCGTCTTGTGAAATTCTTGTGCTGTGTGGGCGAGCACTGTCCCGTTGAAAAATGTCTCCTGGGAGCCCGGCCATGAGTTGCAACACATGTGGCTGAAGAATGTATTGAACGTACCTCTGGGGGTTATGGTGGCGTGGATCAATGTTATCGGTGATGTGTGTCGTATGCGATGGCACTCTATATCATCACACCAGTTGTGGGAGCTGTGTATCATTGTACTGCGAAGGCAGGATTGAGACGTTCACCAAGAGGATTCCACGCTCGTACACGATTGTCATCACTTCCCAAATTGAATCTGGATTCGTCACTAAAGATGATCTGATTTCAATTGGTTTCAATCCAATCCCTTTGAGAGCGACACCATTCGAAACGGAAGTGACAGTAAATAGGTGTCAATGGCATTACACGTATTGGGCGCAGCGATAGCAACTTTCCTTCTGCCTTGCAATGGTACAAACTGACACAAAGGCCTGTAGTGAAGGTACTGCTTGTGAATTGATGATGAAGAATATGACATAATTTGAGAACCAACCACCCGTTCCACACATAGTGCAATACATGTTTGGTGTAGGAGGGCTCTCAGTCTATCTTTGGCTAGCGGCTTCAGTATCCTCAAGACGCACATTCACATATGATGGTGAATCTTGGTGCTCTAGAAACTGGAATACTTCCAGACTAGCCGGACTGATTTGTCAATGTATGAGATGAGATTGCTCCATCCCACTATTGATGAAAGCCCTGAGGGTTAAAACTCCCATTCGCCTTTCCCTCTTTATCCGGGCTTGAGGCCGGTTGGAGAATGGTCCACTCCAGGCGAGGTTTGGACAGTGAGATACCTGGCGGTATGTGTGCGTGTCGTATGTTGTGACGGTCGTCTTGACTATTGGCCAATAGAGGGCGTCCTGTGTCTACTCACCGTGTAACAGAGCTCTCTCTTGTCCACTAGTTTCAACACCTTATCAGAGAAAAGTCAGAATGACCTAGGTTGCGAGCTACTCTCGGAGCTGACAACCAGTTTTCCATCCCCTATGATTCTTCCCCTCTCGTACTCAGAAAGCTGCTCATATTGTCTCTGATGGCGGCGTATGGCATCTCTAGTAAAAATGCATCCCTCTGCAACAGATTAAATGCACATAAACAAGCTCTGATTACCTGTTTCATAATTCAAAGAGAACGAAGTTCAATGCCCTCTATTGGCGTTACGCAGTGCGCAGTCATACAGCATTTCTAATCATTTACTGACTCGTACCTCATGCCAAGTTTCGTAGCAATCCCTCTCTTGTTTCTTGATGCGTAAATTGTTATGACAATGAGTGTAACTGTAACAGAAAATTAATCTTGCATTACATTTATGAAAATAAACTTATTTGATGTAAAACCAGCCATGAATGATGATATAAACGAGCTCAAAATGTCTATCTTAAGTATAAGGTTGCACTTTATAACTGGCATGTATATGAAACAGTAGGAATATAACACTGAATTTGTTAAACGTTAAATTTAATTATTAGACTCCTAGAGGTATAAAATATTTTGTTTCCAAATCCTGGTATAGCTATTTTATTGAAATACTTTTCAAATGTATTTCTTAATAAATAGTATATATAATTTGTGCAACATAGCTAAATCACCAACAATACTTTTCTAAAATATTTTTTTACTAGCAATGTTTCTTAATATAAAATGTTTTATTTACTATTCAAGTTTTATTATTTTTTTCCCTTTTATCACTACAAAGACAAAATTATGCCTCCCTAAAATGACAAAGAAAAAGTATATAAACCATGAACTCATGTATTTTCTATGCCCTGAAATGACAATCCCATTCTTCCTTCTTGAAAGGAGATATGCTTGAGAAATTTACCTTCAAGTTCTAAAAGAAATGTTGTGGAAGGATAAAACTCTATACATTGTTACAAAATAAAAGTTTTTATTTTGAATGCTTCCATTTGAAACACGAAATCTATCAGATTTGAAGTAGAAAATTCTTTACAAAAAATTCTTTCTTTGCATTGGGAACTAAACATATTCACAAATTTCTTAAAATACTTATTGTTATTTCTTTATTGTTGAAAAACATATTTTGAAATTTCATTCAACAAATTTATTTGTGTATATTAAATATTGAAATATATATTTTCAGAATCTTTTGTTGTTTATCACGTATTATTCATTGTTTGAAATATCACTTTTATATATCAATATTTTATTTTACTTGCCAGGAATTTTTTCAAGGATTTATTTAAATGCGTAACTTAACTTATAGCAATTGTATTGCAAATTACTTTCCTTCGATATGAATTCTTTGCTAAAAATGAGAATATAAAAGTTTAACTCTATTATTGTTAGAATTCTGAATAGAAATATTTATATATATTCACTGTTTTGACATTTAAATCTTTCAACAGTGTGTGATTCAGGCTCACCTACATTACTCACTATAAGGAGATAAAAAAATTAAATTTAAATTACAAGTACTCAAAAGAGCTTTGTGCATCATAATTATATAACTTTTATGAATAAAATTTTTAACGTGATTGTGTAGCAAAATAATATCTTAAGAATTCTGTATCTTTCTATCGAGAAATTTTAATTCAATATAATACTATTTTAAAGGGAAATTTATAGCCAAAAACAGACAGAGCTGAATTTCAAACCAAATTGAAAATCTTAAATTAAAGAAATATTAAAGTTATCAAAGAACATTAAAGTTACGGTATTAATTTTCAAATTTGTATAGGAAAATGTCGATGGAAACAACTTGAAAGACTTATTACAGTAGTAAATTAAATTTACTTCAATAAAACAATTGAATCGTGCTATATAAAACAGTCGTTGTTCTTATTCATTTGCAGAAAAGTCTTTTGATTTATATGTTTCCTTTAGATATTTGAAATTCAAACATGGTTACATTTATTAGTAAGATTTAAAATCATCTTAGGGATTTCAAAATTTCAATTACAAGCTTTAATTCAGCTTTGTTACTAGATTTCATTTTTTTTATTTTAATTGTATTATTTTATATGCATGACTTTCATCTAAAATTTAACACTAATTTCATTTTAACAAGCACTATACAAACAAGACAAATTTTAGCATTTCACTTAAGAGAGTAATAGGGAGTTAAAACAAATATCTCTTTCGACTGTAATCGCATTCAAAGCATCGTAATGTAAAACATATATGTGTAAGATAAATACAAAACATAATTACAAATGTAAGATCACATGAAACGAAAGATAGATAGAAATTGTTTTTTTGGCATAGTATGTACCATAAGGACTCGATAACATAAAAATTCCAATCAACCATCTATACTGATAAAGGAAAGTTTAAAGAAAAATGGAAACAAATTTTTAAAAACGAGGATAAATAAAAATACGATAGCGAATGTTAAAACAAAAATGTATATTATTTAACAAAACTTCCAAAATAAGTATTTGTTCCTATTCTATACGATTGTTTACATGATTGAATTTGCAAGAAATGTTTTCCTAAAGTAAATTTAGTGCTAGAATCAGCAACACCTTTTTATCAAGACTTATACAAAACAAAGATATAGTATTAAGAACAAATTCATTCGCTTTGAAAATAAATAACACAATAACAAAAATAATCTACACTAAAAATTTCTAAAGTGAAGTTTTGCAATAAATTTTAATTCTAGGAAAAAAAAAGATTATAAAATTTCTGTACTTCTATGACTTATCCCAAAACAGACATTTAGTCTCCGTGAAAAAAGAAATTAAAACAAATCCTCTTCCGATGACTTTTTTTTTCGAAAAGCAACCGTAGCATGGAAAGTTTGATAAACGATACTCGAAATTGAGTCAGTGTTTCCTTTCCGTTCAGTTAACCGGACAACCCAGATTAGTCAGACAAAGAAACAGTCTACCACCTGGAGAAGGAAGTTTTCATTCAATTTGTGAAGCTTTTTTCATTTCCTTTTGTCATAAGATACCTTATCAACTCAATGTATAGACTACGAATTGATAGATTTTAACTTGAAATGTGTATTTATGAATATTTCGGGGAGATATAATTAAAACAAAGATTAGACAGACTGCATCTAATTTTCTAAGCTAATAAATACAAGGTTAAAAAATATATGTCTTCAATTAAGTCCTAAAAGCAATTATTTAGAATACGAGGTGTGGGTTTTAAATAACAAGTCTGATGCTTCTACAAAATAAGTAAATTTGCACCAAACACCAGCTACTGACAGTGTTTATCGTGAAGCCTTCTATTTCGAATGCATAGCCTCTCATTTCTATAAATAAATCCGTATACCTGTAGCCTTCGTTTGCATTAGTTATAATAATTTTTTTTTGTTTCCTCGGAACAATAATAAGTGAGGAACGAATTGTTAAATTTTATATGATAATTAGAAAAACTGCTACTGAAACTTATAATTTATTGAAAGAAGTATAAAGTAATGAATGTTTGTTTCGTGCACGTATTTTTGATTGTTTTAGCGTTCTTAAGATTACCGAGAAGACGTTGAAGATTATTCCTGCCCGGGTCACTCTCCCACGTTACAATTGGATGACAATATTGAAAAAATCGGTCATCTGGCTCCATCTGACCATCAGTTAAGTATTCGCTCGATTGCTGCGACTGTAGGAATAGACAAAGAATCCGTATTACAAGCTTTTCCCACGATACAATTCACGGTGAAACTCCTGATAATGTTCTGCTTATTCCCCATTGCCTGTCAAGAGGTTTCTAGCCAAGTATGACATCCCAGTGTTAGACCATCCACCTAATTCGCCAGATCCTGAACCAAGTGACTTCTATCTATTTCCTAAGAGGAAATCTGCATTAAAAGGAACAAGATTCGAGTCCGCTGAAGCTGTGAAGTAAAAGCGGCGTGAGTCCTGAAGGATCTGACAGAAGAAGACTTACATCACTGCTTCGAACAATGGAAGTTTTGCATGGAATGTTGTAGGGATAGAGGAATCGTGTACATTGAAGATGATAATAAGTAAATATGTATGACTTAAACATAAATTGTTTTACAACATCAGTCTCATTATTTAATAGCCACACATAATATATAAGAAAATTTCTCATTTTATACGTTGCTGCTTTCTCTTAAGGACTTAAGCGTTCAAAAAGCATAGCACGATCTCTGTTGGCAAAGTTTTAGAATCTGGGGAGTTCGCATCCTTATTTAAAAGAATTCAAAGTTTATCGTTATAATTATTCAACTTAAAGATAAAATAATTGAAAATTTGGATAAATTGAAAATAAAATTTAAGATTTAGTGGAGGAATATTAAATCTAATAGTTAAAACATTAATATATTGTAGTTTGAAGATTATTTGGCATGAAAGTTAATTTAGAACCTTCGAACTGTGCTAAGAAAGCAAGTAAGTGTTACGCAAGGAAGAACAAGGTTAACGAAATTTCTTTGAAAAAGTAAAACAGCTTGACGAAACACTATCTATTTTACTTTCTGAAAATAAAATAATCATTGAAAATATTGTAATATATAATTCTCTGGAAGACGTAAACAATCATGAACATATAGTTCAATTTGTACTGGGAGCTTTTCACTAAACTTAGACGATTGATCTGAAAAATTTTATGTTATGGTAACAATTAAAAAAAATTGCAACATACGATTATAACCTTAATTTTTCTCATTAGACTTTCTTTAACTTTATTTTTCTTTAATTCAGGCTCACACGTAATTATCATTATGCTCGTACTGCACTGATTTAACATCATCTCATGACCTGCTAGTACATATTACAAAGATCAATTTTTAGCGCTGAAGCTTGCCTTTATAATTACAGCCCTTTTCATAACTCCATACGCTATGACTTTATACAATCAGGATTCTAACCTTTAATTTGACAAGAACGTAGTTGACCACTATGGTTGTGATCTTGATCAATCTTAGCATTTATAAAAATGAAATGCCACTGTAGCCTTATTAACCCCTTGAGGGCTCTATTGTGTACCAAAGATGCCTCACACATACACAAGCGCCTTTTTATTACATATATGAGACATACATATATTTGGGATTTAAAATGTGTAGCATAATTTTGATTCAAAGATTTTTTTAAAAAAATATTGGTTTAGGCGTAGGCAACCTATAGTACGCGTGCCGGATTCGATACGCTGTACAATTCTCAATGGGACTTTACACATGCTGCAAAGTTACGAGGGGTGATTCGAAAATAAGTTTCGGCATTTTTCAGAAGGAAAATGTATTGCAAAACAAAAATCCATGCCATCATTTATGCTAAGTTTGTGCCACCATTTATGCACATGCTAAAGTTAGATAAGTGTACAAGTTAATATAAGAATTGAATTTGGCTTTACTTATTTCATTTTAACATGTGCTATTAAGTTCTCCTAAAAGTAGAATTGTTCAAAATGAATTTTAACTAACGATAAGTAAATATACTTCCAAACTCCGTACTCTACAGAAACGCTACTTCGTGTTACTTCCTTGAACCTCGGTCAAGTGACGAGAATGACATCTAAGCTGGCATCTGCCGGATCAGGTTTTTCTTATTTCATCGAGGAAAGGAAATAGCATATTTAAATTCCTGCGTGCATTTTTATTTATACGAGCAAAACATTCTAAAGTTCAATAACGGTATCAGTGTTAATAGAGTAAATAAATTAAAGATCAAAATACAAGAATAAACGCTACATTACTAAAGTAGATAATAGAATTCTGTTCGGATACGAAAATAAAAGCCGATGATAAAATATTAAATTAAATATCCTAGCAAAGCAAATGTCCTTAAGCAAACCAAATGTAATTATTATGATCATAGCGCTTAATAATATCATTCTTTTGAAACTAACATGTTTATTTTATGCCCACGCCTTTTTATTGACGCCATTTTCTCAAATCAACAACATGGTAATAAATTACAAGATTTTATCGAATTATGTTATCCCATTCATTTCTGGATATACTTTTACAATCACTATTATCCCAGACATTAAGAGTTAATAAATATTTGCTTTTCAAGCTATCTAAAGAACTGATTTTTTTCACCTGCCTTTTATTAAACAATTTTCATGATTCACCAAATCCATATAACCCTGCGTATTTCGAAGCCAAAAACACACCCCAACGTTCGGGAAGCGAATCCGAAGAAAGAGATTAAATCCCATCCTCCCACGACTTATCCCATCGGAAAGTGGACATTCGGACCTTATAAAAAATAAAGGAAAATAAATCCTCTTCTGATCTCTCTCTCTTTTTTATCGACGACAACACCAGTGTGGAGAGTATGATTAACGAGAGTCGAAATTGAGTCACAGAGCCCGTGTTTCCTTTCCGTTCAATTAATCCGGCAATAGGGATGTGTCCGGCAGAGAGAGAGGCTTTCTGCCGTCTGACAAAGAAAGCTTTTACCGGACTAGCGTGGACTTTTTTCCCCTTTTGAGCTTTGTGGTCGTTTATGAATTCGATGGATTAAGTTTAAGAAAGGTAATGGTTTTATTGTGTTGAGTACTTTGATGGTAAGGAACGGTACTGTTATTTGAAGTAAATATTAGCTGTAGATTTGATCATATATATGTTTTAATGTACCTATATATACTAATATTTTTTTAAATAAGAACTTATAAACCGCAAATTTAAAGTTTTTTCCAAAATAATTGTTATTAATAATATAACAGATCAATTGAAAAGTCTCCGGCCTATCATAGTAAAACACATTTTAATTGGCAAAATTAGCTTTTTTTATTCAACATAATTCCCTTCAAGGGTGATACACTGATTATAGCGACCCTCCAACTTTTCAAAACCATTTTTGTAGTACGATTTGTCCTTTTCTTCAAAATAGGCCTCAGTTTCGGCGATCACCTCTTCATTCGACGAACATTTCTTCCCAGCAAACATTCTTTTGAGATCTGAGAACAGGAAATGGTCGCTGGGGGACAGAATGGAGAATACGGTTGATGAGGAAGCAATTCGAAGCCCAATTCATGGAATTTTGCCATCGTTTTCACTGACTTGTGACACGGTGCATTGTCTTGGTGACGCAGCACTTTTTCTTCAAATGCGGCCGTTTTTCGGCGATTTTGTCTTTCAAACGGTCCAATAACGCTATGTAATAGTCGCTGTTGATGGTCCTTCCTTTTTCAAGGCTGTCAATGAAAATTATTCCATGCGCATCCCAAAATACAGACGTCATAACCTTGCCAGCCGACTGTTGCGTTTTCCCACGCCTTGGAGCGGGTTCATCGTGTGCAGTCCACTCGGATGACTGTCGATTGGACTTCGGAGTGAAATGATGGAGCCATGTTTCATCCATTGTCACATATGGACGCAAAAACTCGGGTTATTACGCTTGATCCTCTTCAAACACTGCTCTGAATCATCAACTCGTCATTGTTTGGGGTCAAAAGTGAACTCGCGCGGCACCCACTTTGCACAGAGCTTTTTCATACCCAAATATTCGTGAATGACATGTTCAGTTCATATATTTAGAGTGTCTGCTATTTCATTCAATTTCAATTTATGGTCATTCAAAATCATTTTGTGGATTTTCTTAATGTTTTCGTCGGTAACAACCTCTTTTGGGCGTCCACTGCGTTCACCGTCCTCGGTGCTCATTTCACCACGTCTAAACTTAGCATACCAATCCTTGATGATTGATTTTCCTGTGGCAGTGTCCGGAAATTGGCATCAAGCCAAGGTTTTGCTTCAACTGTATTTTTTCAACACGCGAAATTCCTTTTTATCCATTCTTTTCACAATAACAAAAGTTGCTTCACTCAAAATGCTATAATTCACAAACTAATGATCCGACAGCTGTCAAATTTATACACGCATCTTTTGAGGGTTAGGGCTGACTAAAAAACATATGGATTTAATTCTAGTAGTGCTATCTATGTGTCAGGCCGGGGACTTTTCAATTGATCTGTTAAAACGCAACACATGCCGTACTGAGTATTAGTTTATTGGAAAGTTATGCCCGTTTGTGAAGTAAAAATAAATATCACATTTTTCATACATTAATAATATTTACTATACAATATATTTTCCGTTGTTTCTAGTATTGGTCTATAAACATTCTAGATAGGTGCTTTGTGAATTAAGAGAGAAAAATTTGCTTAAGGCACCCGACTATGTTCGAAGACCAATTTTTGAAAAAATGCTTTTCAGAAGAGTCTTTTAGTGTCAAATGATAAAAATAGACTCAAAAAGCAATAAAATTATATTTATATACATATACAATCTGTAGTATTTGAAGAAAAGTGTTTTTTTAATGAAATTTCAGCAAAATTTACAACGTTATGAAAAACAGCATAACTAAATAAATAATAGACATAATGGATTTTTTTTTCATACATATACTTCTTACTTTCTGTAAAGTGTAACTGATCGCAGAATAACAATTAATTTCAAAAATAAATATTTTATAAGGCTTCGAATTTGATGTTTATGATTTTTCATCAAAATTACTATATGTTTTGGAACGAAAAAGACTGTAAAATATGTCTAAATGTAACTATCTCAAAACCTGTGGTCTATTACACTCTTAAAAACGTATTAAATATGTGTACCAAATTTTATTGAATTTAGTTTTAATGCTTTGGAGATATCACGTTTTTCGTGCATGACTTTTGGTGAAAAATTCATTCTTCAAAAAACACATTTAAAAATATATTCATATGTTACTTAAAGTTAATATTACAGAAATAACTCAAAATTCTCCAGATTTATATGTTATACCTTCCTAATCTGCAATATATATGTTTCTAATTTTTCTGAGGGACCTAAGCGCTGTTCTGGAAGTTTTTGTTAATGGTAGTGAGAGCCTTTTTTAATTCTTCGAAACACATCTGACATGGATTACAGACTAATTTTCAAAAATTGACAATCAGGAAAGTTTTATAATGACAAACAATAGAAACAGACTTATAATATCACAAACATTTGAATGTATATAAATATATACATATTTTACCTCTAGGTTTTGAAAAAAAAAATGCCTTTTATGAAATTTTAGCAAAATTTTCAATATCTAGAAAAACAGTATAATTTTAAAAAATATTGGGCATAAAAAAACTGTTGTTTTTTATATATATATTTACTTCATAATCTCTATGAAGTGTCACACTGTGCATGTTAAGAAATAATTAAAAAGAAAGTATTACATAAGCATTCGAAGTTGACATTAATGATTTTTGCATAAGCATTTGAAGTTGACATTATGATTTTTCGTCAAAAATGATTAATGTTTTAATCCTAAAGTAACTATAAAATATAATTAAATGTAAATATATATCAATCTATGGTTTGTAATACTATGAGGGTTTTTTAAATATTTGTACCAAATTTCATTCAATTTTGGGTGATTGTTAAGGAAATACCCAATTTTTTGAGCAAAAATTGTGTAAAAATTTAATTAAAAAAAATCACACATATTAAATATTTATGTATATTTAAATTAAAAGTTAAATATCTTGAAATTCCTCAATTTTCTAGGTCATTCAATGTTTTTCTTCCATTATTGTGTTTCTATTTCTTTCTTATGGCACCAAGCTTTCTACTGGAAATTTTTGCTGTTGGCAGTGATTAGCATTTTAATACTTCAATGCACTCTCTATCAAATATTGTGTGTCCCTGTACATTATTATATGAATAAACAATGTGTATTTAATTTAATATGCATAATAAACCATCAAATATATTATTAAATTTTACAACACTAATGTAAGCACCAAACACAATGCATAGTTCTCAATAAATACTTTTTTGGTAGTATTTGCCACAGAACTGCATAGAAAAATTCATTTTAATTAAATTATAGACCAAATTAAGCTTGTCAATCAATGTTTAAGTCCCTAGTTAAATAACCTGATGAATACTTTTCGTCATTTTCAGGTTTACTACTCTGTTACATTCGTTTCATTTGCAGTCAGTCTTCTCTTCTTGACATGCTGAATCATATAAAGCCTTTTCGTTTCCATAAAACTTTTTTAACGCATTATATGAACCACTTCTACTCATATTTTGAAGAAGAATTAATTTAAATTTAATTTCAAATAAAGAAAGAATTGAAAGTAATCCAAAATATAGGAAAACAAACTAACAGTGAGCTAAATAACACGAACCAAAAATGTAAATAAACATTAGTGATAGTCGAAAACACTGTTGCCAATCATCTACAACAAAATGGCTTGAAATAATTATAAATAAACTGTGGCTTAGTAAGCAGAAAATTAAAATTAAGGTTTTAAAACATTATTTTAGAGCATTAATACCTTTAACAGAGGAAAAATCTTGTACATCCGGTTTTAAATGCCACTACTTCCGGTTTCGGTTTCAACTACTACGCATTATTAAAAAAGCTATATCTTGAGTTCTACCTCACATAAAATAAAAATAAAGACTGTTATGGAATCTTGAAAAGTAGGACTTTAATTTACAACCAGAAAAAAAATCGAAATTTTCTTTAGAATACGATTTTCAACCTAGTCGGATACCTTAATTAAATCGTTATATGCGCATCTATGATTATTCTGGAGGAAAACAAACCCATTTTGGACCAGATGATAATAGGTAATTAAAAATTGATTATTTTAGAATATATCGAAAAGAAAAGAGCGTACTTGCAATATGGGCTATCAGCACCCTCTACTTTTAAATTGAGAATAAGCTGAAATAAGAGAAAGCTGTGCATATGGTGAAATGTCCAAGAACCATACATTTCAACCCTTTGAAACCTAACAAAAACCCAATTTGGAGAGATACAGTCAAAAAACGAAGGATTTAAGCAAAGCAAAGAAAAAAAAGAGGTCTGTGATGTTCAATATGAATTACATTAGATTGAATCATGATAAAATCAAATCATATACTGCTCTGGTGATTCGTCAACAAATCATAGAGCTAGATTACAATTTTCTGTCGCAACCATTATACTCTTCATAGATCTACAACTCTCTAATTATCATTTGCTTATAACCTTACAAATTTTTTGAAACGAACGAAAAAGCTCGTAAATGAAGCTGATATCGAAGAAGTACTACTTGAAGTCTTTGCTTCTAAAGACGAGTTATTTTTCAAAAACCCTATTTACAAATTACCACCGCGCTGTCAAAATGTCCTAAGTAACGGCGAAAATTATGTTATACATCAAATACTATTAATAGTCCGAAAAAATGTATTACTTTCTTACATTTACGAAAAGGATAGAACTTTCAGATAGTTTTAATAGTTGCCAACAGAGAGAAAAATATATTTTATTTATTAGCGTCAATTTTTTAACGGTGTAGCATCTCTGAATTGGCTGAAGAAAAACATTGCCATCTTGAATGTAAAAATTATTATTATGCTATTAATGACCAATTATATATTAGTTACATATAATTGTGTGCATATATGAGGATCGCTCACGAATTCCTTAGAAATTCCAAGAGATGGTGCTCGTAGCACCGAAATTGGTTTGTTTTTAATAATCATCATGATTCATTAGATAGCTGTCTCACTTTTTTCGTGATCATGACGCCATTCGCCCCTAAGAATTCTTCGTCAAATTGTTTCGGTTGATGAGACCATCCTCACCTTCTTTGAAAAGAATTCATAAGAAGCAACTCAATGTTTTGATATTTGCTAAGTTTTGGGTGCATAAATAGAAATACAAGTCTCACCGTTTGTAACAAGTGGACGAAAATGACCTTGACAGCTCGATGTAACAGCAATCGCATCTTGATTTGGCAGTAAATGAGTACCAAATCAAAAGAATTAGAGAATTAATTTCAAATTTGTTTCATCTCTTTTTAACAGAAGGCAGAGCATAACGGTAACAACAATTTAAATTAATGATACATCTATCTTCAAATACAAGTACATTTTGAACGATCCTCGTATTCGGGGGGGGATGAATTTTTCGCGATGTGCTCGAGAACAATCGAGGAGATTATTTTTACAATGAGCTTCCAACAATTCATGTGCAACATACATATTATTCCGCCAGAGGGTGTTGCACGTGAGTGAGGATTTCAGTAGCATTCGCGGAAGGCAGAGATAACCTCATGATATATCCTTTTCTTATTTGCTATGTTTATTTCAAATAAATTTGTTCAGTTTTATGGAAGTATTTTTCTTGCATCTACCCTACACACGAACCATTTGAAATATCATGGGAATTAACCAACCAATCAACTGCGAAACGCCAAGATCACAAGATAAGACAGGCAATGGATCGTTGAGGTTCTGCGAACAAAAGGAAAATTCAAGACGCCATCCCTATATGAGCTGCGAGCTCTTCCTGTGTTCATAGAAAAACCGACAGGAGGAGCTGGGCGAACAGTTCGTTTATCGCGTATAAATCTGCGAGCCGTACTGTTTGGTTTTGAGACGTACGCTTGTATGCAAACCATAATTTATCATATTGTACAATTGATAAGTTTCTAGATAATTTAGATCTCTCAAGGCATTATTAAGTTTTCTTTTGTAATTTAATAGGTTTTCCAGTGCTTAAAATAGGTATCGCTATGCTTATGCGCTTTTAATAATGAGTACAAAAGTAATTTTTATTTCATTTTATAGCTTCTGTTTCTTTTTTCGAATCTAGAATCTTTTCAAATATTATTTGATCTCAAGCGATATAAAAATAATGGATATTAATGTCATGTTAAACTTATTATATATCGATTTCGAAAGTACTTTACATGCTATGCTACATTTGCTATCGCGAAAATAACTCTCTGGCGACAGGTAACCTAGTAGCCTTGCATGACAAAAACATATAATCATGAAAAGTGTTGTTTTTTGTTCGTTTTACGAAGCTTAAAAATTGCTTCATAGAAGAAATACGCTACTTAGCTGACATTTTAATAAGCCAATGAATTACTATAATTAATTTTAATACAACTCACCAATTATTATTATTATTTTTTTTAAATTCATTTTACTATTTTTCCTGATTGCAATTTTTCTTCTAATTCTTTCTGATTCCATAAAAACTAAAATGTAGAAGATTATGTTACAGCTCACATTAGCAATGTTTTCTGTCTTCTTTATAATGATCATTAAGCTTGTATACACAGAATGAATATCTTCTGTACATTTACCACAAACTAATAAATAATATTTTACTACCCAAAAAATTATGTTACTTTTGCAGCAATGGCAAGCAAGTTGTCAAAGCCATGTACTCATTCATACACGGCATTGTATCCGTCAAGACGTGTGTTAAAGTCCTGATTCCATTATAGACCCGTTGGTTAATGGGGCTGATGCACATTAAATTTCTGAAAGCTCCAAGTCCTCTCGTTAGCGAGATATGTCAGTTTGGAAAGGTAGTGCCAGCAGAAGATTTGTCCGCGTTATTTTACTGAAGATTTTCGTGGCGTAGAATTTATGAGATTTAATAGTGAGATCAGGTATCAGCATTGTTATATGATCGAAGTTGAAAATTATGAGGTCAACGATCATGTTATATTTCTTAAATTTTTTTCAGTTATGTAGTTATTAATTTTTAATTTATAATCTATGTGTACCAAAATTAGTGGCATATTAAGCTTTATTCCATTGTTTAAAATTAAATAACATTTCTTATACGTATGTGATTTCTTACCGATATTCATTTCCAGAGCTGTTTAGTCACTTTTAATTTTATATGTTTTCTTCTATATGATCCTTTTCATACAGACTAAAGTTGGTCAAAAGGCAATAAGTAAATAAATAAAATAAATCTTAATTTTGTATATTTCTATAAAGTTAATGTCTTACTTTTTGCGTATGTGCAATCAATATTTCGGTAGTCCATCTAAATTGATTTTAACAACGTCGTATTTACTATCGTTCAAGTAGTGTAATCAATAAAAATATCATTGTAACAGTAAATACTTATTATATTACAGATCATTATAAAGACTTTTTAGTCACTTTTAATCACATCAGGGCACAAAGATGGGTAATTTTAATTTATGTTAATTATCAGCAATATTTAAGTAATCACGGTCTAGATTCTGATACTGAATATAAAATAAATATAAATTATATTATCTTCAACGTTTATATATATTATATTAAGAAAGTTGGAATGTATATATTAAATATACCTTCATTCATTTCAATATTTTTTTGATTAAAATATGCATTTGAATTCTATGCGCTTAATACATAAGTATTACACTGAATTCGATGGGTTCTCGTCAAATTAAGTTATTGAATCAATAAGTTTCAAATAAAAATGTATTGAATGCAGAATTTATTATTAAATTCTACATCTCTATTACTCGCGAAATAATAAGTTTAAGGAGTTTATTTCATATACATGAGGGAATATCAAGAAATATTTTTATGCACTATAAAGTTTAATCGATTACTTTTTTTTGAAAATTTTATTAAATTATACTGTCTGATATTGGCTTAAGGCTTATGAATGAATGTTTTGTAAAAATTCAAAAAATGAAGCATTGCAAAAAATTAATATTTCACTGTAATACAATATCATTTCTAAGAATCAATAAAATCTTACTATTTTTTATTCAAACACTTAAAAATAATTGTAAATTAAAGTCAGCAAAAGCAACTTAATATGCTTAATTTTAATTATTTAATATTAATTTAACCGGGGGTTTCCCGTAAGTTTATTTCAGGTTCATTCTCTCCAGTTTAGGTAAAGACATTTGGACCGGGCAGAAAGGTGGATTACGGTTAACTGCGCTTACGCATTAAAGGATTTCTCGTGCGTTTAAAGTTTTGTGTGTGTATCTAAACAGTTTTAGGTTTGAATGTATTTCAATTCTCACGATGGAAAAAAATTAAGAAAATTTCATCGATTACTCAATTAGATTCTTTAGAAAAATTAGAAACTTGAAAAAGGAGAAAAGTAAGATAAAACCATATATTTGTAGAAATGAACGACTACGAGTTTCGAAGCAGATTTGGATTAGCAAAAGAAAGTGTCAGGGAACTGACTCTATAAATTCATGAAAAATTTGAGAGCAAAACTACTTTAAAAAATGCCCTAACCGAACAGATTCTGAATGCTGTTCGATTTTACGCTGTTCCATGCATAAAATTAGCGACTGCCGATTGTTTGATTCCAAATAAATAGTTAACAGATCAGTCGAGGTCATAGAGTTTATTTTAATTAAGGGTACGAGGATATCTGGAAAAAATAAAAAATCCTGAATTCAAGACTCTTGCTTTTGTAGTATTTATGTTTTAAAACTTCTTATAGCTAAAATATTTTGTGTATAGAATATTGATATTTCAATACATTTAATGTACTGTAAAAGTATTTTTTTGTCAAAAAGTGTTTCGTTCTCTTTGTTTTGAATATGGATATGATTTTTCAGATATATTTTCATTTCGGACCATTTTCAAAAACAATATTCTTTAAATATACAAAATATTTCACTCATCATCTAGAAATTACACAAAAAATAAAAATAGTGAACCTACTTTTTTAACCATATTACTTTACATTTTCTTTGAAAAAATTATAGAACTTTGTAACTTTGGAAATTTTATTCTTTTTCATATAAATGTATTTATTAAAAGTTAGTTATTTACAGGAAACGTATTTTAGGTTCACTATATTACATAAGTATCCTTTATGAAAGTTTGAAAAATTTAGAACCCTATTGTGTAATAGATTTTTTTAAAATGTTACCTAAATATAAATATATCTCGCATAACATGGACATATTCAACTAAGAAGGGAAAAATTTTTCAGACAAAAAATTACTTTTATAATTCTTTAGAATGCTTGAAATACCATCGTTAGGCACACAAAAAGTCTAAGCTCTACTAATAATTTGAAAAAAATACAAGAAATCTTAGCCATAATATTCCAGAATTCCTGGTGCCTTTAATGAAATTCAAACAATAACCACAGGTTAGAAAACTCTGAGTTAAGTAACCAGAGTTTAAGACATTGTGGAGAAATGAAGTTTTAAACCAGTGGTTTATTTTTTCTTGACTTCAGTTTATCAAATTCGGGTTTCATATAGCGGTCCAGTTAACGGTAAATACATTTGTACAGGCTGTGCAAATCAACTTTGAGCCTCACAGGATTATTTTTCAATGAGTTTCCTGCTCTGGCTTCATTTTAAAGGAAAGTAAACTAAGTTTACGTATGGTTTTTTTTTAGAGTAATATATTTGTTTTCAAAATGACAAGAACTGAATCTAATGGAAAGATAGTAAAGTTGTTTAATCTGAATCATGTAGTATATGTTTCGAATGCTTTAGGAAGAGCCATTACATGAAGTCTGTCTCTTCTAAGCACTCGACGTTGGTGTGGTGTGGAAGTTAGGAGAGGGGATGCCAGCTCAGTTGTAGTCCTCGTCACTTGACCGAGGCTGAAATTACAAGGTCTATCGTGAACACCCCCTGTGTTGCTTCTAGTGCGACGTTAATGAAAACTAAACTAAAAAAATACCTAATTCATTACTATCATTACGAAAGATTTTATTTAAAAGAGAGATAACAGAATTTATGCACAAGGAACACATTTAAATTCTTTTTATGAAACAACTTTTATCACATACGTTTGAAATATTAACTGAAAATGAGCACTTGTTATTAATAATTATTTGAATTTACATAAGACACTCTCTACATCAAACCTAATGATAATAAGAAAAAGAATCCGCAAAGCGAATAAAATCTTAAATTCCTCCTACTTATCTTATTGAAGAATAGACATTCGGACCTCTCTCTCTCTCTTAAAAAACGACTAGAAAATAAATCATCTTATGATCTCCCCTTTCAAGACTAGCGTTAAGAATTTGATAAATGAGATTCGAAATTGAGTGGAGGAGTCTATGTTTCCTTTCCGTGTAATTTATCCGGCTACATGTATGTGTCCGGTAAAACGGAAAGACTTCAAACCGCCTGAAGGAGACAGTTTTTAATGGCTTTGGAGAAGATACCATTTTTAAGAAGCTTTGCGGGCATTTATGAATTCTAAAGATTGATTAGTGGGAATGTAATGATTTAAGCGCAAAAACCTCATAATCCATCAAAAAGAAGGGCTCTTTTCCTCTACGAAAAAGTATAAAACGCTTTCAATTAAATACCTATTTTCCTGTCACGGGATTGGTGTGGCTGCTGGGAGAATAATGGTCATTTTCACGAACTCGTGACCGGCGTTGCTTCCTTCGGATCGTGGGCACAAGCCCTGATTCCAAAGGAAACCGGACTTGTAGAAGAATGATACATGTTAAAACTGAACGAGGGTCAAGTCTTCTCGTTGATTTGGTGTGCAAGTATGGAGATTTGGGTCTCAACTCAAGTGACGTCCTCGTTACTTGACCAAGGCTCAAAATTGCGGGGATGCGGCTATTAATCATCGCGTTACTTCTAAGTGCGATGCTAATAAACTATTAATCATTCCATCAAAAAGACACTGGACTGGCTGAAGGAAAATTTATTTTCCTTCCTTGTTCACTGTATCATTCTCATTTTGAAAATGGCTGCTGTAGCCGAGTGGTCATAGTCGGAGACTCGTGACAGACAGTTTTCGTCGAGTTGTGGGTCCGAATTTTGATATCTCTAAAGATCCGCTACGATCCCGGGGCTCATGCGCTTTTGATCTAAACGCAGGTCTAAATAACATTAGTACTCGATGTAATTTAAGTCCTACCAGGGCGGGATAAGGAAGTCTTAACCCTTCCGGGACGACACGCTTCGGCGTAAGATGTTCCCTGGGGACGGAAGAGAATCGAAAGGAACTGTCGCACGGGACGGGGGTTTTGAGTCGCTAAGCCTAACTTTAGAAAAAAAAAAAATCACACAAAAAATGTTTTCGTCACAATGTTATAATTTTCGGTAAAATTTTAGATTATTAATTAAGCTGTTACATATTTTAAAATTAGCATTTTTAAAAAGCTTTTTCCTTTAATTTACAAAAAATGCATATAAAAAAGTACTTACTTTGAGAAATAACTTTCAGAAGCGCTATTTAAAAATTATTACGTAGTTTTATAGTCAAAAACATCAGAAAATTTAAAATTAACAAAAATATACAAGCAGTTTTAGTGTAGTTTAGTTTAGGTTTTATTAACATCGCACTAGAAGCAACACGAGGGCTATTGGAGACGGATCTCTTAATTTTGAACCTCGGTCAAGTGACGAGGGCGACATAGCTAACACACCATTTTCCTTGCTTCCACACCACGCCACGGGAGGACTTTGTGCACCGACAGGTTTTACGTGAGTCAGTCCCGGCTACACGGTGGGTCTTTAGAGGCCAAGGCTCGAACCCGCGACTGAACGAAAACCGCAAACCCCAAGATATGACCACTACGCTACCACGGCCTCAAAATGTACAAGCAAGACTATTTACAGGAAACGCGGAGAAGCACAAAGTCCTGTTTTGTCCGTCTCTGACAAAATTTCAGCATCAGAATCACTAGAAATATTCTTTTCGAATCTTTTGGAAAATTAATCACACTCTCTTCGTTAATTATATCGTCGACCATGTGAGTGAATTCTCAAGCAAAAGGGAAGTAAACGAAATACATCCAAAAGCGATGCAAAGTCGAATAGAAGTGACGGTAGAGCTCTAAAAAGAAAGAAAGAAAAATGCGTAGCAAAAACCAATAAAAAACATACAAGTAAAAACCAAAAACAAGAATGTATATCACATGGGAATTTAAAGAGGCGAGTTCAGTTTGTTTATATTACGTTGTCTTTCCTCCTCCCCCTCCTCCCACAGTTGGTGAGCAAAATACTGAATTAAGACTGATTGTGATCAAAGTGAAGTTCAAGATCCAAAACTACTATTCAGTACGAAAATAATGGTCATAGGGTTCCATCTAAATATATTTAGAAAACGTTCCACCATTGAATGCAAATACGAATCTTTCGCCCCTTAAGCTGATTCTCCGGTGATGCGTATTTAGTACCTTCAACAGTGAACTACGATCGACAGTGATGCGTATATGGTACGTTTGTCTAGAAAAGGTAAAGTGAGGGATGCTAACTCAGGTGTCATTCTTGTCACTTGACTGATGCTCAAAATTACGAGGTCCATCATCAATAATCCTCAGCATTGTGCGATGTTGATAAAAATTCCAATTACCTTTATTGACACAAAAAGTTTTTCTATTGATGTACGGATTTATTGAGTAGCTATGTTAGCTTAGTAGTCGTGGTTGCAGATATGCATTCGAGCTCCTAGCCGTGCGTTTGGGCACTAATGCCTTTTAAGACCAGTCATTTAGCGGGCTAATGCTTGTTAAATCTGCTCGAGGTCTCATGTCCTTCCATTGGCGAGATGTCGAATTTTGGAAAGAGAGATCTCTGCTAGGTGTCATCCTCATCACTTGACTGAGGCTCCAAATTATGAGGTACGTTGGCAATGACCCTTGCTCCTTATAATAAAAAAGTAATAAAACATTAATAAACAATCACATTGACAAGGGTCATTTAAATAATAAAGCATAAAAAGTAGTTTGCAGAAAGTACAACTAAATAGAACGGTACAATTCAGCAAGTAAATTTGTAAAAAAATTTAAGATGAGTGGATAATAGCTTTTGTTCTTCCATATTGCATAAAAGCATGACAACATATACAATTAACAAGTTAATTAAAAAAAAAACGTTACTTCCCTTGAATACATAGAACTTCAAAAAACTTCTCTTTGGCCTTTTTTTCTTATCCAAGGAGAATGGAAACTTTTTGTTGCTTTAAACCCTGTTCACCAACACGGATTTAGAGCTGCAAAAGTTGGTCCTCTAGAGAGACAGCTCCCACCTCCCCCTCCACCCAGCATTTACTTATTCCAACAAATACAAATTTATTCAGAGGTATTTGCATGTAAACCAACAAATAAAAGCTGGAGTAGGTTATCTAAGAAAGCAAAAGGTATTTAATGGGATTTTAACAAATTAATCTAGTTAACAAGAATTTAATAGTTAAGTAAGTAAATTAAGTTTTTATTGGGATAATGAAATATTTTTTTAATAAAAAAAAAGTTAAACTAGTACTAGAACATATAAATCAAACAATAGATACTAATAAATTTTAACTCATTCTAATCACTATCTGAACTTTATGTTAAATAAACTAACAACAAATCTTTATCTTTTTAATTCGACTTTACATTTTGTAATTACCAGAGAAGTGTAGCAAGTCCGACTTAATGTACGTTACAAATATTGAAAAAGTACTGCTTTAAAAAAGTAATTGACCTGAATGATTTTATGTTCAATTTAAATTAAACATCATGTTTTATTATATACATAATATCAATCTTAAAAATAATTTTCAAAGCAAATGAATTATCTTATCATGTTTCATAAAATTTAAAAGAGATCAATAATTACATCTTTTTAATTCAATAAAATTTTATTTAGAATTTATATTACTCAATATTATTAAACATTAAATATGGTTCAATATATTTAAAAAATTCTGCAGAATTTGGAATTAAATTGTGAACACAAAGAATGCAATGAACGCTAGTGTATATTTACATTTACTGAAAGATTTAGAAGATAATTTCAAAGTCTTGGCTGAATTTCTCCTCGTAATAAGGCAAGAGGAGATTTTATTGCATAGAAAATGCTTGAAAACACTTTTGTGATAGTTTATTTAAAATAATATATTTGCTGCTAATTGTTTTAAAATGTCACTGCTTCTTATTTTCAATTTTTTTTTTATATTTATCCTTTTTTATTTTATAAAAATAACATTAGAGAATAAAAAACTGAACAACCTACTTATTCTTTATGTTGGATATTATTGCATATTTGCTATTCTCTTCCCTCAACTAAGAATAGATTACGACGCACCATATAAGCTTTGGCTGCGCATACGCGTAAGGAAAGGCGAAAACTAAATTGTAAACACTTCTGTGAATCTCCAAGCACAAGCTTACACTGATGCGCTGTCTTTTATATATATCTCTATTACGTATATTATATATAACTGTAAATAAACTTTCTTTAGTAATTATCCCGTGGTTATCATCGCATTAATTTGCAACTCTTTATTTCATTCTTTGGAGAATTAAACAAGGATTTGCATTTTGAAAGCACGTAAAAGTGTAATATTACTATTGATTATTACATGTTTTATCAATTTGGCCTTCTTAAATGTATCCTAATTTTAAACATACGAAGGGTTAAATGAAGTCTTAATTATTACCAAGAAAGAACCAAATTATCTAGATGAAATTTGATTTCCCTTTTAACTGATATTTGTGTACAAATGCTATAAATTACAGCTGTTAATATCGATTTGTTTGTTTTCAAGAAGCCATACTTTGAAATAAGCCACAATAACGTAAAGATTTCATTAATGCAAATAAAATTCGAGATAAAAATTAAAATTTCATTTTTTATTCTTCAGAATGTTCTACATATTCACCATCTAAAGTTACACATTTCTCCAGGTATTTCTCCATCTTCTTCACCTTTCGAAGGTTGACTTTATAGAACGTTGCAAATTGAACTATAATTTCTATATACTAAGGGTTACTTCAGATTACGGCTTCTCGAAACCAAACAAATCAACATTAATAGTTACAGATTACAACAATATGTGCATATGGATCAATAAATAGGCTTAATAAACTTTATTCAAATATCTCAGCTATTTTCAGTACACACATGCACACACACACACATATATATATATGTGTGTGTGTGTGTGTGTGTGTGTGTGTGTTTGCGTAATGATCTCATAAATAAAAATAATCAAGCTAATTTTTATCTTTCTATCTAAAGATAAAGAAGATTAATCCTTATTTTTGATACAATAAAAAAAGAGAGAGAGTAATGTGTGAGTAAATGTAAAGATTGTGGCTGATGTGGCTATGCTACGCCAAGAAAGCTTTGACTGTGGTCTAGACGTGAAAAAATTGAAAAAGAGTCAAAAATTGGTTGACAAAAAGGTGGGTCGAAAATAGAGAAGGATTGCTTGGATATCCCGGGAGTGCGTCCCCGTGTTTACCAAAGAGTGTAAGACCGATGGGAAAGAAAAATGTCACTAGGTTGCCTCGTGGTCATGATGCCTGTACTTATCTGAAGAAGACAAGTACTTGAGATCCCCTCACATAATCTCCTTTAGCAGATTCCCGTTTATACACCCAGGAGCTGGGTACCCATTTCTCACACCTGTTATACCCCCAGATCCGGCTTTACCAGCAGACGTGGGTGGGGGTACGCAGACCCGCCTGCCTCTTACGACATGCATGGGTTACAATGGGGCTACTCTGTCTTTCCCTGTCACCACTCGGGTTGCTACAATAACAAAATACCCTTAATTTATGCGTTGTCGCTCTCATAGAATCTGCTGAATCAATACTTTCCAGGATCTCAGACTTGTAGGTATGATCCCTACCAGGCTATTCTGTTCCAAATCTCTTCATTCTTTACCATGTGATCACCAAGTGATCTTAATAAATTTCTTCATATAAATTTGAAGCCAGATAAAAAATTCTCTGCCTTTCGCTTCGGCTATTGAGGCAGACACCACGCCGCAGGTGTTCCCAAATTATATGTAAAATTTTTTCTCTCTAATAAAAAAATAATAAATAGACATTTGTCCAGAATCGTTGTAGTAATTGCAGCTATGACTTCTGGTGTCCCTTCTACTCATCTATTAAAAATAAAATGCTATATATATATATATATATACTGAAAATTTATGAAAGAATAATTTAAAATATTTAAAAAGACAAAAATCCAGAAAGAAATGTAACAATGAAAGAAAAATAAATGAAAATATGGAACCCAGCAAGTCAAAAAGCAATATCGGGCTGAGGACCGATTAAGCGGGGTTAAACTAGTTTAATGGTACCAACCTTCCCCCTTTGCGACTTGGTAGGCTGAATTCGGAAATCCAAATTGCAAAAGAGTTCATGATTAAAAGATGCAAACAAATTCAGCGATAAAATCTATAAAAATAAATTCTATAATTCCTGGTAGGCTGAATTAGGAAATCCAAATTACAAAAGAGTTCAATGATTAAATAATGCAAAAAAATTTCAATGATAAAATTTACAAAAATAAAATCTATAATTCTAAAAATTATCAACAAATCAAAATATAAAAATTACTTACAAAATTCAAAGAAATGAAGATTCAAATATGTGAGTAGTAAGACGGAATTGTCTTTAAGCTTCAAGATGTATATCACATACTCAAAATGAAAAAATATAACACATCATCACCATATAAATTGAAAAAAGATTTAAATCATTGTTTGATTGGTAATAAAATGTAAGAGGATGCAAACAATTGGTTGGTAATAAGTTGTATGGTAAAGGAGTATAACGGTCCAGAGAGTGATTATAAATGTAAGCTGTGTAAATGTAAATAAATAAATTCTTCACGGCTAGACCACTAACAAGCCGACTTTGTGGACCTATTGTTGTGTGGTGATTTGAAATTGGATCACGATTCGCAAAGATGATTAATATATTTGTGATGTATATAGGTATTTAAGAAATTTATTGGATAATCATGATCCAAACAGTTGTTGAAGAATTTTTTAATGTTATTAAACTTGTCTTTTTTATGTGTGGTTAATTTGTTATTACGTAATAAAAATCCCAATAAAATATTCCTATAAGTGGATCTGTGTAGATTACTGTTCCAAAATGGTATTTTAATTACATGGAATTCGAATCTCTCTCTTTTATCATAAATAATACTAATTAGTCTATTGTCAACTATTTGGAAATCGAGATCTAAAAATTCTACTGTATTTGAATTAAGATTAGTTTTTAATAATTTGAGATAATTAGGGTAAAATGAAACATTTGGCTTAAAATCCTCAGTTTTACCTAAAATAATTAGATCATCTATGTAACGAAAAAGAAAGTAAGAATCATTGTCAATCTGTTTTAATTCATAAAAATGTAAATAGAAATTGGCCAGACAATTACTAGCTGGACCTCCCTGAGGGAGACCCTGAATTCGTTTATAGAGATTTTGACCAAAAACTATATAATTCTCTTGTAATACAAGTTTAATTACTAGATTAATTTTTAGATTTAATTTTTAGATTTTAATTATAGATTTAATTTTTAGATTAGTTTTTAATAATTTGAGATAATTAGGGTAAAATGAAACATTTGGCTTAAAATCCTCAGTTTTACCTAAAATAATTAGATCATCTATGTAACGAAAAAGAAAGTAAGAATCATTGTCAATCTGTTTTAATTCATAAAAATATAAATAGAAATTGGCCAGACAATTACTAGCTGGACCTCCCTGAGGGAGACCCTGAATTCGTTTATAGAGATTTTGACCAAAAACTATATAATTCTCTTGTAATACAAGTTTAATGAGACTATTGAATTTTTCCTGTTTTATAGTTTGACTAAAATGATATTTATTGTATAAAATTGCAAGAACCTTAATTAAATCTTGAATATCTATTGAGTTAAAAAGGTCTTCAAAATCATATCCATGTATAGAGAATACCTCTTGTTCCTTCATGTTTTTAACAATTTCAAATCTATTTTTAATAATAGCAGTATTTTCAATATTTTCAATAGATTTTTGAAGAATGGATTGTAGAAGTTTGCCAGATTTAGTGATATAGGTGTTATATCCATTCGTAATACTTCGGAATTTGACAGGATTTTTGTGAAATTTTGGCATTAAAAAATATATGGAAATTTAATGTTTGTAAGGTGTAAACCCACCTTCTTATTGAATGCCAAAAGACGATTATTTATTTCTCTGTTACTATATTTGGATAACTGGAAAGCATTATTATTCATTACATGTTCACTCAATAATTTATGATAGTAAAATTTGCAAATAATTGCATAATTTGCAGGAACCTTATCTACATATACGATAACAAAATCTTTCTGCAAATCGTCTATATCAAGTTTTAGATCTTTAATTGTAATTTCCCTATCTACTTTAAAATTCAAATATAGAATTTTCTTCAAAACACATGACCTAAATTAATCAAATGCCTCAATTGGCAAACCATATTTAATTGCAACCTTAAGAATAAAATTGTCAAAATCATTAGTAATTTGTTTTCTCACTACAAGGTTACTATTAGTAATCATGAGCCTGAATCCAGTTCCTTTATTCATGAAACCTCTCAATAAATCGCTTTTAACGATGTTCATGTTTCCCGTAACAACATGTTGATGGAATGAATCAACATATTGTTTGTAATCTTTACATTTACATACTTGTGGTGTTTGTGACTCTGAAATATTATTGTAATTAAACATAAATCTACCAAGTTTTTTATTGTACTTAAGAGCTCTTTTTATCCTGATATTTTTAATTGGAAATAGAGCCATGTGTTTTTGAAACACACCAGAAATATATATATATATATATATATATATATATATATGCAACTCTTTTTAACACGGCAGATACATTATTCAGAAAACCGTAAGAAAAATTCATGGGACATATGGTAAATATGGGTATATGTCCCACAAATTTAAAAAATCGTGTAAGATAAAATAATTCTAAATATTTTCCAAAAAAAAACCTATCAAAAAAGAAATAATGAAATCCATCTTACATATTTAAAAAAGAAAAAAAAAAACAATTCATTTTTATTTTTAAAAAAAATTAAAATTCGTGTTCCGGGAAAATTCAATTTATGGATACATACAACATAGAAAAAATCTTGTTGAAATTAGGACTAAAACTACTAACTAACAACTATTCATCAATACTAGATAACAAGCATGTACGTTTTTAACGAACTGGATCAAAAATACTATTATCAATACATGTGTCAGATATGTCTAGCACAACTGTCGGCTTTGATACAAATGAAGAATTTCTTTCTTTATTAATGGCTTCTTTTGTTTTATTGCTGTTACAAAATCTGTTAGCGTTTGTTTTGGTTTTTCAAGTTGCTTAAAGAATTCTTGATATCCTGCTACACAAAACTTAAGATTACGTTGACATTTTAATGCACGCTGAGTATTATTATCGGGAGTAAGAAAAAGTTCCATACTTGTAGCAAATTTCAAACCCTCGGGAATTAAATCACCTGTTAATAGCTAACTTTCACCTTCGACTTCGTCATTATCGACTTCTTTATTATCATAAACTGTCACTAATTTGATCAAATCGTCCTCATCCAAACGGACAAAATTCTTCGATGTCAGCCTTTTGTATGTAGTTAAAACCTTCCCCACCAATTGCATTTGATTAGAGATATAATTTCCGAAAACACAACTTAATTTTGTATTACGAAACCTCAGCTTTTCCCGCATGCAGGAAACAGGCATTTATCAATAGGCATTTGAAGTCGATTGGCGCAACTGTTTGATGATAAAAAAAAAAAGCATGTGTAATACAATACATAATCGTAAGCTCTCTGAATGCTTCCAAAACAGTCAAATTTCTTTCTTCCATCGAGTCTAAAATATATTTAAAAGCTTGATTTAAGAAATACATTTGGAATGCTGTTATATGACCTAGATCGAATGACTGAATCAAAGAAATAGTATTAGGTGGTAAAACCAGCATTTAAACATTTTGAAAATTTTTTTGAAGGTGGGGGAATTCGTGTTACAACAAAAAAAAATCGTGCTAAAAATAGAATATTGGTGAACCGTGTTTTTTTCAAAATCGTATAAAACACCGCTTAAAAAAGAGATGAATGTTTACATTCGTACATTATATATATATATATATATATATAAAGTAAAACTTTGCAATATTGCTACGTACACAGTCACATTCGACAGGAAAATCTCTTCACAGGATTAAACTTGTCTTCTTTCGACTTATTCCATCAGAAAGTGGACGACCGGTCCTAATAAAAAGAAAGGTAAATAAGTCCTTGTCTAATCCTTTCTTTTTCTTTACAACACTGTCTTCAAGACCTTGATAAACGAGACTCGAAATCAAGTCAATGTCCTCCTTCCGTTCAATTAATCCGACCATAAAGTAAATAGACAACTTTCACCGTATTAGCAAGAATTACTTTTTTGTTGTTTTGTTTATTTCTATGTTATGTTATTTAATGGTTGAAAATAAACGATTCATAAATTTATTGTATAATTGAGGTTCATAGTTCTATGATTAATTTTTGAGACCGGCGAATTCAATACTGTTTTCTCAGAAACAATTTTTTCAATTAGTGTATTTGATCTCAGTGAGTTCTTTTTTAGATATTCGAGAGATCAATTCTCAAACATATGATATTTTAAAGATTCAAATTGACATGCTGAGATAATATTTGTGCTAAGTGTAATCGTCTTACATTAAAATGCTATGGTTTCAGTCACATTGTGGTTTTGAGTCTGATTTCACTGAAATTCTTTAGCGTAGTAGGGAATATATACGTTAATTCTATGGAGATCAAAGTAATAACATTAACGAGGAATAGTTTGAAGACTGGATTTCAGTTCAGATGACTTCTTCGTCATATAGGCTGTAATAGCCCATGTTCATAGTCAAGGACTCGCAGCCGGTGTTGTTTTCGTGTAAACTTGGGTTCCAGCTCTGATGCTTCTAAAGACCCAAAGAACCGTCTACTAAATATCACAAGATAACCACCATCTTACGCATTACCAGGAATTACCCAAGTCATTTGATAGAGGCTCAAAAAGGCAAAATTTGTTCTCAATGGCCTTCGTGTTCATTCCCAGTGTAATGTTAATAATCAATCAAAATTATTTCTATGAGTCATCATTCATTAAAAAGTGTTATTTTTCTAAAAGAATAATAAACAAATTACTTAATTATATTTCCGAATTTAAAAATTTGTTCTAGTAATTCTGTTGAAATATAGATTAGGTAAGAAACAAACAAACATTTCATCAAAACTAATAACTCGATCATAATTTTTTTAGGTAATGACCTCTTATTAGAATGTACATCTGATTTCAGATCATCTTTGGAAGAAATCGTTGCTACTCCAACTCCTAAGGATTTTTTTTCTCAAAGAAGTTTATCAATACGCCACATGCGAATTGTTAGATGCAGTTTAATTTTTAAAACAGCATACATTTCCCACAACTGTGTTTCAGAAAATTCGGAAACTAACCATTGTGTATTGAACATAAAGTTCGTAATCTTAACGATTAAATAAGAAAAATATACGGTGAGCGTAGAAAGTTTTCGTACTACGTTCATTATAATCTAAAGAAAAAAAAAGGCCCATTGTCAAAAAATATATAGTTTTATTACTTAATAAGTCATTATATATATACTTACGAGGGCGGCTATTCAGAGAGTAAGAAACGTTTTCGAATTAAAAAGAAACTAAGTACAAGAAAAAAATTATTAAATACATCAGAAAGAGCGACTAAAATTCTTCTTTTCTACATAGTCACTAAACAAATTGAGGCACTTATCATAGCGGTGGACAAGCTTTGAAATTCCTTCGTCATAAAATTCTGCCGCCTGCGATCTCAGCCACTCAGTGACGCGCACCCGCAGCTCCTTGTCGTCGTCAAAGCGCTGTGTTGCTAGCCAGATTTTCATTCTTGGAAACCATTGAAAATCACTAGGTGCAAGATCGGGACTATAGGGCAGATGAGGGAAAACCTCCCATTTGAATGAATTAAGTAGTTCTTGAATGTGGTTTGCTGTGTGAGGTCGGGCATTGTCGTGCAAAAACAAAATTTTGGACGTCAACTTTCCATGGAGCTTGTTTTGAATTGCTCTCCTAAGGTTGCACAAAGTTTGACAGTACCGCTCAGAGTTTATTGTGGCACCACGTTTGAGAAAATCAATCAGAAGCACATCTTGCCTATCCCAAAACACAGTCGCCATAATCTTCTTTGGTAACAATGTATTAGGTTAGATAAACAACTATGAAAGACTAAAAGACAAGAAGAACTAACAATTTATTTGAAACTTAACAAGGACAACTTTAACATTTCAACTTTTAAAACTCGACCTTCAAAGGTCTGGAATCTGCAAAGCAAGTGTGTTGAGAAAAGATCGCTCTATCTTTTTCTTCAAAATCAGTTTACAGTTCCGCAGCCAAAAACGACGTCAAAAGATGACGTAGGCAGCCGCCACATGCAAACATTTTCTAGGTCTTTTGGAGGAACTTGTGTGCCCCCATTGCATGGACCATAATTTTGTCTTGCAATTCAAGTGTCTCACCCACGTCTCGTCACCAGTTACGATTCGATACAGTAATGAATCACCGTGTCTGTCGTAGGCCTCCAGAAATGTTAAAGCTGCCCCCTTTCGATGACCTATATGGTGGTCTGTGCGCAATTTCAGCACCCATCTTGTATAAAATTTGCGGTAGCCTATCTTTTGCGTGGCAATTTCAAACAACAAAGTCCGTGAAACTTGTGGAAAACTAAACGAAAGCTCCGATATTGTGAAATGGCGGTTTTCACGAATCTTTTCATCAATTTTAAAGTTCGTTCGTTCTTTTCATCAACTTTAAAGTTTCAAGTTCGTCAGTCACAATGCTAGGTTGTCCACTCTTCTCCTACTCGTGAACGTTAGTTCAGCCATTTTTAAACTGAATGCACCATTTCTGGATTGAACTTACTTTCATTACGTTGTTTCCGTACACTTCACATACTTTCCGATAAATTTCCATAGCTTTTAGGTTTTTTGCCAACAAAAACCGTATCACAGACCGCACCTCACAATTGGTGAGATTTTCAATTGCAGCGCAAATTTTAAATTTGAATATCGAAAAAACGGGCAACGTGGAAAATGTTCCGCCGACTGAGATGCCGAGCACGCAGACACCAAAATATACGTGATCGGCGCGCACCTAGCGACGTCAGACTGAATATATATATATGGATATGCAGACGCAACTTGACTTATCGTCCAGAACGCGGCAATAGAACGTCTCGCCACCAGATGGCACTGCTACTGGTAGAGCATCATTCCACTAGGTAGGAGGAAACGCTTTGCACGGGAAGACGCCGTTACGGAAGCGGAATAGACACACGGAGTGTCTGTGACATCGCGTCTATAAATTTTTACCGAAAAAGTGCATTGGGTCCAACCTCCTCATTAAAATGAACTGTCTTCGTATATCTGAATTGTGAGCATTACGTTTTTCTCAATTAACTATAACCAAGAGTCTATACATATTAATCGCTGTATATAAGAATAAATAGCTTCGAATAAACCGAAGTGCTCATCATTATACTCGGACATTACATATATATATATATATATATATAATAGAGTAAAATATTAGTTTTTTCATGTAAAAATTATAAGATAAATTTTATAAAATGTATTAAATTTGTAAAACTTCAATGGCCCGTGTTCTGGTGAAGGAGATATTCGTTACTACGTACAAAATTCTAACTGTTTAAGCGGATATTTTATAATTCATACATCGTAGAATAACCTTCAGCTTCTATAATTGCTCCAAATTTTTTTTTGCAAAGATTCAGTCAAATTTCATGTTACTGAACTAGAAATATTGTCCCCTTCTTGCTTAAGAACATTTATCAAGCTATCCAATCGACCAAGTTCGAATGTACCGATCAATATATTTCAAGGTAAATTTTCAATATTATTCATATGATTTGACTGAAGAGGTATTTATGTTAATTTCAGAGAGTTATAAAAGATCTATTGGAATTATTTAAGATTATATTCTGAGTATCATTACCATGTAGAAAGAAATAATCATCATTAAAACGTGTTTTTGTCACATTAAACTCTAAATTATATTTAAAATGTCTACGTAACTGATAATCATGTATCTTTATACAAGCACGCTCCCGTTCCCCCGTTTTATTTGTTGGAATTAAATTCTTCGGCTATATTTATGTTTCATTTTCTCTACATGATTCGCCTACATCCAATTCAAAAACGTTAAAGTTAATTTCATCAGGAAAAATAGCTTTGGTTTTCTACATCTCTGGGTTTTCATTTTAGTATGATATAGCGGAGGACAATAGTAACTTCTGATTCCTTTCATTCACAAAATTTTTTTTCGAACAATTAGACCTTAGAAGTCTAGTGGTCTAGGTGAATTTCTTACTGTGTACCTACATATATAGTTATTCCCTAATTTTAAAATTCTGCTGTAAGTTTAGGAACACTAATTTCTTGATTTTTCTTCACTGAACGAATGACAAATCACCTGTCGACGAAGGTAAGTAGAGAAGGTCGATATGGGTGACAAGCGTTATATAGTATATAAAAAGCCCCAATGGCTTATGTTTTATATAATACACTATATATTTAATATACTTTAAACTGAATAATTCACTAAACCTTAGAACGTGGTCTACCAACTAAACTGAAGCTTTATTACGTTTTACGGTCTTTACGAAGCTTTATAACCGAGTTTTTTTCTCAGAATGTCAGGTTTCTTCAGATTTACAACTCATATTAAGCGTTGTCTACCATGTATGAATTTTACTTTATCATTGCTTATATGCTTCAAGATGAATGTTGTCACTGATCAATATAAATATACTCATATTATCGCAAAACACTTATAAAACATTATCATTTGTTTCAGTACACAAATTATTTTTGCGTGCCTCAAAAGAGAGGCTTTGGTTTTCTATATATTTGAAAAACAATTCAATATTTAATCAATTTTTAAATCCATATCCACAAATCTAAGATATTTTATTATCGAATTAATTTTAGTGTAATTAGCATATAAGAACCTTTGTTTATTTCGAAAAAACTCTCTTTTACAAAACCTTCCTAAACTCACTTTATAACAGCTTTGAACATTAACCTAATTAGATAACTTTTGTTATTGTCGCAATCATCGAAACTGATACATACACTGGTATCCAAAAGAGAATCAAAATTATTAATTACGTGAATAACGAAGAAGTTCTAAATAGGATTGGTGGAAAAACGTTATACGCAAATGTAAAGCGGTTATAAAATAAGAAAACAGTCCTAAATAACTTCAATAATCCATTTCACTATCGAAAGACACAGTTTCAGAGAAAACTGATCATAATATTTCACACTTTAGAGGGGGAAAAATGAAATGAAAGGAAATATTGCAGCTTAATAAAATGTGCGGTCCCCTCTGTCATCCATGCACACTGCACAACGACTTCCTTAACTTGCTATGACGTTTCAGATTAGTGGTTTCAAAGAGTTCCAAACATAACAAAGGGGCATTTTCAGTTCTGATATGAAGCTTGATGGGTGCGGAAGAACTGCAAGTTTTCTACCTAGCATAACCCGCATATCCTTGGTGGGATTCAGATCAAGTGAGTGACCAGGACACGGAATGTATCGAATATTTTCCGTTTCAAGTACATCAGTGATAAAGCTCCAAAAGTGACAAGATGCGTTATCATCTATTATTATGTTATCAGGACTGACAGTACCTCGTACCATGTAAAGATAAGGATCACAAATTTTATCTCTATATCTCTTAGCAATTACAGATCCCGTCTCAAAGATATGGAGTACTATGTGGTCATCATATGCCTGTCCACACCACAACTCAACCTGAAAGAAACCAATGCTTTTGCTTGATGTTTCCCGGGTGAAATGAGTTTAACGACATTGCCATTTCGTTACTTGTTGAGAATCTATTTTCAGACTTAAGTGAGTTTCGTCACTGAACATCACATGTTCCCATTGTCCCGAATTTCAGTACTAATGATCCGAACTCCAAATTAGAAGACAGCGTTTATGTACAGATGTGATGGGAATGCAAACTTCTGATCATATAATTTAAAGACCAACATGATTTAGTTCTTGCAAGCATTTGGTTTGAAACACTTATTACTGTGGTATATGTGGGGACTGAATCCAGATCTCTAGCAGAACTGTACCTCTGATATTTCTAAGTTATGGATAGATATCGATCTTGGAGAACGGTTATGACTCAGAGACTACTTGGAACTGGTCAACGGCTGACATTTGCTGCTCTTTGAAACTTCTGCCTTACTCCTGAGATCACACACTTAGATACATTCAAAATTAGAGACACTTCATTTTCAAACGTTCAAACGATTATTCCTTTTCGTAAGCATGTCCAGCAGTTTTCTATGTCCCATCATTCATTCTATTTAATCATTAACAATGCTCCTGTATACATGAATTGCACCTGTCTGACTAAACCATGATACCTGACTGAACTGCCTATGCCGAGTGAGCCAGTTTATTCGTGTTTCGACATTAGCAGGTGTTTTGTGCATAAATATACCGACTGAAATGTTTTGCATAAAAAAAAAAAACGTTACGCTTTCAATGCTATTTATAACAAATTTACCAATATTTAATCACAGTCTTTCACATTTTACTAACTATGTTTACCTTTTGGTCATCAGTTTATTCTATTATTTATTAAGTTGCAATTTCGACTAAATTACATTGTAAGCTGTAGCGGGCTAAGAGGTGGCTTTTGTAATTCAACAGAAGTATTAGAAGCATCAATACAGTTTAAGAAATATACTAGGGGTGATGGTGTGGAAGCTGAAAGATTATAGTATCAGGACACACGTCGAAGTCGTAAGTTGGTCGAGATTAAGAATCGAGAGGAATATATATACGTATCGTAAACATTTTGTTTATATAACTCCAAAAGGAAATTGAAATATGTTTTCAATTTGATTTAATTAACTTCGTTTTAATATGCATAAAGAGAACTATATGCAACAGAATTCGTATATTTGAGGGTTGAAAGGACAAGAGCTAAACCTGAACTGGGGCTTCACTTTTCTATTTGCCATACTAGGAAGAACTATAAAAAGTAAGATGCTGGATTTTATTTTAACTGACATCGGCCACCATAAGTCTATACGACAAACTTTAATGCAATCACGTCTCTAATGCCTTTTATAAGCTCGTAACCTAAACTATTCGATTACAACCATTACCACATCAATATACACCAAACCCAATATCAATATTTTTATAAATATATTAATCACGCATTTAACTTTTGAATATTCATAAGCGATATACGCTTCATGTTGTAAATTAATTAGAACTGTCAGTATAAAGTATGTATAACCGCATTTTAAGATATATGTGTGTGTGTGTGTGTGTGTGTGTGTACTACAATTATTGAACAAGTAAACGTAGGCCATTCATAATCGTAGTTTTACATAGACAGACCATTTATACTTATCAAGTCTGATTATTCTTGGAAAAGTGAGAGGTCACTTTACAAACAGATGATGGCCGCCATCATATATATAAATTTACAATATACACAATTTTTAGTAGATGAGCAGCGTGGCTTCAGCTCTCAAGACCTAAGCGAAAAATCCAGAAGCAATCTAATTTTTCCATACTATTCTATTTATACAAGGGATTTCCACCTTTTTCGTAATAGATCACATGACATAAGGTGTAGGGACTTTAAGGTATTTACATGGTCTCCAACAATCTAGTCGGGATTATCCTTACAGGTCTTCAACCATGAGAACTGTATATTCAGCAAATTTTTACAAGCGCGTGATTGCATGAATTAAAGGGTAACTTGGATTTGTAGCAGAGCATAAGATGAACGCTTTAATTTTATATTAGAGAATGAGAAAGATTAGGTAATTAAATTATTTTTAATGAAACTATAACAAATTAAAATGCAATCATTACACACACATTTATATATATGTATAGTGTATGTGAACATTTTTCATATTGATTATCTAACAATTTATTAACCATTATTTATTATTTGAAAAAAAATCTATTGTTCTGTTTGCAAGTTCTTATGAAACTCCGGACTTTCTTGCATTTTCTTAGTTGTGCGAAATTTTGGATCTAACAGAACTTCATGGAGGACAAATTGTAAGAGCTCGCCTTACAGATGCATCTGGAACCACAAAGGCTGAAGCTGTGGTATGGTCTCAAACGTACCACATACAATTAAAAACAGTATGCTCTCATCTGCTGATGAAAGTCAAAGCTGAGTGAAACACACACGATGGTGGACATGGATGTGGATTGTGGCATCAAAATAATATAACTGCAGCCATTGTGACTGAAGAGCAAATTAAGTATATGCAGATTCTTGTATCAGAAATTACCGTTAGAAGAAAGGTACAACAAATATGTAGCTATTCCCCAGCCACTTATCACAGATTTGAATGCAAAAAGTTCTTAAATGGTATCACGAACATTAAGACTAGTCGTGAGATGCAATGAAGAAAGTAATATAGCCTTATAAATCATCGTTTCTATCGTTTCCCACCAGTGGACGTGTTCAAGTATGGAGAACAACAGTACAATGTACAAGCGTATCATCTAGATTGCCTTATTCCAACTACAAGGCATAGAAACATCTTTGTAATGATTTGGATAGTGACCTCGTGGTTTTCTGCAGTACCGATCATAACCCTAGAAGTCCGAGTAATTGCAATGGGATATGAAGATAATTAAGAAATTCAGGTGCACCCAAGGTGCAAACATAATTTCCATGAAGAAGTGCCATCTACTAAGATGATAATTGCCCAATCTATAGAGCTAGACTTAATCCGACACGGTTTGAAGAATTTGATGTACTTACGAAAACTGAGAGTTCCACTCTTTCTATACTGCCAATTTCTTTTAGTCAAGTAAACAATATATTAGATTTGTGGAACTCTAATCTCAGATGTATTCACGCCGCTATAAATGCCTAGGGAAGCCCTACGCCTCTGTAATAAAGCCATTTGTCTCCTTTTATAGTATCTCCATTATTTTGATAATCACACACACACAAATATATATATATAAGATAAAGCAATGAATTTATTATTAAAAAACATAAAAGTAAGAGAACAATTAAAATCCAAAATCAACAACAACAACAAAAAAAACTTTTATAGAACTAAATAAAAAAGTTGAAATTTAATCAAATTTGAAACTAAGAGATGAATAAAAATTTAATCAAATTTAAAACTAATTTGAACCAAAGAATAATTCAAATACGGAACAAAACAAAACATGTATATTCAGACTGGGGACTGAATTGTGGGGTTAAACTAGTTCTATGGTACCAACCCTTCCCCATTGCATCTTGTTCGGTAAAATTGGATTACTCCAAAATTCAAATTGTAATTTAAAGAAAAGAAACAATAAACAAAGAAGAAAATTAGAATGGCCAGATATCTCAATTACTAATTATTTTCAAAAACAATTGTTTTCCTAACTAATAAAATATATTCTTCACATAAAATCCTTCCAATGAAAATTTCTTAAACAAAAACCATCTATTAAATTATCCAATTATTAATTATCCAAATAAAATAATCCAATCAAAACTTATCCATTTAAGAATATCCGTTTAAAAATATCTAATCAAAACTTATCCATTTAAAAATATCCGTTTAAAAATATCCAATTAAAATTATCCATTAAAACATCCAATTAAAAATATCCATTTAAAATTATCCATTAAAAATATCCAATTAAAAATTAAAGATGTTTTTCGAAACAATCAGACATTATAAATAAATATTTCCAATTAAAGATTTAAAATTTTAAAAACTACATAACGGAATCCATGCTTTTCATGAAAAATCAATTCAAATTTCACAATTGTGAAGGCAAAGATTCAAAAGATCATATCTTTGACAAGTGATCATGAACCTGAGAGCAATAGGCTAAGAAACTTTTTAAGTGATGATGTCCACCATCATGCACTGTTGCCAGATAAATTTTGGAAGTCAATAGTAATTAACTAATTTGAGTATAAAAAATTTCAGTATAGGATATTTAATAAAAATCCACCAATAAACCAATCATGACCAGAAATCAAATTAAATGATACATAAATCAGAATATTATTTGTTATAATTATTTAAAATTGAATTGAGTGAATTATGTGTATGTAAATGTGTAAAAATACAGAAATGTTTCAAAATATCTTCACAACTAGACCACTAACTAGCTGACTTTGTAATCTAATGTTGTGTGGTGGATTTGTTTTGAAACGAAAGTCCAAAAACTCATGAATGTCCCGAAAGGCAATGGCCCCATGTACAAGAACACGTTTTTGAATAAGTCAACAATCCAAAAGATATTAGAGTAAGCTCTTATACTCCAAGTTGTAAATATTAAAAATACATAATATAAATCAAATCATGAAACAAATATTCCATTCAGAAACCAGTATAATATAAAAATTTCTTTAGATATCAGATTCAATTTACATAATGATACTTCAATACCTTCCAGAGTCCGCCACGATGTCCTCATGGGAAATCTCAAAAATACATCAAAATAAACCTTATATAAATTATTGGGAATATATCTCTTTAAAAAATCTAATGGATAATCACATACTTTACATTCTCTTATAAATTTCTTAATAATATTGAATATATCTTTATCGTTTGTAACAAACAATTTATTACGATGCAAAAAAATTAATATAATGTTTCTGTATATGGATAAATGAATATTGCTTTCCCAATAAAGCATTTTAATTATCTTAAACCCGAATGCATCTCTTTTATGAAATAAATTACTACAAATAACGTGATCCCTTATCTGCAACTTTGCATCCAAATATTATATATATTATATAAATATTATATATATATATATATATATATCACATATTTTGACAGAACATACTAATATTACGAATTTTGTATATAATCTAATAACAAAGAATATCAAAATCATACATGAATAAAAACACTAAAATTATAAATTTCTATATTAATTATTTAGAATTTAAGTAAATTTTAGAAGTAAAAATATTTCCTTAGAAAATTCGTATCAACAATGAAAGTAAAGTATCGACACGAGGATATAAATTGATATAATTTGCTATCTTATTCTAAGGATTAAGAATGTTGAATGATTATTAGTGTACCGCCATGGAGCCATTATGCATTTGAGGTATTAAAATAATCAATAGCACTCATCCTAAATTAAGTCTACATAATCTAGAAAACACATTATGTTAAATTTTGTGTATTTGTAATACAAATCATTCTATAATAATAAAACTTATATATATATATACACACAAATATATATGAAGCAATGGATTTCTTTTAAAGCTAATTTGTCCTTTGTAGTAAACAGAAGGACAACATGATTAATTGACTACGGATATTCATATCTATTTTGAAACGAAAGCCATCGTATCCCTAGAAAATATCCGAAGAAAGGATTAAATATCGTTATTTCATCCGAAAGTGGACATTCGGACATCACGAAAAATAAACGAAAAGGAACTCTATCCACCTGTGATCACTTCTTTCCCCCATGACACCACCAGCATGAAAAGTTTGATAAACGAGTCCAGAAATTGAGTCGGTGTTTCCTTTCCGCTCAATTAATCCGGCAACAAGGGATGTGTCCAGAAAACGCAAGGGCTTCCTGTTGCCTGACAAGGAAAGATTTTTCTGTGCTAAAGGAATTATGTTTGTTACTTGATGCGATTTGTGGTCAGTTATGAACTTAGTGAATTCTCCTTCTTCGTAATGAATTAGAATTGATTATGCTCAAAGATGTATAACTTAGAAAAGAGTTTTTTTCTTAAAAAAAATGTATTAATAAGGATTTTAACATTTTTCTTAAGACGTGTACCACTGGTTGTACAGGACGTCCGCTTGTGCGCCATCGATAGTTTTCTTCTATATGTTGATTTTATGTGCTATAAAATCAACCAAGCTTATGTTAAAAATTAAATATATGCTAGTTTAAATTATACCGTCGCCAAAGTTTGAAATTGTATTAATATAATATTTGTAGTATAAATAAAACCAGGAAACGTAATATGAATTGCGTTCAAATATTGGTTTAAAAACGACAAAATAAGTCTAATAAATAATGTATTTCATTTACGTGAAATAAGATTGACAAAGACAAAACTAAGTATGCTTTCATTGCGTTTAAGCAAGAAATTAACGAATAAACCGTGTTTAAAACGCGTGGCTATTAAATAACGGGATTGAAGCTGCTACAGAAGTATCCATGCGCCAAACACCAGCGACCGACAGCTGTTTTTACAGAATCCTTCTCTTTTGAATGCAGTGCCTCTCGTTTCATCAAACAAATCCGTATTCCCGTAGCCTTTGATTGCATTGTTTTTTTTTCGCCAAGTAAAGGATAAGTCAGAAACGAATTGTTGTGAAATTTCAAATGAAACTTGAAAAAACGACTATTAAATCTTATAATTTATTGAAAGAAGTGTATGGCAAAGAATATTTATTGTTTCCACGTGTTTTTGAGTGGTTTAAGCATTATCAAGTTGGTCAAGAAGATGTTGAAGATTATTTGCACCTGGATCGCCCTTCCACTTGAAAAACGGATGAAAATTTTGAAAAAATCGGTAATCTGTTGCCAATCGACCGTCGGTTAAGTATCCAGGTGATTCCTGAGACTGTAGGAATTGACAAAGAATTTGTCCAACAATTTTTTTTCTTTAAGACAATGCGTAGGCTTCTTCAGATTTGTCTGTCAAGAGGTTTCTAGCCAAATACAGTATCCTAGTGTTAGACCATCCCACTCCTTATTCGCCGGATCTTGAGCCACGTGACTTCTATCTGTTTCCTAAGGCTAAATATGGATTAAAAGGAACAAGATTTGAGTTCCTTGAAGTTGTGAAAAAAAACCACCCACATCTTGAATTAGCTGACAGCAAATGATTTTTAGCACTGTTTGGAACAGTGGAAGATTCGCATGGAGCATTGTAGGGATAGAGGAGGGGTGTATAGTAGTGAAGGCGATAATAAGTAAATATGTATGACGTCAAAATAAAATGTTTTCACACCTCATATGTGATCTAGATAAAGCTTTATCATTGCGTAATAACTGATAGTCTGACAAGGAAATGGTCGAAAATAGAGATATTAAGTAAGTGCATCTCTACGATAAGTCATCCTTGTTCATTAAAGATTACCTCCCTATTTGTCAAAAATGTAAGATTTCTTACGAATAAATACCATACTTTCTTAACTGATGTGGTTAAATTGATGATGTTATACGTTCACTGAAGTATTCCCCTTATGTTCAAACAGCGACAAATTATTTAATTGACAGTGATATTTCATAAATATAATAATCTACATGCAGCTTCCAAGTTCGCAAATTACCGATATTTTCAATTCGTCAGCTGAATAATATTATATATATTCCTGAGGAATTTTGAAGGAATTGGTTTAGAATCTGTCGAAAGTTTTATTTTCCCCAAAAAGTTTTTCTTGAAAATAAATATCGTTAAAATTTTTTTATCATAAAATAACAATTTTTTGTTTCATTATTTAACTTTACAGCCATCTTAAAGCCTAATTATTTAGTCAATAAATTCAAACCTTGAAGTAATGATACTTAAAAGCAGTTCAAAACAGTTTATTAACAACCAACATAGAATGCGTAAGGTTATTCTTTCTCGAATCACTCTTAATTCAGTTGATCTTAGTTTATGTTCTAATAATAACTAAAGTGTTAGCCTACTAAGTCATTCAATCTTATTCACGCTCTTTTAGATTATAACAAATTCACTTCCAAAATAAACGATAAAATACAATGGTTCACTTCAATCTACTCATCTATCAATTTGTCATTATTTTCTATCTCCTTCTTCCTTTCTCTTACTGTTCTATTTTACTACCTCTAATTCAATACAATACACTTCTTATCTTTCTGTATAATTTATATTTTACATTGCTTGGGAAGAAGTAATAATTTTACGTTATTTGAATAATCAAAAATCACTGAAGTTAATAAAGAGAAAATTGAGAATCGTCCAACTTCACAATCAAACCGCAGTGAATTATAATTATGATTTTTGTAGTGCTATTTTCCTAGTCAATGTAATCCAGATTCAATGATTACAGAACAATATCTTCCTCACTATTTTTCGTGAGGTTTACAGGTCTTTTCTCTAACAGGACATTCACCGTTGTTTAACTATTGCAGAATAAGTGAGACATCTAAAAACAGACAATAATGTATACTATCTGGAGCCCAGATCAAATTTCATATTTTTTGTAAACACTGCACGTTATCTTTAATTTAAAAAATGGAATTTAAAGAAGAAATGGTCTAGAGACTTTTGGTGCTAAGTCGTTTGTGACATATTTAAGAAGGTAAATTAAAATGTAATTATATCATTCAACATTTAAAGAGGGGAAACGGCTCAAAGAAATCATGCTTATAACTATAATTATATGTTCAAGGAGATAATGTAAATTGACGTAATCTTTGGAAATTTAAAGATGCAAAAAGACTCAAAGAAATTTAGCATATAAGGGAAACTCTTACAAGGTAAGTTCAAATGAAAAGGTAGAAAATGACAATGTGGGTATAATTGAAGACTTTATTCAAAGGGCACACCATAATCTTTAGCACAACGATCGCATTGATTAAAGAGCCGAAGGATTCCTTGTTCCCAGAATTCCTGTGGCTACGATGAGACCTATTCCTTCACAGCGTCCTTGAATTCACCGTCCGAGTTGAAAAGCTTCTCTTTCAGATGTTTTTTTTCAGGGGACCAAACGCATGAAAATCGCAAGGCATTATGTCTGGGCTGTAGGGTGGATGAGCAAGCTGCTCCCACTTGAACTTGGGTAGTTCCACGTGTGCGACCATAGAGACGTGAGGAAGTTCGTTATTGTGAAGCGGAAACACAGCTTTCGTGAGCAGTTACTGTCTTTTGTTTTTGAAGGATCTGCGTAGGATTCGGAGTGCCTCACAGTACACATCAAAGTTAATGGTTCTTCTGTGCAGAGGAATTCAACAAATAGCAGACAGACCTTGGACGTCGAATAAGAAGGTGAGCAACACTCTGCTTGCTGAAGCCACGGCTTTGGATTTCTTAGGGGGAGATGACGACGTATTCTTCCACTGCATGCTGTCCCGTTTTGTCTCTGTCTCGTAGTGATGGCACCAGCTCTCATCCTCTGTGATGATTCACTACAGGAACGCGGGGTCTTTATGATACTGAAACAGATGTTGAAGTGCCCCATATGCAGTTCCTTTTGCTGGTCGGTGAACTGTTTCGGAACCCACTGTGCACACACCACCTTCCGATAACGCAACCTTTCGTGAATAATTGTACACACTGTTCCAACGATAACATCCTCCTTCACCACCAACAATGGCAATATGACACCCCTATCACTTCTCAGTCGGTCGACCACCATGTCGATGAGATTGGTCACGATGACTGTGTTTGTCTGGTTTGGTATCGAATCATCAACCAAACTCTCACAGCTTGCATGAAAATGCTCACTTCTTTTTCTCACTGACTTGTCGGGCACACAGTCTTCCCGTATACGATCACCATCCGGTGATGATTAGCGGCCGGTTTAACACTTTCAGCTGTCAGAAATTGGATAACGCCTTGCTGCTCATTAATCGTCAAATTTTTAATGTGAATTCCCCATGTCCTCACACGCACTGTCGTGTCAATTTAACGGCGCTCCATATAAGAGCCTCTGCTCTCTCTTGCGCATGAGGGTTCCTGGACATACTACTATGCACGTCAGAGAATAAGAGAATAAGAGAGGAATGCAAAAGAAGAATAAGAGAGGAATGCAAAACTGAGGTGTCTTCTTTCCCATTATGGTCGTAATAGTACAAATAGTTCAAGGAACGTTTTGTTTGAATATGGTGAACATTTGCATAATAAAACGAATGCAAGCTTGATTTATGCTTCAGAAAATTAAAAAAAATATTGAGTGATGTTGCAAAAACTTATGAAGGTTTTTTAAAATGTGAAGAACAAAGACTGCGTTTTCCCCTATATAATCAAATAATGATAGTGTTAAATTAAAGTGTCACCTGAATTTTTCATCATGGTATTTAGATGGCAACACACTATATAGAATTAGAAATGCACTCTCAATAGTGAATTTCTACAATTTTTAAATATTTCAATCATTTCCACGAGATTAGTTTCGTCTTTCGATGAATGTCTATCTTCCAAATGTATAAGTAATATGTCTAGACTATCCACGTTGTCAAATTTTGCGTTCATTGATAACTCTAAGTACCATTATCCACTTTCAAGCTGGTGGATAACAATATCGCTTTCTTTTATAGAAAACAACACGGAGAATATAAAAATACATCAACACAACAAATACAGCCACTAATTAACAGCACCGCTTTCTTCAAAAAACAGGCCGCGATGGTCGGATGATCTTAAAAGAGAGTTCAGGTCAAGCGTTACTTACATTCAGTCATGGGTACGATTTCTGATGCCAGTTAAGATTTGTCGTTTATGAGAGGTGATGCACGTTAAATTTGCATAGATAAATGTCCTCATTGTGGAAATGGTATTGAAGTTTGGAAAGTAGAGTACCTGATAATATGTGTTGTCTTGTCACTTGATAGAGGTTTAAAATCACAAATTACGTCGCCTATATCTAACTTTATTATATTCTTCGTTCATAAACATTAAACCAATGAAAACATTTTACAGTAGTTTAAATGTTAAATGTAAAAACTTATTCCTTTTAAAGGGAGCCACTTTCCAAAACTCATTCAAAAAATGGATTTTTCAGTGATTTTTGAAAAGAAACTGTAGTCTTTTCTGCTTCTGAGGCAGTTTAAATGTGTCAACTTAATTACAAGTATTTTACACATTTTAGAAAGCTGTTTATATCAGCCAAGAACCGAAATAGCTGATCGCCACATCCATTTGAAACGAAAACGTAATACACGGTCAGCTTTCTAACGTTATCAAATGATTCTAAATTCCTCAAAACAATTTGTTTTGATAGATAATTTTTAAAGAAATAATCGAAAAGAATGGTTATAATAGTTTGATTACGTACTGTGTCATACGTGTTATTTTCTCCCACTAAATGTAAACAACCTGTGCTGCTTGATATCTGTTTTTATCAGTTCCTTTTATACTTTAGGCCTTGGTTAAACACCCGAATATTTGATAAAAAAAATTTGGTGGAACTTATAAACCTAATACAGGTCCTTCTGAAGATATTTAGCTAATCAAAAGAATTAGAAACTTTGAACATCAGTAATTCAGCATCTAAGAGAATTCAGTGTGTTGAATTATTTGAAGCTTTTTTTTCCTTGTGATAATTATGCTCTTTTTGAGGATATTGAAAATTTCGCTAAGATTTCATAAAAGGCATTTTTTTTTCAAAACCTAGAGATAATGTATATGTATATATTTATATACATTCAAATGTTTGTGATATTATAACTCTGTTTCTATTGTTTGTCTTAATAAAAATTTCCTGATTGTCATTTTTTGCAAAATTAGTCTCTAACCCTTGTCAGATACGTTTCAAAGAATTAAAACGGCTCTCACTGCCATTAACAAAAACTTCCACAAGAAGTCTTAGGGCAATTAGAAAAAAAAGAAACATCGTTATTGAGGATTAGAGAAGAATATCAAATAAAACTGGAGAATTTTGTAATATTAACTATAAATAACATATGAATATATTTTTTAAATGTGTTTTTTGAAGAATGAAATTTTCACCAAAAGTCATGTACGAAAAACGTGATATCTCCAACGCATTGCAACTAAATTCAATAAAATTTCGTATACATATTTAATAAATCCTTAGGAATGTAATAAAAAGCAGGTTATGAGATAGTTACATTTAAACATATTTTACAGACTTTTTCGGTCCAAAGCATATAGTAATTTTAATGAAAAATCATTAACATCAACTTCGAATCTTTATAAAATATTTATTTTGGAAAATAATTGTTATTCTGCGGTCAGTTACACTTAACAGGAAGTAAAAAGTATATGTATGACAAAAAATCCATTATGTCTATTATTTATTTAATTATGCTGTTTTTCTTAACGTTGTAAATTTTGCTGAAATTTCATTAAAAAAAACAACTTTTTTCAAAAACTAGAGCTTGTGTATGTACAGATAGAGGACAAAGTAATACGAACACCTATGAAAAAGTACGACGTCTTTCACACCTGCAGTACAGCCGCGCCACCTGCAACAGAAGTCTGCCTCCTAGTGAGTGTGAAGAGGAAGGTATCAGTCTCCCGACAACAGTCACCTGCGTTGCATGTCACCTATCGAACTGTCTGTGATAAGTTGAAATGTCAGAACTATCTGAGTTCCTGATTGTTGGAGCGCGTTTAAGTAAAACATTGGTTATGGAAGCAGCAAACCTTTTGGGGTTTGAAAGGAAAATGGTATCAACCGTTATCACAGCATACACGAAAGAGGGTAAGACGACGTCTTCAAAGCATAACAGTGGTCGAAAGTCAAAGCTTGCTGATAGGGATAGAAGGGTCTTGAAGGCATAGTAGCCCGAAAGCACAAGTAATCGTTATAGGAGATAACTTTGGAAATGAACAATCATCTCCCAGACTCCGTTTCAACAAAAACTGTCAAAAGGGAACTTCATGCTGCGAACATTTATGGGAGATTGGCAATTCGTAAGCCCTTGATGACAGCAACTAAAACATCAATCAATAACTCCCGAGACTAACCCAGAGATGGCGCTCGTAGTAAACCAGTAACCAGGTCTTTCTAGAATACTATCCTTTGCTTGAAACGTGTCAAAATGTTAAGTCGATCGGACCAGAAACAGCTGAGTTATCGAGGTTGGAGTAAAGTCGTTTTGTAATTTGTTTAAAAAAAGGAAAAAATCGAGTTTCGTGTTCTGATAAAACATTGTTTTTTAATGGGTAAAAACACCGTGCAAGCGAAACAATGGATTGAAAAATGTTACCCGGACTCTTGTCCATCAAAAGCAACGATTTGTCGGTGGTTTGCCGCGTTTAAACGTGGTCGTACCGACACAAAGGACGCGGAACGCTCGGGTAGACCTGTGGAAGCCGTTACACCGGAAAATGTGAGTGAAGTGACAAAAATTATAATGAAAGATCGTAAAGTGAAGCTCCGTGAGATTGCTGAGATGACACAGATATCATATGGAAGTGTATTTACTGAAAAAGGTTTTTTGAAGTGAAGTGAAAAAGGTTTTTTCCAAGTGGGTGCCGCGATTGCTTTCGATGGAACAAAAACAGCAACGAGTCGATGATTCAGAAAGCTGTTTATCGCTATTTACTCGCAACAAAAAAGATTTCTTTGCGGAAAAAAAAAAGATTTGGAAAAGCGTTGAACGATTGTATCACCCTAAAGGTGATTAACAAAGGTGTTATGTTGATGAATAAAAATGTTGTTTTCAATGTTAGTCTCGGGAGTTATTGATTGATGTGTTAATGCTTTCATGCGACGCCAATGGTGCAGAGATCACAAAGGCTGGTCCCCACAGCATTGACAACAGGTAATATGGCCAGATGAATCGTCATTCACCATATTTCAGACGACCGGACGCATTTATGTCTGGAGAACGCCCAGAGAAGTGTTTAATCCTGAATGCCTCTTGCCGACTGTGAAGCAGGGGGAGGGGGCTTCATTATGGTATGGGGGTGCGATATCTTGGAGTGGACTTCGACCACTAGTTATTCTGCATGAGAGAATCAAATTCAATCACTATCTAAGCATTCTAGGGGATCATGTCCATATGTTTGTCCAGACTGTATTCCCTGAAGAGCGGCCGCTTTTTCAAGACGACAACCCCCCTATCCACACTGCTAGATGTGTTCAAGCATGGTTCGAAAAGCATGACGATGAAGTTGAACATCTTCCCTGGCCTCCTCAGTCTCTGGACTTGATTATTATTGAACATTTATGGGAATATTTGGAATCTAAACTTCGTTCTCGATTTCCACCTCCATCCAGCCTTTCGGAATTAGAGACCGTTCTGCAGGAGGAAGGGTTTAATATTTTTTTAAATATAGTCCATGACCTTTATGCATTTATCCCACGTCGCATTAAATCTATACTTCAGTCAAAGGGTGGTCCAACCCTCTATTAATAAAGATTTTCCGTTATTTCACAGGTGTTCGTATTATTTTGTCCTCCATCTGTATATAAATATAAATTTATTGCTTTTTTAGTCTATGTATATCATATGACTCTAAAAGACTTTTCTGAAAAGCATTTTTCAAAAAATTGGTCTTCGAACCTAGTAGGATGCCTTAAGATATTCAAATAGACAACAATGTTTTAGATAAACATAACACTTTCATAGACTATGAGACTGATTGACAATATATATGATGTTTTGAAAGTGTTTTGTGCAATGATTAATTCCTTCTTCCTCTCCAAAAAAGCGGTATTTTAAATTTACCCGTGCATTAAAGCAGTGCTCCGCAACCTTTTCTCACCTACGACGCACCAAAATTCTTTCTAGAATTCCGCGGCACACCAAAAGCTAAAGTATATAGGTATTAATTGATACACAAATTTTACAACAAATGTTTGTTTTTTATTTGAAAAGTATACATACATAAAACCATAACATATTTATTTCTACGCAATCATAATAATTATTAATGTGATACCTGCGCTTGTTTCAATTAACACAAAAGTTTTATATTCGGCTCAATATTTGACAACGCAACCCGAAGTTCTTGGTCAAGATCTTTTAAGCATGACCGCTTATCATTTTTAATTAATACAAGAGTTGAAAAACTTTGCTCACATAAATATGTTGTCGAAAATGGAAGTAATGTTAAGATTGCTTTGTAGGAAATGTGAGGATATTCTTTTTTAACGTAAATCCAGAAAACATCTAATGGAACTTCGGAGAAGTATAATTTTAAAGTCATGTCATTATTTAAATCTGTAAATTCCTCTCGAATTTGTAGAGGCAGTGCTTCCGTAGAATTTATTGCATTGTTTGCAAAAGGATTTCGAATCCAATCGTATTGTTCCGTATTAATGGAATAAAAATATTGATCAAATTTCTGCTGAAGCATACTTAAATGTTGTTGGGCCAGATCCACAATTAATTGGTTGTTTTCAATCGTAATATGATTGGTCCTTCGGTACATTTCCAAACATCCTTTTTGCAACTCTTTCTGCCAAAGTTCGGGTTTTTTAATAAATCCTTGTAATTTGACGGAGCACGTCAAAATATTTTCATTTTGACCTTGCTTTTTTTTATTAAGTTCATTCAAATGCTCGAATATATCAGCCATGTATGCAAGTTTGACTATCTAGTAATCATCATCGAAGTGCTGGCATATTTCGAGCATATTCTGTGTTAAAAGAAATTCACACACCTCGTGACGAAGCTCAAATAATCTAGCCAAAACTTTGCTTCGGGATAGCCAACGAATTTCTGTATAAAATAATAAGGATTCATATTCGGCTCTCATTTCTGCACAAAGTAATCCAAAAATTCGCGAATTTATGGCTCTTGATTTAATTAAGTTTATGATTTTAATGCATTCATTCATCGTGTTCAAAAGTTCTTCCAGCAAATTCTTGACCATCAATGCTTCTCGATGTATGCAGCAGTGTGTAAATTGTACCGTCGGATTTTTTTGTTTTACACAAGAGACAAAACCTTTTTTACGGCCCGTCATTGCCGCAGCGCCATCCGTGCAAACAGCAATGCAGTTGCTCCATTGAATATTACATATTTTGAAGAAATCATCGGTTACTCGAAAAATTTCTTCACCAGTAGTTCGCTATGGAACCTCCTTACAAAATAAATAATGTTCTTTAATAAAGTCCTCGTCAACGAAACGTATAATAGCTATCAGCTGTGCTTTATTTTTAATATCAGTTGTTTCATCTATCTGAAGCGCAAATGTTTCAGCCAATAACAGTTTTTTAATCAGTGTTCCTAAAATATCGCTTGACATATCGTGAATACGTCTTTTAACAGTATCAGCAAACAACGAAACTTTATTCACTTTCTTAACTTCATTGGGCCCAAGCATAAGTCTAACAATTTCCATGCATGCTGGTTTAATAAGTGTTTCGCCGACAGAATGTGGCTTCTTCTGACGTGTAATTAATTTTGCAACATGACAGCTAGCTTCAAATGCCTTTTCAGAAACTGTTATGGCCGATTTCATAAATTTCTTCTGTTTTTTTTATTTTGTTCTAAGCACCTCTTAAAATATTATTTGTCTTTGTTGGCGCAGCTAGGATGGCTTGAATATAGATGCCGCTTTAATTTACTGGGTACCATTGACTCGTTTGATAGCTGATCGCCGCAAATGATGCACTGTGGTCTTGGTGCCTTTTCGTCACCACACCACGAGAATCCATATTTAATATAGTCTTCGTCGTACTTTCTTTTCACTACCTTCTTTAGGTTTTTTGTAACACTTGTGATGGGTTCTTCATCATCTGTACGTGAAGACGAATCTTTCCGACGTAAAAATGTATCCATATTTAACCTTTACGAATCGGTTGAAATTGAGAGAAAATTTCCTTTCCGTATGGCTGCTTATTCAACTTAGGAGACAATTTCTTACCCCCACTTGAATGTTCAGTATGCTCCACGAGTCATTGTTAAGGTATTCATTTTACAATGGGGTGAGGGGAAGGGTTGCCGATTTTTAGACAGGAATCAAAACAATGTTAGACGGGCTCCTACATTTAGCTACATATGTCACGATAATTTTTTCTAAATTCTCCTTTCCATCTTTTAATTGGATGGGTTTTACAAGCTTTACGCTTTGAAATACTTATTTAGTTTTTATGAGTATCGTTCATTTTGCAAAATTTATTTTTTTAAAAAGAAAATTCTAAAATTCAAAAAGATATTTTACTAGAGCTTGAACAACAGAATTTCAGGTAAAAGAGAGAAAAAGTTATATAATTGAGATATTTAATAATAATCACATATGAGAAAAGGACTTTTTCTATTTGTTTCATTCGTAATTTTTTCTAAATCTCCACAAATAATTGCAAAATGTTTTCTTGTTCCTTAAAATTATTTAGTATTTAAGAATAATTAATTAATATAATTATAAAGAAATTTATGATAACTATGAAAGTCTAGTAAATAAATTTCTTAAATTAAAAGTTTCTGTACTCACATAAATAACCTGCTCCGAAAGTACAGCAAACAGAGGCAAAACTTTGAACTAATTTCTTATAAATTCGAATAAAAATAATTTATAATATTTTTTGCTGTGATAAAAATATTTTTCTGAATTTTAATCTTAAGAAAAAAACATGAATTTATATTTTAATTTTAGAAGAATTTTTGCCCCGAAGCTTAACTGAAATCTTAAATTTAAAAAAAAGAAAAATTTGTTATAAGCATTGCTTTTTTTAAATATGTAAGAAAGGGAGTTCTTCTTTTAAAAATTTTTGGCTCTTAAAAGAGGCCCTTTTTTTTGTTTGGTTGATCTCCATTTAACTTCCCTGCCCATTGAAATTCCATCGGTTCAATTTGTTTTTTTTTTATTCTTATCTTTTCTTTTCAGTTATTCCTGTGTTGAGTCATTTTTAAATAAACTGTGTGATATTCTTCAAAAACAGTTCTGGTCAGTGCAAAGAGCCATGTTGCATGCCTTACAAATTATAGTGGTTCTTCTTTGTAAATTCTTTTTAGCACAACATACGCATCGTCTTTTTTTCTTTTCGTCAATTGACCAATGAGAAAATTTTGTATCCTTTGTTTTCAATTTTTGTGTCACTGAAGGCTTTGCAATTTTATGAGTTATATTTCCTATCAAAGATGTTATTAAATTCATTCTAAATTATTTTAAACTGAAATTTGACGAAGTTTGATTTGACTTAAATATCAGAAACGCATTTAAAACAGCAATATTCATGCTGGCATTTATAACTGCTGATATGAACTTTTAACCCGACTTTTCCAAAAAATGGTAATACATTTTACGTTTCCGATCCATTGACCTTTTCCATGAAAATAAGCTCTTTCTGCTTTCTCAACAAAATTCCCTGATGTATCCAAATCAACCACATTATCTCCCAAAATGGTATTTTCTAATTTTTCGCATTCTGAATCACTATCATCAAAATTTTCTTCGTCTAAATTCTTCATAACAATTTCAATCTCCATTTGCGTGAGATATTTCTGAGGCATTCTTAAAAATTTAAGAAACAAACCCGAGAAAAGAAAAATTCTTCTATTATGGACAGCGTAAAATTTTCGAATGGAGAATATCTTTAGCCTTGTAAGTTGTTGTTCCGAAACATCGCCAACCATTTGAAATGCTCACGCAAATGATAATATTGGCGAAAAAGTTCCCCACTCAATTACGGACAAAGCGACACCGAGTGACAAAGGCATCGGAGAACTTCTTCTGAGAAAAGGGCGGGGGGGGGGGATATTCTCTCAATCGCTTGGTACAGCATCTGTACCGAAGCCGAAGTCAAGGGACAAACTTTTTATGGTACAGCACATGTACCGCAGAAGGGAAAAGGTTAAAGGGGTATAAAACTTAAAAATTTTTATACGAAGAACGTTAATCATACATAATTCAGTAAGATAATTAATAATAATTATCGTTAGTGGTAGGAACGTGTTTATTTAACTTTGTGTTGTAAAATAGTGACAACAATGACATACAAGTGAACGTGATGTACCACGCGCAAATGCAAATAACACATGCGCATGAGTCTTCAACGACGCGCATAACGGTCATTTTGCTTTATCTATGATTAATTTGGTGGGCCTTGGTGTTTACACAACACACTGTGCAGTTTTCAACTGTTCTCACCAGGGGACCATTGAATAATTATTTAGTTATAATAATTATTCTATAGTATATTTAGAAAAATAGACATTATTATGGAAAAAAATTGTCATTTTGTATTAAATACATGATGAAACAATGTATTTGACCGCGGCACACCTGTATCTGGCTCATGACACACCAGTGTGCCGCGGCACACCGGTTGCGGAGCACTGCATTAAAGGATTCACCAGAATAAAATTCGCTTAAACTTCAATTACATTCGTTTCTATAGAAATAATTTTAGCTATTGACAGAATCCCAAATAAAAATGTGGTTAGTGATGGCACCGAGGAAAAATTGGACCTGTTTCTCGATTTAATGTCGTGACAATACTTATTGTCGATATTAAAAAAAGTTGTTGATGTCAGACTATTTTCAAAGTGTACCTGTAATTTGATGAATTCTAATGTACGCAAGAAGTGTTCAGAAATTTACTTTAGAAATAACACATGGATCAATACGTCCTGAGACTAACATTGCAAACAACATTTTTTTTGCAAATTTTTTTTTTATTCATCAACATAACACCTTTTGTTAATCACCTTTTAGGGTGATACAATCGTTCCAACGCTTTTCCAAATCTTTTTTTTTTTTCCCAATTTTTTTTTCTTTTTTTTTTTCGCAAGAAATCTTTTTTGTTGCGAGTAAATAGCGATAAACAGCTTTCTGAATCATCGACTCGTTGCTGTTTTTGTTCCATCGAAAGCAATCGCGGCACCCACTTGGAAAAAACCTTTTTCACTTCACTTCAAAAAACCGTTTTCAGTAAATACACTTCCATATGATATCTGTGTCATCTCAGCAATCTCACGGATCTTCACTTTGCGATCTTTCATTATAATTTTTGTCACTTCACTCACATTTTCCGGTGTAACGGCTTCCACAGGTCTACCCGAGCGTTCCGCGTCATTTGTGTCGGTACGACCACGTTTAAACGCGGCAAACCACCGACAAATCGTTGCTTTTGATGGACAAGAGTCCGGGTAACATTTTCCAATCCATTGTTTCCCTTGCACGGTGTTTTTACCCATTAAAAAACAATGTTTTATCAGAACACGAAACTCGGTTTTTTCCATTTTTTAAACAAACTACAAAACGACTTTACTCCAACCTCGATAACTCAGCTGTTTCTGGTCCAATCGACTTAAAATTTTGACACGTTTCAAGCAAAGGTTCGTACTCTAGAAAGACCTGGTTACCGGTTTACTACAATCGCCATCTCTGGGTTAGTCTCGGGAGTTATTGATTGATGTGTTAGTGTCGGAATATTGCAAGTGTATTTCGTATCTTCAATCACTCAGACTCATTCCACAAGCTGCGATATTTGCAGCACATTGGAAAAAGGGATTCATTCTAAAGCATATTAAGCAGTTCTAAATTCCAGACATTACAAAAATGTCGGCAATAAAACCATGGAATGTATGATTCCTGTTAAGAGAATGTGGACAAGATTTCGAACGTTACAATCTAAATTGAAAGGTACAAAGCTTGGAGGCAAAAATATCAACACGTAGTCGTAGAAGATTAAAGGACGTGAAAAGGGCACATTGTGCAGATAATATTATTTAGTGATCAGAAATAAATCGGTACACTTTTTATTCATGTAGCAAGCTATACGGGCTATAATTTTTCTCATAATCCTCTTCCAATATTTTCAAATTTCAATAATACGATAAAATTTAATCTACTAAGACCAAAGGTCAACTTTGAACCTTAAATTTTAGAGTAATTTGTATCAATCGGTTCTAAATACATGAAAAAGTACTGAAAAAATGTTTAAAAAAATATTTTAATTTTTACTTTTGAGAAATTGAGTGTCTCCTGGTGGAGACATTGGGACAAAGTGACATCATAATGTTAATTTAAAATATTTCTTTAATCTTAATTTAATGAGAAATTCATAATAATTAGCATAATGAGCATAATATAAAATTTGAATCACAAAATTACAAAATATTCCTGACCGAACTGCTTGCAGAAGTATCCTAATTTCCGAAATTTACCATTCGTTAATTTTTCTCTGTCTCTTTATCTTATACTCTTAAATAATTTCTCAATTTTAAATTGTTTCTCATTGAAAATTCGTGATTTCCAAGAAATGTCGTCTGCGAATGCGGGAGTTATATTTCTTTCTGCCCAATACATTCGAATTCTGGGAAATTTTAAATTAGACATAATTGAAAACAATAATGCTATATATAAAACATCAAGTTTAAGAAATTCATCAGTGTGTTTAATAATTTTTACTACACAAATAATAAAAAAAGCTGAACACTTAGAAATGAGCAAGCGTATAATTTTCCTTCTCTCGGAAAGCACCATTTTCATTTTACCATAAATAAGTTACGAATGCAAAATGTTCACTAAAAATCATTTTTTTTTCAGACGTACCATCTCTTAACAAAAAAATTAACTAGTTCTGGGTACCAATGACGTCTTTTATTTAACTTGGCGGCATTTTTTGAAAGTGTTATTTAGAGTCACCTACAGACGATGCTGGGACTGAGGAGGTTAAATAAATGCGGCGAAACTCTCAATCACACACAAGTTGACAATAATTTGATATTTTTTATTTGACCTTACAAAGGAAACTTTTTTCATTAAAATTCATGTCTTATGAATATATTGTTTTTATCTTTTTATTCTTTTCCAAATTACTTTATCATGAGTGTTGATTATTCAGGAAGATTCAAAGTGTATGAGATTTTAATAACTTCTGCAAGCAATAAATTTATCATTTTTCCAATTGAAACATTCCTGGAATTTCAAATAAAGGAAAAGAAATAATTTTGTCTAGACAGTTTTATACTTTTGGCATTGTCAAGGAGAACAAATGAGATATAAATGAACATTATTTTCAATGAATAAATCATTCTAAAACATGGCGAAACTGTGTTAACAAACCTTGGAGTTAGAATTATTTTATTTATTTTCCCATCAGAAGAAAATCCCAGATTTTAATTATAATTTGATTCAAAAGTAACATAGTCGATTAAAATAGATAAATAAAATACTTTGTTTCAGTTTAAGTAAGAAGAAATGAATATTCATTATAAATGTTTAACGTTTAAAATTTCCTAAAATTTAAGATGTTCATAAAATGGTAATTTTTCCACGAATAGTGTTTTTAAATTTAAATTGCTTCATTTCACAAATTACTTTTTGCTTCTACTGTGCTTTTAAATTTTGAGAAATGAATTGAAATAATGCCTAGCGTCATCATTTAGTCTTTAAAATGATGAAGAATATTCTTATTCAAACATTCAGCATTATATATTTAATAAATGTAGAAGTGCACTTGAAAATGTATATAATATACTTAATACTAAATGCGATACGTGGATGAACATACATTAAAATAATTTTCAAACGGATGAATAAATTATAATTTGATCTTTTTGAAATTATTTACTAAATTAATGATCATTTAATTGACCACTTAAACCCAAATACGAGGCCATTAAATAGTAAATAATACAAATAGCGCTATACAGTAGGAATGGATTATGAAATTACTCATTTTTAGTTTTTTTTTTTTTTCGACTTCCCTGCACTTGTCCAATTTTTTAAGTATTCATCTAATCCCTTCAGCGAAGAGTCAATTACCATGATCTCAAAGCTAGTTTTGCACTTTTTCTGTATCTCTAAGTCGTTGTTGAAACTGATGCCACGCAAAGCTTTTTTCATCGGACCAAACGGATAAAATCCCGAAGGGTAAAGGTCAGGGATGCTAGGAGAAAGGGGTAGAAATCTTAACACACATTCCAAATAATATCCAACGTCAATTGTGCCATATTAGGTAGGGTGTTATTTTTACAGAAGCCTGTTTTTTCTCTGCCATCTCAGACAGTTCTTCCTCAATGTGGACTTGACATTATTCCCAATTATGCCTAAGTAGGAAAGGCGGTTGATAATGTGTTACCTTTCCAAACATTCGTAGAAAATGGGACAAGGGGCACTCAGCTCGTTGGTGATGCTATTGCGACACTTTTTAAGCTCATCCAGGCACGTGTAAGAACTCGAGCTTTTCCTTGCGAGTATTGTCGTATTTTTTATTTGTCTATGATAATATTTCCGACTTTTTATACTTTCCATAAGTAAAAATCAAATCACAGATCGCTGCTTTTGAAAAGTACTTTCTTCGAGCTGACACACCATCGTAACTATGATTTTTACTATTCATTATGTTTAAGTAGAAACAAATCGAAAAGCTGAATAACACTCTTCATAAATTTGTGAACTAATACTTATGAAAATTTCAATTGCCTGCATTAAAAGTTAGTTTCTTGCACTAAAAATGTTTGTCTGTATAAATATTGAATACTTCTGGTATATACAAGACAACAAGGCGCCTTTCATTTTTTTGCGCTTACCACTGTGAAAATGATCCATCAGTATTGTGGAAGTAAGACCAGCTGAATATGAGCTAGCAGCTTCGAAGAAAAAACAAAAGGGTAATTCAAGTCTTTCTGCTACAGCTTATGTATAAGAAAAAAGTCCTGCATTAAAAGTTAGAAATTGCCTGCATTAAAAGTTAGAAATTGC
>BMAW01128497.1:55374-84761 GCA_019974015.1 Nephila pilipes | reverse complement strand
GAAATTGCCTGCATTAAAAGTTAGAAATTGCCTGCATTAAAAGTTAGTTTCCTGCACTAAAAATGTCTGTCTGTATAAATATTGAATACCTCTCGTATATGCAAGGCAACAAGCATCATTTTATAACAAGGCGCCTTTCAGTTTTTTTGAGCTTACCACTGTGAAAATGATCCATCAGTATTGTGGAAGTAAAACCAGCTGAGTATGAGCTAGCAGCTTCGAAGAAAAAACAAAAGGGTAATTCAAGTCTTTCTGCTACAGCTTATGCGTAAGAGAAAAACTATATAGTGATTGAGCGAAAGTTGAAGTTAACGGTATTCGAATAAATCCTGATTATGCTATACCAAACAAAGTGCATATGTGACCTAGTCGTTAAAAAAATGTAATCGAGCAAAAGCTGATTGACAGGAAGGGTCGATAAAAGAGAAGGAACGCTTGTATGTTCTGGCATGCTTACCAAAGTGGGTGAACCCCATTTGAAAGAAAAATATAACTAGGGTACCTCTTGGTCATGATGCACATATCTAAAAAATGGTAATCGCTTGTGGAGGAACACTAACTAATCTGTCAATCAAACTCTAAAATCGCTCCTCTACTTTCTTCAACTTGATAGGGATCCTTTAGTACATTAAATACTTTCTTTTCGCAATGGATGGTTTCCTATTGTACTTCAGTCTCACTTTGACATTTCCTCAGCCCCTTTTCTTTAATTGTTAGGGTCACCAGCTTCTTGCCTTTAATTTAGTTTCACTTAAGACTTTTAGTGCAATTAAAATTGTTATTATTTTAAGACCTTCATAAATTTTTGAGTCTTCAGACATGGTATAATATGTAAATTCAACCAACTGTTCAACGAGTTTGAAACTATGAGTCTTTAACCTGATATTGTATAGTGTCTCTTACTTAGGTGATTCTTACTAAGAAAATTCGTAGCACCATCAACGCATGGACATTTCCTGTGACATTATGATAGCTTAATTTGTTCTAAACTACAGTAAGATGTTCTTCCTCATTGATTTATTTGTTTGAGTGTTAAGGTCCCATGGTATAGGGAACGTGTTTTGTCGTTTGTAAGCGTTTTTTAGGCTGTTTGTTTCTATCCGACACAAGAATTCCTAAACACAGATAAACTATATCTTAATTTTAATAATACTGCATATGGCCAGTTGATGACATCAATACCTGAGTTATCACTCCGCTCTCTACATTTAAACCCTAGCTACCCCTAGCTAGCCAAACTCTAGCTACGAACGGCTGTTTAGCATTATGCTTTCTCTTTCGAATGCAGTTCCACTCACCTCTGTAAACAAATCCGTATAGCCGTAAATTCCTTTGCATTAGAGTTATTCTTTTGGTTTCGCCGTATAAATGATAGATGAGCCACGAATAGATAACCAAGAAGACGTTGAAGATGATTCACTCTCGGGTTGCTTTTCAACAACAATGAGGAATCATAATATCGAAAAGTCAGTAGTCTAGTTCAATGTGACCGTTGGTTAAGTATTCGTGCGATTGCTGAGACTGTAGGAATTGACAAAGAATCAGCACGGCAAATTTAAGACAATGCGCTGGCTCATTCTACTTTATCTGTACAGAAGTTTCTAGTCAAGTAGAGCTTCCTGATGTTACACCATCCGCCGTATTCACCAGATCTTGAGCCATGCGATTTCTACCTATTCCCTAAGATAAAATCTACATTGAAAGGTACAAGGTTCGACTTCGTTGAAGCTGTGAAAGAGAAAGCGGCACGCTTCCTGAAGGAGCTGACAGAAGACTTCCAGCACTGTTTCGAACAATGGAAGATTGGCATGGAGTGTTGTAGGGATAAAGGAGGGTTTTTTATTGAGAGTATAATAAGTATACATGCGTGTGACTTAAAAATAAAATATTTTACTGCGTCAGTCTCGTTATGTTATAGCCACACATCGTATTCAACTAATTTGATTGACATTTCTGTTTATGCACTGTTTTAATAGATGACTTTTATATTAGGAAATCTCTACAAGTTTCAAAGGCAAGTTTTACTGCTTTTCTTTGACGTGGGAAAAGGCACGAATTTTGTTTGCAACTGTTAATTGTAACCAGTTTTGCATATACTATTTAATTTCAATTATGTGCTTAAAAAGAGAAGCGATATTTAGAAGTTATTTCTACCTTAACAAAAATTAAACTGAGACCAACGCGGAAGTACATTGTATGCTGAAGCAATAATAACGAAAATTGTGTGAGAAAAAGAACGGAGATATTTTGTTCCGATTGTGAATTACGACATTGCATATATACTTGGTTTACTAGAAAGTGCTGTCTGATTATGAAGTGAAAAATAATACATTTTTCAAACATTTAATAATATTTATTGATCAATATATTTTCTGTCGTAACGTATAAACTCTTGCCAGCGTGATGATAATTTGAAAATATAATTTTGAATTATTTTTCTATCAAGACATTTAGCACGGATATGTACAAGTGATAATTAAACAATGCTAGGTCTGAGGAGTATGGTGGATGTGACAGAAATTCCCAGCCTAGCTCTGATTATTTGATGGTTAGTCATGTGACGAGAATGACACCTGAACTGACACCTCCCTCTCCTGACTTCTACACCATGCTTTAGGAGAAGTTTGAGCCGCGATAGATTTAACATACATTATCGTCTGTTATACTTCGGTACTTAGTGGTATCAGGGATCGAACGCATGACTCGACGAAAACTACCTACCGCGACGATGACCACTAAGCTACCGAGGCCTATGAGAGAAGTAAAGTATCATTAAATTAACAAATAATAAAAAAATCTAGTTTGAATATCATAAAAATTGGAACATGAATGATATCGGTTCTTCTTATTTCACCGTCCTTACACCTCCTTCCAACCAACCTGCTAGACAAAGAATAACAATTGTAAATTTCATTGCAGTGAAAACATTAGTTAAAAAAAACTGTTCTGAACGAAAATCTAATTATTATAGAGAGTGCTTATATGTTTTAGAGTGATATCAATGAATTATTAAGAAATACAAATATTTGAGGAGGACAAGAAGTTCTTAACATTAGTTTGTAATTTGAAAGGAAAATTATAATCTGATACTCTTTCAAATGTTTACTTCTTTCAAAATGGCAGATTTTAACAAGATGTGAATCGAAGGATACTTTTTGCACTTTCTGAGGAAAATTGTTCTTATTCATTGATTAAAGGACTTGATAAAATACGTGGTATGAAAATTTCAGGGAACAAAATAAGCGAAAAATGAGGGAGTCATTAATCTCAGCTTCTGCAAGACAAAAAAGTAAGAATTCAAATGAATACTTTAACAAAGAGTTTACCCTCTTTTAAATTCTTTAAAATGGGGAGTAGGGGGGAACAAGGGAATTCCAAATTCAACTGCAAATAATTTGTAAATATCTACTGCAACAATAAACAAAACATTAAACTAAGATTTATAACATAAAAATATAAAAAAGTATATAATATTTAAGACCTTTTGACGAGGCACATAGTTTAGTGCAAGATATTTTTGTTTAGAACAGAGTAAAAAAATATTTAGCATGAGATAAATGACAACAAAAAAAGTTATATATTCTGTTGAAAATAAGGGTAAAAAGAGTTCCAAGCTTAGTTAAAGAATGCAAAGTTTCCATAGAGGTTTATGATTGCGAGTGTGTCACGGATTTCTCTTAAAATACAGAAAGAAAAATAGGATGAGTGGAAATGAATATTAAAATAAACTTATCATTAGATATTAAAGAAAATACCCCATTTATGCATTCCAATGACGTTCAGAGAATGAAACTGCATAGAGACAAAACTACCAATCATATATTTTTGAAAGCATTACTTATTTTTTTTGAAAAAGTAAAAAAAAAATCATTGGATGTATATTATATCTTTAAAACCCATTCCTGTGAATTCTTCCGAAGTTTTACCAAAGCATGGTTAAGCAGTTTCAGCTAAAAAATAAATCTTCATATACACACACCAAGATAACTTTTGGACTCTAGAAAATCGAGGAAGATGAATAACAGGAACAGTACACCTAAGATTTTACCTGACCGAACATTTAAAGAATGAATCTCACTGACGTATTCTTTTCATTATTTAGCTCCCAAGTCATATTAACTCGGGAGAATGCGCGCCCTATGTGTAACACAAAAGCGCGCGTTGGGTCAAATAGGCACGTAATCACTTTTATGCGAAATTTAACGTTTTATGATTGAAACTTTTTTTCTATTTTTGTGGTGAAACGAAAAAAATGGAAAGAAATGGTATGTTTATATACAAAAAGAAAAAAAAAGAAATGCTTTTATATATAGAAAACCTCGTTAAGTCGTCGCATTGAATAAGGTATTTAAATAATTCTAAATGGTAACTAAATTTTTGATTTAATGCATTTAAATTTTGATACATAAAATGCATCTACACATGTGAAGATACCAACTTAATATTCTTAAATTTAAATATAATATTTAAAGTCTCATAACAATTTTGTCCGAATTGTTTTCTAATTTATAGGATCTTCGGGTTGGAGTCCTGCATATATTTCTAAATTCCATGTATAAAAAGTCCTCAAATCTACTAGAACAAACACTTTAATGCCATATTTTGAGGTTTATTGGGTATATATTGCCGGAAAATGGCATCTACCTCTAAAAGGCTCTAACTTTTCATCAATTGTGATGTATTCATTATGATTATATAGCTTCTAACAGTTACAAATAATTTAAACAGGGATTTAACAGGTGAAAGTTTATCCAATTCTTTCCTTTTGAAACGATCTCTAGCATCATCGAATTTTAGACAACGTAAAAGGAATAAAAAGCTTTTATAACTAATAGTCAGATGAAATACTTCAAGTCCTGTAGCATCAGTAGCCCAGATATTACTCACATTCACATGTGACAATTTATGTACTCCACACAGATAAAGAAAACAACTGAATGCTTTTACTTCAATTAAATTAGTTCTTTTAGCATCACATTCTCTCTGAAAGCTATCCAGAATATTTTCTATATAGATATTTGTGCAGCCCACAATACTCTCCATTATGGTATTATCAAATTGTAATATCCGAGAATCTACTGGCAATGATACGTTCCTAGCCTTATCAAAATTTTCAGACAATTTAGTTAAGATATTATGCAAGAAACTTCTTATAATTTGTCTTGGTTTATTTTTATTCCATTTTGAAACGTCATATTTTCCAGAAAAATATTCATCATAGTTGGATGTATCTATTGCATTATCTGAATAAATATTTTCCTCCGATGAAGTATCATGAGCACTAAATTCTTCTTCATCGATATATTCTTCTTCATCATCTTCATTTATTGATTCTTCATCAGTTGATACATCCACTAGTAAAGTTTCCAGCTGTTTCATTTCATCTTAATAACTTAGATTTCGATACATTTTTAAATTCTCGCAGAAGCATTATTTAAAAGAAAACCTAAACGCGAGAGCGCGCGTTGGGTCTAACAGGCCCGAAAAGTCAATTTTCAATCTTAAAACTGTTTCGGTGAATTTCATCATCAACGGAATCGAAAGAGGGTGACTTTGATAGCAGCTACTGAAAGATTCAACCATTTTTACTGAAGGAGAAATGTTTCACATTCAATTATATACAGCCTGGGCCTGTTTGACCCAACTCGCGTTCTCGCGGGTTATGGTTTAGTTAAATAGTCAAAAAGTTCAAAATACCAATTAAATATGAGTAAGAGAACAAAACTCAGTTAATTTAAAACATCCAAACTCATTCTCCCTCGCATCCCTCTTAACTCATTTATTCCTAGTTTATATTTTAATTATAAAGTCTTGGCTTACCAATTCCTTCATTCAGAATCAAGTATTTCTGAATTATCATAGACTCAATCCATATATGAGATAACTAGAAGTCACTTCAATTCAAAAGATTAACTAACGATAATTTACTTCAATCTGTATATCTTCCAACTGGTCGTTATTCACTACCTCCCTTTATTTTCATTTCGATTCTGTTTCGCTTATATATCACCATGTCTAATTCAGTTCACTTCACTTCTCTTATCTTCATCTAATTTACCAAATAAGGTTAAATTTTGGCAGGGAAGAAATTGTAATTTTATGTATTTAAATTAAAAAAAATATCCCCGAGTTTAAAGAAGAGAAAATAGCGAATAGCTCAATGTCCTATCTTTTACATTACATAATTATGATTTCCAAATCGTTCTGAAATGTGTAAACACCATCTGTACTTAAAGCAAATAATAATATATAAAATTATATATATTGGCCAGATTTATTTCAAGCGTTGAAAGAAACTTACTGACCATTTCCTCGTCAGTGTTATAGTATAAGGCTCCGACTCATCAAATCTCATTCACTTGACTTGATTTAAAACCTCAATAAAATGCAGAACGTCCTTTTCAGCAAAAGTTGAAATTTGATCCATTTGACAAGCATCAAAAAAGTCAATGCATTGTGACCAGCTGAAACCTGCTTTCTACCACTGGAAAAAATGGCCACTTTAAAACTCCTCCCCCTCACCCCCTTTTTCCCGAAGGGCTGGAGGAAGAGGGCGCACCGAATGATTCACTGGGTTCCTTTTCTGTTCGAACAGAGATAGATCCAGAGTGTCACTCAAACGACAAAAATGTCGTCTGGTTCTGTCACTGTCGTAATGGGTAGCAATTTCATTCCAATTCCTTTCATTATATTTCTCGGGGGCTTTTCCGCTGATAAAAATATCGTTTGGTGAATGGAACACTTAAATCCTTTCCTCCTATTCTTCCTTTTGTTGTGGGTTATATCTCGTAACAATAATAAAAAATAGATAGAAAAAAAAATGTAATGTTATTTTTTTTATATATGTATCCTTTCGACCAAAATAGAGGATAGTGGTGTGGAAAGTGAGGGCGTTTTTATTTGTAGCGAACTAGCAAAACAAAAAACTAAAAGAATAAAATGATGAAAAAAAAAATCGTTTCGAAAAGCACCTGGCGTTGACACCTTCCCGATACACTGGCGGGAAGGCTACTCCCTCCTTGGAACGAAAGAAGATTTTTGTCGATAAAACGATTTTCGCCCACCCCCTCCCTAGGGCTATTCCTTCTTCATACTCCTGAGGGGTTGTATTTAGAAAAAGATCGCTTATCTAGGTTCAAGTACTTATTTTTAATATGCATCATACATTTTTTTAAAAAAAAATGGCGGATATATTATCATGAATTTATTGTTGACACTATTCAGATAATCACCCATCTACTGTGGCTAAAATTGTTTAGGGTTAAATGATACAAAGTTTGAATAAAAAATAAAAAATGAAAGAGTAATGAATTACATTAGCTTATGGTGTTGTGTTAAATGGAATTGAAATTTATTTCGCAATTTTAGACTGTTAAAAATGTCAGTTAAATTTTTTTTAAAAGAGAGTAATTAATAAAACTTATTCTTTGAATTATAAGCACATATAAGTTTAAAAAAAATTATGAAAAAAATTACGATAATTCGTATTTGAAGCGTTAAATTTAACTAGGTAAGATAATAACCAAGCATTTTATTTTTACAATTATTGGGTGTTATCATTTAAGTTGTATACATTATGAAATGTCTGAAATGAAGTTATTTCTCTATTCTCAAATATATGCTAATAGCTTTTCTTATTTATGAAACAGATAAAAACATTATTCAGTGAACATAAATCGTAAAATAATAGCTGGGCTCTGGTTAAAGCAATAAAGTATTTTAAAAACTTCAGCATAAAACTATGCAAAAACTCCAGAAAAACATTTTTACTTATAATGAAACTATGCTAGCTCTTCTAATTAAATATTTCAATTTAAAAATTACATAAATTTAAAGTCTTTGTTTTCGAAGCTAGATCATCTTATAAGCTGCTTAGGTTGTTGACGACTATCTTTATTAAATAATACAATTCACGCAAAACATTAATCTCCATTAAGCTTGCTTCTATGAAGGTAAGTACTTTTACGTACAAAACAAATAAGGATTGCTTAGAGAAATGTCTCACTTGATTTCTTTGAATAATTTCGTAAACTATAACGACTCCTTATTACCTAACTATTCAGTCATCATAAATTACAAACTTAATGGTTATAACTTAAATACTAAGCATAGATATTTACAATTTCAATCAATTGAAACAGTCACAGGTTGTTATTTAAATCATTTACTTATGCCATGAAGAAAATGTTTTCTACTAGCTCACGGTCCTATAATTTGTTTACTAACACGTTTTACGGGAATATTAATATCAAGCTTCCCCCAATATTCTGGTCCGAGTGTATAATTATGCAATAACAGCAAATATTCAATTTCTACAAGGCAGAGTAGGATCTTTGATCCAGCAATATAAAATTAGATTTCGCACACGCATTTTCCCAATGCTATTCAATTCCTCCTCACACCTCCTTCCTTATGATTTCAGCAGTCCTCCCATTGACGAGGTGTAGAAGTAAGGAGGAGGGTGCCAGCTAAGGTATTATACTCGTCACTTGACCGAGGTAGACATTAGGAGGTCCGTCGCCAATAGCCCTCATGTTGCTCCTAGTATAACGTTAATAAAACCAAACCAAACTAAAATCTAACTTCGGCATATCTTATATATGCGTCCTTTTTTACTATCACTTCGTCACACTTCTTTTGTCTAACTAATATATGTAATCGTGTTCTGTTTCATTGGGTCGAGGTTTTATTTTTAGTAATTTAAATTATAATGAGTCTCCAAGGGAATTAATAGAAGAACTTGAATAGTCCATCGTTATAAAACATGGAATTGCTAGAATTCGTTGAATCATTTGCAAAGAATAAACTGTATTTAAAATTAAATTATTTATTAATTAAAACAAACCTCTCAAGAAAGTATGTAAATTATTTCCATAGGCTTATAAAACCTGAAACCAAACATGCTGAATGTACATTTTAAGTAGTAAAATTTGAATCATTTTACTTGAATTATTTATAACAATTTTTCAGAAATATAAATTAGAATTACAATTCTTAAGGTTTACTATTTTTAGCATATATACTTCCCATTAAAATGAATATAGCTTTTGTATTTTATACAAACATCTTCATGTCTAATTTGAAAAACTTTTAGTGTTAAGTTTTCAAAAACAAATATATGCTAGAATCAAAATATATATGTCAATGAAAAAAAAATTAATTTATTTTGATTTTTAATCTATGAAGTTTTGATATTTTTTTTATATAAAGACTTACAAAAAACTTAAATTCAAACTCTTATTGATTTTTTCTTATCATTTCTTAGAATATTTTTATTCGAAAAATCACATGTTATACAGGTTGATAATTATTTTTCTTCATTTATTGATATTATTTTGCATGTACGAGTTTAAATTCATTAGTTCTGTACCTTTTAATGTATGATTATACAGAAAACACTAAATTAAAGCAATTCTTTTTGTAAAATGAACTTTCTTACAAAAGGAAATGCTTTAATTTAATCAATAATCAAAAATTATTTTTTTAAATTATTTATAATTTATTTATTTTTTTATATTTTAATATTAATGTTGCCCCCTATTTCAACTTTAGATTCAGTAAACTTAATTTTTCTTTTCTGAAACATAAATTAAAAAAAAAAAAAAAAAGAAATGAAAGAATTGAAATTAAAAAAAGGAAGTCTTGACATATTAAGCCTTAAGGACAAAAATATAATCAATTAAAAGTAATTGAATTATCTTTCAAAAAAATAATTTAAAAAGTCAGCCGCTGACAGGCGGAATGCTCTAGAATAAATAAATTCATATTTAAATACAGTTAACTACATCTACTGTCTTAAAAAATAAGCATGGTTAAGAAACCATTATCCCTGCCATTTATAAACTTAATTTCTAATCTTTCTTAAGAAAGAGAAGGAAAAAAAAAGATTTGTGCAAAATAACGCAGCGCAGATCATAAATCAGACTCACCAATTACGCCGCGTAAGTTGCTCAGGAAAGGATAAGGGGTGGAAAAAAAAATAAGGGATAGTGATGAATGAAAGGCTAAATACCAGGTCTTGCTGGATCAATTTATTCAGCATAAGGCAAATACTCGATGCTTGTATTTTGTTTTATATCTGGAAGAGGTTTTTTTTAATTCATATTTAGTTCCGAATAATGAAAAAAAAAGGATTTGGTTGATTAGTTTGAGTTCACTCTAAAATTGCACGAAGAATATTGGTGTAGTATCTCATGGTATAATGCTATGATAAATAGATGAAGAAAATATCTAGTTATGGGTTTCTTATTTTCAAGACTTCAAGTATTTCAAGCCGAGTTCCAATTGATGTGTAACATCCTTACTTATAATTATGATGTTCCAATCTCAATCCTACTTAAAAGGTTACAGTACCCTTTTAGCGATTATCTGCTATTAATTGGCTTTTGTGACATAATTCAATTTGATATATTAAGCTTAAGAGACAGAAAAATAATTTAAGATATCCGTACACCTTTAAAAAGTCATTTTTGTCCAAATTTTCGGTTTTCTAATTTTAATGTCAGTTTAAAATCTAAACTCTTTTCTTTCTAATAGTGCTTGAATTTCGATTATACCTTAGTTAGAACTTAAGTTACGGTGATTTGAACTTTACTCGGTAGCTAATTTTTAATTGCATTTGAAAGTTTGTTTTTGATTTTTCTCAACATGAGTTTTCTCGTCATATTCACATATGGCAACGAAGATATCAGAAAAAGTTTTGAACCAAATTAATTAAAATTTTGCGAGTATCTTCCTTATATAGTTTTTAAGAACCCCTACGACTTTAATGGTTGTAAAATTGATATGTTTTTAAAAACAAAAGTGTAAATAATGTATTGTTTTGTTTCTTCATTGTTATTTGACTCGAAGGAATAAAAATTGTAGTAATATGATTTTCATCATGAAATTAGTACGAGCCTCAAAAACTGTTATGACAAACAAGGTAAAATTTACAGAATAATAATATTTATGTTTACTTTTGAGTTATAAGCGTTTTTCTGATAATCAATTTATGTACAATCTTCACCATGTTTTCCACTCCAAAACTTTTTTTTGAATTAAAAGCAGATTATTAAATGTGTTTTTCATAGTTTTAGGTTATATTTTAGCAGTAAAAATATTTTGATAGCAAATAGTAATGTATTTCAAAAAATTTCTCGGAAGGTGTACGGATACTTTGAGAAAACTGGAGACTAAACAAATAAAATTATTTGTTATCAATGCCTAATAAACTAGACCGCTACGGCGTTTCGCCCTATCTAACTGTTCTAATTATAATTGAAAAATGAATCATCTTACCGAGTCCTTTGCTATTAATGTTCGATCAGTGTTTGATAGAAACCACGTAGATTATTGTCGATATTCAAATTCCATTCAATCCATAGGATCGTCACAGCACTCGGGCTGCCAGAACTTTGCCTCACTCACTCAGGCTGCCTATCCTTAGAATCTATAACTCTTTTAATTTTCCCCTGACTTATATATCACTATACTTGAATCACTTCACTTTATTTCGACCTACATCTAATTTACATAATCATGTTTAATTTTGGTTGGGAAGAAAATACAATTGTATCGGATTTAAGCTCTATAGATGTCCCCATGGTTTGTGAAGAAAAAAAAAACGTAAATAGCCTAAAGTCACATCCTGAGAATAATTTGTTTTTCTTGATTCATATCTCGAAGTTTTTTTAAAATTCATGTGTTTATGAATAATGAAAAGCATAATTAATTTGGTTGATTAGTTTGAGTTTACTCGAAAACTGCTCGAGGAATACTGGTGTAGGACCTAAGAAAATGAAACGGTGATAAATACATGAAAACATAATATTTAGTTTGGGGTTTTTTACTTTTAAGACTCAGCTATTTGGTGCCGAGTTCCAATTGATGAGTGTATAGCATCCTAACTTATAACAGGTCAATTGAAAGGTCCCCGGCCTAACACATAGATGGCGCTACTAGAATTAAATCCATATGTTTTTTAGTTAGCCCTAACCCTCAAAAGATGCATGTATAAATTTGACAGCTGTCGGATCATTAGTTTGGGAATTATAGCATTTTGAGTGAAGCAACTTTTGTTATTGTGAAAAAAATGGATACAAAGGAATTTCGCGTGTTGATAAAATATTGCTTTTTGAAGGGAAAAAATGCAGTTGAAGCAAAAACTTGGCTTAATGCCGATTTTCAAGACACTGCCCCAGGAGAATCAACCATCAAGGATTGGTATGCTAAGTTTAGACGTGGTGAAAGGAGCACCGAAGACGGCGGACGCCCAAAAGAGGTTGTTACCGACGAAAACATTAAAAAAATCCACAAAATGATTTTGAATGACCGTAAATTGAAATTGAATGAAATAGCAGACACTCTAAAGATATCAACTGAATGTGTACATCATATCATTCATGAATATTTGGGTATGAGAAAGATCTGTGCAAAGTGGGTGCCGCGCGAGCTCACTTTTGACCCAAAACAACGACGTGTTGATTATTCGGAGCAGTGTTTGAAGATGATCAAGCGTAATAAACCCGAGTTTTTGCGTCGATATGTGACAATGGATGAAACATGGCTGCATCATTTCACTCTGAAGTCCAATCGACAGTCATCCGAGTGGACTGCACAGGATGAACCCGCTCCAAAACGTGGGAAAACGAGCAGTCGGCTGGTAAGGTTATAGCGTCTGTATTTTGGAATGCGCATGGAATAATTTTCATTGACTGCCTTGAAAAAGCAAGGACCATCAACAGCGACTATTACATAGCGTTATTGGACCGTTTGAAGGACGAAATCGCCGAAAAACGGCCGCATTTGAAGAAAGTGCTGCTTCACCAAGACAATGCACCGTGTCACAAGTCAGTGAAAACGATGGCAAAAATCTATGAATTGGGCTTCGAATTGCTTCCTCATCCTTCGTATTCTCCAGATCTGGCCCCCAGCGACTATTTCCTATTCTCACATCTCAAAAGAATGCTCGCTGGGAAGAAATTTTCGTCGAATGAAGAGGTGATCGCCGAAACTGCGGCCTATTTTGAAGCAAAGGACAAATCGTACTACAAAAATGGTATCGAAAAGTTGGAGGGTCGCTATGATCAGTGTATCACCCTTGAAGGGAATTATGTTGAATAAAAAAAACTAATTTTGCCAAAAAAATGTGTTTTACTATGGTAGACCGGGGACTTTTCAATTGACCTGTTAATAATAAGTTTGAGTTCATTTCACTCTAAATCTAGAACGAGGAATATTGTTGAAGGACCTCACAATGTTCCACCATGATAAATAGAAGAAGAAAAAATGTAGTTCAGTTTCTTTTTCTTTCCTTTTCGTTTTGCCTTCAATTCTTTAAAGCCCAGTTACAATTAATCCTAACTTATTATTATGATATCAAACTCCTAACCTCACTTAATGGGGCTTCAATACCCTTTGAACATTTTTAAAATGGATATTTTTATAAAAAAAAAGGTATTATACCCACACATATTTTAATACTCTTAAGATATGCTTTTTTAAAAAAATACTGTTCTATTTTAAAACAAACTATTATTTAAAATTTCATTATTTTCAAAGTATTTCAATATCTTAAAATTCTTACAAATTCCAATTCCTTTAAATAATCTTTTATGTTCTTAGAAGTGTTCCTCATAATTCTATGTATAGATGTACTAAAGTTATATATAATTTTATCAATGTTTGCTATCAGTCTTAATAAAAACAGTCAAAACAGATATATCTAAATTTGTGGATTCATTGAAAGATAATATCTGCATCTTAATTATCCTCACAGAATTATCTAACATATTATACAAAACAACCAAAAAAGTTTCAAAATTAATATTGATTACAGAAAAACAAGAAGAAAGAGAATTTTAAAATCATGATTGTCATAAAATGTCAAAAGCTATGGAAAATCAGTTTAAACTTCTGAAAGCCAAAGAAATGATTTGGCACATTCTGAAAGAACATTTTAATAATTTATCTTAAGCTACGGCGTTTTAAACACAAATTTTAAAAACTCCCATACAATTAAATTGTGATAATATATGGTTCTCTACATTTTGTCATTTAAGGTACTGTGTCCATGTAACCCCTGCCTCATTGTGGAATAAAAAAGCTACGATTTCTTAGGAAAGAGAGCAGCGACAACTAATGCTCAAAATGATGAGATTCATTGAGAAAATTTTTCTATACTTTTTATACACTCTTTCTTCCTTTCTCGGATGGATATAATTTGAAATTTCTATTTCATATTTTTTCCTTAAAGCATATTTACGTTACCTACAAAAGCTTACAGTGAACGGAATTCATTACGATATTGGTATTATTTTCAATAAAAGTACTGAATACCAAGCAAAGTGAAATCAAGGAATTCTTTTAGGAATTATTTAAATATTTGAAGTTAATTTTATACAGATTACACTCTCTTTAAAATATTAAATAATATAAGCAACAGAAATATTATAAAAACGAATAAGAAACCAAACATACAAAGCAAAAATTAATACAGCCATTTCATCCGAAAAGCACAAACCTTCCAATAACACACAACAAAAATATTTACAAAACCCCCTTTTTACCCCCGTCACTTTCCTATTACAAATCCTCTTCATTTTATCCTCCTTTTTTCCCCATTTTTAGAACCTTTATTCTTTCCGCGTTCGATTGTTTGTACTTTTCACACCAGAGATGCTTTTAGCACCCCTTTATCGTCACCCCCCGACCCCATGTCAGTTATGAATAGTTCTCACTCTTTTCGTAAATGGAAGAAATGCATTTTTGAATCGAAGACGTTTAAGGGGTTGTACTGCTTTACCTCCTGCAGACGACTACTTCTTAATGACACGGGAGTCGTCTGTGATGTCCGTTAATGTAAGCGGGGAGGGCGCCCACGTTCTGAAAGCTTCCAAAGGATCAGGACAAGGGATGAGTAAAATCGAATGGTACATAAGGGGGAGGGGAGAAAGAAACGCTTTTGAGCGCTTTTGTACACTTTTGTTTTGATGTGTTTACGCCCGACGGGAAAATCCTTCCATGTTATTTGCCAGTATTTTGAAAGGTGAAAGTTTTCTTAGCTTTCTTTTTCTTCGATGCTTTTTACTCGGATTGAGAGTGAATAAAAGTATTTAGTTGTCATAGATAAAAAGGAAAATTACTTCCAGTAAGGTCTTAAAGCCTGTTGCTATTGATCCTGTTTGTAATGCATATCAATATTTTCAGCATCTGCCCCCCATCTTCTTACAGTATAATGACAAAAGGAAACGTCTTTTTTTACAGAATCTTTTAAAATATGTCAAATTTTTTTTCAAAGGAAGTTATCGACTTATATTTAAAAAAAAAACGTCCTTATATATGGCAGGTATAGGATACTGAAAATGAGATTATATTTTACAAAAGAGACTAAAATTTGCAATGAGTAACGCATTACATTTTTTTTTTTTTTTTTTTTTTGTGCTTTGTTTCTTGTGAGGAATATAGCTGTCAAGTATGTTCTTTAAATAATCTATACCAAATATAACAGCAAAAATAAATAAATTCATCAGCTTTTTTGTATTAAAGTCATAACAGATGTAACTCTTCATTGGTTAACTAATTAGGTTGTAAAATTCTACTCATATTATAGAAAAAGCTTTACAATTCCATTGTATCGTAAATTCTTCAAACGTTCCCCCCCCCCCGCCGAGATAACATATAATACTTTTCTTTACTGAACACTCATTTTTTTTTCTTCCGAAAATGTTCAAAAATTTGCATCTTCCTTTGAAAAAGTATGCTTATAAGTTTTGCTTTTTTGTTACTTCATATATAATAAAATCAAAACGTTGCAGAATCGTTATTTGCAGTCAAGCAGGTGTTCGCTGAAGGAAACATTTCATTTCCTTAAGTTCCAACTCTACTGAGGAAAACGCGGAACCATTTGTCAACCACTTTCCCGATTGGGAAAAGCGACCTTGTAAAGCAATATGTTAAGGCTCTGAAACTACCCCCTTATTTTCCCGACCTAGCAATATCGCATTTGTTTCTTGTATCACGGAAAGTGGCTGAAAATGAAATTTGATTCTTTTAAGGTTTGGTTTCATTAATGTTGCTCTAGAAGCAACACGAGGGCTATTAGCGACGTAAGTCGTAATTTTGAACCTCTGTCAAGTGACGAGGACGACACCTTATTGACACCCTCTCGTTACTTTCACGCCATGCCAACGAGTGAGCTTTGAGCCTCTACAGATTTAACATGCATCAGCCAGGGGTACACGGTGGCTCTTCAGTGGCATCAAGGCTCGAGCCCATGACCGGCCGTGAGTTCACGGCCATGATCACTAGGCTACATCGGCCTACACAATGGTAACACCAACATTCTTCTGGTAACACCATGGTAACCAATGGTAACACCATCGTATTCTCAAGCAAAGCACTTGCTTTTATAATTCTAAATAAAGTTTGTATTTTATAGCCCATTTTATGGGACTGAATGCTGTTAAAATACAACTACCCATACTGCTAATCTCAATTTTGAAAAATATTCAGCTGCATGGATATATTGAAAAAAAAACTGAAGAATTATATTTGAAATTTAAATAAAATGTGTAGCTATTGTATTCAATTCCTCTTAAAGGATACCTGGTACATTTACTTTCTTAACTGATTTATATTATTTTTTACAACGTTTTTCTGAATTTCACTTGGTGTGTGTGTGTGTATGAGTGTGTGTGTGTCATCAAATTTTCGATCGTTAATTTAACCAACTTCCCATCAAGCTAGAGCTTTGAAATTTTGGGAATCGTTCGTACTCGCCTAACAATGCAATATTTAGACGTTTTCGACAAGTTTTAATCATATATTTTTTTTAAATAATGCAGTTTATCCCAATCACTTGGCGCAATTTGAATAATTGCCAAACTTGGTGAATTTTTTTTTTTTTTTTGCTGAATGTTAAGTCCGCTTCGCGGACCAATTTAGCAACATTTGGCAAAATACCGCCAAATAATTCCTGTCTCCAAGACTGGTTTGACTAAACTGTATTCCAACCATTTAATTTACTGGATTAATTAATTTTAGTTAGTTTTAACGTTTTTATGTATTTCACTTGGTGTGTCTGTATTGTTATGTGTATCAGTGAGTCATCAAATTGTCTATTGTTAATTTAACCAACTTCCCATCAAGCTAGATCTCTGAAATTTTGGGAACCGTTCTTATTTGCCTAACAATGCAATATTTAGATATTTGCGACCAGTTTTAACTAATATTTAAATAATTTTTTAATAAACTTTGCCACCATATAAAAACGTTGTTTTTAAAAACGTTGGTTTTTATTTCGAATTATTTTTAATTGATTATCATTTCATTTGTTTGATTTCGAAGTTGATATTTATAAGTGGTATTTATTATATTGATTTATAAGTGATATTTATTATATTGATTTATAAGTGATATTTATTATATTGATTTATAAGTGATATTTATTATATTGAATTATAAGTGATATTTATTATATCGATTTATAAGTGATATTTATTATATTGATTTATAAGTGATATTTGACATTGAAATTTGTTTAATGAGCACATAATTCTTAGAGCTAAATTATTTGTTAATGTTATACTGAATCAGAGAAAAAAGCTGGCGTTTAATTTATTATTTTCTCATTAAAATAAAATGTAAAATGTAAAATTTCTTCTTCATCTATAAAATCAATGTCTACTTTCTTCAGTAATTATCCTTTATTAGTTTTTAAATCATTTATATACTTGTGTCAATTTTTTTTATTTCATTATCATATTGCAAAACTACTGAACCACAAACATCATTTCATTGTCGCAAAATAAAATTTCACGTATTGAAAACCAATTTTTTTTTCTTTCCCAATTATTATAATATATCAAATTATAGTACTTAAATTTCGTTTAAAGTGGCTTAATTAAATTTTATTGTTTTTCTTTTGCCCATAATATAGCAATTCATTTTATAGTAACGGAGGTGTATTCATGTTATTATTCACACAATTTAATATCTTCATCTCTAAATATCTAAATTTATAATTATTTACATTTTCCTGTTAAAATCTGCATAATTATCTACCTTTACATTTAATTTATGGATAATTATCTACTTTTGCCTTTAAATATTTTTATAACTACCCGTATCTCTGTCTCTCTATACCTTTTTCATAATTATCCATTTTTAACATGTATCTTTGTGTTTAAATAACTCTCTTTTCAAATATCCATCTTTAAGTTTTAATGTCTTTATTTAAAATTATCTTACTTTTTTATATAAAATATCAAATTATAGTACTCAATTTCTGTGTAAAATAATAGAGCAGCGTGATTCGAAAACTACTCATGTTGTAATGGGAAATGGAGTATTAGTCATGGGAAATAGAATATTAGTAATGGGAAATGGAGTATTATATTAATGGGAAATGGAGTATTATATTAATGGGAAATGGGAAGGGGGGTTAAGAAAAACTCATTATCTATCGAATGATTTTTTTTTCTTTTTTAAGAGGTCCACATGAGTATGGCGCCTTTCGTTTTTCCATTTCAGGGAAACCGTTTGCAGCGTGCAAACTGTGCCTATTCGTGTTTGAAATGTGCACCACCACCCCTTTCCGAACTGGGACAACTAATTTTTTCAATTGTATTTTTTTTTATTTTCGTGATCAATATTTCTCCCTTGCTTGTATATCTTTTTAAAAATATATAATGACACTGCACCCCTCAAAGGGTTAACCAAACAATAACCGCCATTACTGTCCGATGAGCACGTCTTCATCGATTGCGGCAATGGTTTTCCAAGTGTAATAATGAATCCAATTCTCGTAAAGGGTGACAAATCGACAGAAAATTAGGACAACTCGTCTTGGCACCAGTCAAATCTTGATTTAGCAGAAAATAAGAGCCAAATCAAAACTAGACAACAAATCTTCGCCAAATTTATTTTGGTGCCGTTTAACAAATGAGACGACATAATGTAGCACCAACTTGCCAGAGTAATGTTATATGTTCTCAAAATCAGATATCATTTTAACCATTCTCGTAACAAAGTGTATTGTGGGATTTAAAGTAGACCTACCTCCACACTGGACAACTATTTGGTCTATAGTTCTCGGCCTGTAATTTCCGCCATGTTTAGAGGCTGGCCATAGTGTCCTGCAATTGTGGTTTGTCTCAACCAAAAGAAAATAACTTAAGTCACGAGCCATGACTGCCTAGCATAGGATCCCATTGCATTGGAATTTTTACGAACCCTAACTGCCCTTTCTAATTCGGCAGATCAAATGAATAAAGCCCCCCCCCCTCCCCATCAATGTGTCTCATTTCATGCAGACGCAGAAACAACGCTTTACTGACGTTCTTGAGAATATTTGAGGAAATAATTTCCGTCACTTCTTTTATTTAGTTTTTATATTTTGTTTTCTCTAGCCAGCGGATATTTAAAAAAATGTATTGTTTCCTTCTACACTCAAATTACTTCCGTTTATTTTCTATCAACCGATAATGTTTTATTTTATAATTTTTATCATCCTCCCCCATTCCTTATGTTTCCCTAACACCAAGGATTTGTTTATTACGAACTATCTGGTTTTGTTCCAATCATTCTTTGTACGGTAAGCGAGGTATATAAAAAGTGAAAATGTTTCTAATTTATTAAAATCTTAGAAGTAATAATAAAAAATGATAAAAAAGTTTTGTGCAAAGTTTTGCAAAGAACAGGTTTAGCCACATAAGATGTGCTTATTTAAAATTATTAAATTACTCAATTGAATATAAGAATTAAAGTAAATGATGAAATATTGAGAAATGGACAATTGTAAACTTTTCCTACATTAAAATTACAGGCTAAAAGTAAATAAATAAATTGAATATATATTTAAGCTAAATGTAATTAAAATAAAAGCAAACGATAAATTATTAAATTGAACATAGTTGAGCTAAATGTTATTAAAATTGAAGCAAACGTTAAGAATTTGAAAAATGATCTGTTACACCAAAAATGATCCTCCTAAAACAATAGCCCCTTAGTTAGTTAATAATAAAAGGGTAATTTTTTTTTAATTACATTATCAGGTAAGCGAATTAATGAATCATTTTCTTACTATCACAGTAAACTCTTTTCAACAGAATTCTGGCTTACAATTATTAAACCCTTTTAATTGAATAAGATAATTTTGTTTTAACACAACTAACTTTAAAATCATTTAAACTAGATCCATAACTCTCTTATTTAAACTTAGCTTAAGAAATTTTTTTTTAAAAAAAGTGCTTTTTTAGTTATAATTGAACGCCTTCTATTTTCTTAAATTAAGACGTGAACTATAAGCACTTGATTTCTTAAAGTATTCGAATTCAATTGAACGTTTTTTTGAAAATATTTCATTAATTAAATTATAAGTTTTCTCCTTCATAATAATTAATGTTCATCGAAATACTTGATCATAGCTAATACACAACCCTTTTACCGAGTACTGGATTTCCATTCTTCATTCAGCCGAATACTATTAACACTAGAGTATACAGCCCATTAGTTTTATCATTAATATTGAAAAACTATATGTATATTTCGTAAGAATGGATTCAATTTCTAATAAACAATTGATAAAATATCTGTTTCGATCTGTATTGAAAATATTCAATTAAATCTGATATGCTTAATTGTATTTAGAACCGGGGGAAATACTCAATATTGCGTAGGAGCGTATTATTTCCACAGCAAAATTTCTGTGTGATTTAAATTCAAATCACGTAGATCAAAGTTTGGGTTATATTTCCATTGAATCATATATATTAAAAATAACTAAATAAGCATGGAAAACAGTTTTAATGTTTGTTAATACTGATTATAATTAATTAAATTATGAATCATTAATAACTTTAATAAATGAATTTGAAAAGTGAAAATTGTAATTTAAATATTATAAATATATCACACTTCTAGCATACATATAAATGTTTTAAAAAATGTTAAAATTTATTATCATATTTAATCAGTAATGAAAACATTCCAGAATTTGATGAAAATGAATATATCTGAAACGTTCGCATTGTGCTCGAAATGCAAGAAAACCGGGGGTAGCCCTATTCTTTCAGGTCGTCGAATGGAAAAAAAATGGTTATCGAGATACAAAACAACAGTAAATTATTGTGATTTCTAAAGCATTTAACACCGAAAAATTCCCAGAAAAAATGTCACTTAAATAAAATTCTTTGACTAGGTGCAAGACTGGTATCGGGTGCCCTTTGGCGATGGGTGACTTTTGGGTACGATATCGATTCAAATGTGGCGATTTAGGTTATGGTAACCATAAATTGCTGTAAGCTGTTCATTTGCAACGTCTTAATGACGTTATTACTTTTGTAACGCTACTTTGGCAACTTTTCTTCTAAGTCGCCATGTTATCGCTACAATCACCAAGGTATGCTGGACTTTAACCGTTTGGGTTTATCAAGACAAGAATGGTGCTTCGAACAATTTTGACATTTTGAATAATTTGACCCCATTTTTATTCTTTTTTTTTTTTTTTTAGATTCTTGATAACATAGAATTTAAAAATACATCCATCAATAATGATATGCAAGAACTTAATCGACAAATGAGTAGTATTTAATTTTCAATATGAATTTTATTTCGATTCATTGAGAATTTTAATGCGAAAATTTTCAATGGGTTTATACATTTTTGGAAATTGTACTTTGTTTTCATACATTTTTAAAAATTGTATTCATTACTGGTAAAAGTTGACATAAACTTTCAATAAACACATACAAACACACATTAAGTAGATAAGTATGATTCAAAAAAATAACAGCACTTGCAGACAGATGACTTTGTTAAGACTAGTTAGTATAACCATTATGAGCTACCGTTTATTAAACCGTTCCTAAACTCATATGATATTGAGTCGAGGGTTAATTTTGATTTAACAACCATTTGCTATGAAATCAAACTTTAACTGTTGCTCCGACAAATTCTCTTAGTCTCTTGGATTTAGTAGTCGACCAGTGTGATCTAGATTCATTATAACAATCGAAACACTGGGTTGATACCGGTGAATATGGTCCAAAGAAAGCGAAGATGATCTCATTGCCCATAAAATTTTTGGCCGTGATCACTTAGAAAACAAATGGTATCATACTTATAAAAGAATAAACTATCACTTGAAAATACTATATTGAGTTACATTATTCCCATTTACGGTTTCTAATACTCCAAATCTTATTCCCAACAATAGTACTTTTTGAACAATCATCGCGTGGATTTAGTTATCTAGTAAATAGAATTCTTACTTTTACAACAATCATTCTGGGAAAGAACACTTATTATGAAGCCTATTAGCGATATTATTATTCTTCACAATTAGAACAATTATATCTAAATCCCCTTTACGCGAATACCCAATCTTCACGGGTCTTTCCTCTTTCCGAATCGAAAACATTGGAACGAAACGGATGGCTTCATTCTTCCCGCCCCAATTTCGAAAAACAATGAAACAGATAGACAGCGTTGAAATTCGTTGTATTCATATGCAAATGGTGGATAAAGCGAGCTGAAACGCAAATTAATGACTCGTCTCGATTTGTTGGTTTTCCCCTCCGTGAGTTGATAGCGTCGTCTTTCGTCGACTTCTTTCCCGTGAGTCGCATTTTAATAAGCAGTTTCATGGCTTTGGGGATGACAGTGGATGTCTCATTTTCAAACCAGAGAATCTGTTGACTGTTGATATCCAAATTAAGTGGTTTGGTGGTTGATTTGGTGAATAATACTTCTGGTAAGGCTTATGAATTTTAACGTACATGCGAAAAACAATCTTCTAAAATGAGTGACTGTTTGTAATAAATCTGAATTTAAGTTTAAGAGTTTTTCTTTTAAAATAAATATTCTCCCAAAATGTTTTTTATCGAGTTGAACTGCACTCGTGCAAGAGATAAAGAACGACGCTCGATTCAAAGGGAATGACTCAATTGTTAACAGATTTCTACAATTCTTGCTGCACCTGGAGGCTGCATATACTCTTCATGTTCTGCGCTATTCGCTTTTCAACATAGCCATGAAATAAGCTATTGGGAAACAAACCTTTTTCCTCAAAAATTCAATAGTTGATGTTGGCACCAGGATTTGATGTCAGATGATGGTCTTTAAGGTGCAGTTTTATTTTCGGAAAGAGAGCAAGTTCGCAAAGTGGTTGGTCAAATGCAAGTGATTGGGATTGTTCAATAACTTTACAACACGAGGGCTACTTTCGGAATACCCAAGGGGACTAAGCTTATCCAAAGGGTTTCATACTAAAAATTTCCCCCCTTGGAGACGATCACCTCCACATTTAACATTTATTGTCAAAGATAAATATTATTTTTTTTGCAACAATCAAGGGTAAGATGTAACAGTTCATGATGAAACAAAAAAAAAAAACATATTACAACATTTCGAAATTCAAAGTAAAAATTCAAAAGTAAACAAAACCTTACAAAGTATTCACAGGATGGGACATCATAGTTCATATACTTCCCCTTTTTCATTTTTCTTTCTTTCTTCGGAATACATATCAATCTGCATTCCGTTGACGTCACGAGTTCCTGCCAGCAGCGGATGATGACACTCTGAATTTCACCAAATGTCAGTCCTCCCGGCGACGGCCTGCCACAGTGTTAGTACAAGGTATGTAAACAATAAGAAAAATTGTATTGTTCAAAAATGAAATCAAAAATTAAAACAATTTTGAAATTTGTTGAGTATTTTTACAAACCGTGAGAATACAAGTTTTAATCTTGAAATACAAACTAGGATTTTGACAAACCTCATCATTTTGAGCCTCAGTCAGAGCTGAAGACAACACCTGATCTGACAATTTAATTTCCCCACCATGTCAATGAAGGACTTGAGACATTGACAGATTTATCGCGCATCAACCCCTCAACACTGCGGGATTATAGTGGAATCAAGACTTTAACCTGCGACTGGAAAAAAACAACACCGGTCGCAAGACCACGTCTATAACCATTAAGCTATCGTGACCACAAGGACAGGTACAATGAAGTATCAGTGCTTCAACTTAATCTCTTCTCCTTAACATCTTTTTAGGATCTCAGCACACTAGCAACACCTGGAAGCAAAGGAAACAAATATATTACATACATAACACATAAATTTTAGGTATAATGGGAATTTTATAAATCAGATAACAAATAACACAATAAAGCCTATGGAAGCTTCACAATCAAACTTTCTATTTCTTGAACTACGGTTTTCTAATTTTTTTTTTTAGTTTGTCTGTAAACAAAACTGTATTGGGTTTCTTAAGGGGTGTTTTTGTTCTTCTAATTTTAAGATTCCTATCAGAATAGAATTGAAATTATTTAGAAATAGTTTATATAATAAAGCAGATTTCAAAATTAAAAAAAAACTTAATTTTAACATTCGCTTTTGATATGTTTGTATAATTGAAGAAAACATCAAATATATACATATGTATATATATATATATATATATATATATATACATGTATAAAGTTTTGCAATATTTTTTAAATCATATATTGTGACGATGTAAATAATCTGGCCAGTAATTTTAGAAAAACACAGTCTGTTACAAATTTAAATGTATTATTTTCCTTGTCGTCAATCTGTTACAAATTTAAATAAATTATTTTCTAATTTTTTGTTTTTTTTTCTTAAAATGTTTAGTTTTTTAAAAATTTTAAATTACTTTATCTTTTTTGATATGTCTGGTGTTTGTCTAATTATTTTGCATTTAAGTTTCTTTCTTTTCTATATAACTATTCTTTTATAGTTAAATCTGTTTAATGTATTATTATTCACTTTTCAGTTTTTCCTTTTTGTCTTTATATTTAAGTTTTGGTTTGTATCTTATTTCTTAAGGGTTTAGTTGTGATTTTCACATTTTCTAAAATGTTAACTATAGAAATAGTTTCTTAGTTTATTTATGTATTTTAAAATAATTTTGCGTTATTCAATTTAATATAAATTTTATATTATACATACACACTCATATATATATATATATATATATATATGAGTGTGTATTCTCAATTTTCAACTGAAATAAAAAAAAAATTAGAATAATTATTGGAAAGAGAAGAAAAATACGTGAAAGTAACTAAACTTGTTTAAAAAAATGTATGTTATACTCCTGTAATATTTGTTATTTGGCCCGGAAATTAGTTTACATATTTTTAAACTTTAAATGTTTAAATTACAAAATAACCAAATTATGGAAATGCCCATGGATGATATTAACTTTATGAAATAGAAAAATTCTTTCCTTTCTCAACTAGTTTGTATGTATATATTTGAAAAATTACAATTCTGAAACGTAACATTGTATACTGAATATAACTATAATTTGGAAATTTGAATTTAATAGAATTTTTTTTAAAAAAAATAGGATTCAAATTTCCTTTATTTTTATGTAAATATTGTATACATACTAACTTCCCAAATATTTATTAGAAAATTTTAAGTTCTCTGTATATAAAATACTGCCATTTTAAAAAAGTATAAATTATATTTTAATTTTATTTACTAATTGGCAAAAGGATATATGTAAGAAATCTGAAATCATGTAAAAGAGTTATTTATAAGAATCAAAATAAAAAAAGGTAAATTTTGAAGTATTTTATAGTCTGAGTTACCTAAAAATTTATGAAGTTAAGTGTAATAAGTATGTGACAATACCTATATATTTTAAACAAACATATTATTTTAAGAAATTTTTTATAAAATGGAATATTTGCTTTACGAACAATACCTTTACATAAATGTCAATTTAATAATATATATTAAGCAAATTGTTAATTTTAATCTTAAGGAGTACATGTTTCAAATATGGTGATCTAAATGTTAAAACAGATAACACACACACATAGTAAAATAAATATTTTTAGAACGCTCTTCAAAAACTTGTCACATAAAACTATAATTTCCAAAGATGGAGCATGTATTTATCACTTCTGCTACGATATGCGCCAATGGTGTTACATGATGTACATAATTTACAGTTTTCGTGTGTCATCGTTAATACACCGCTGTATGCTGATTTTATGTACTGTAAAATCAACCAAGTTTAAGTAACTCTTTAACTTTAGAATAAGAGTTAAGTAAGCAAGTTTAAGTTAAGTATGTCGTCGCAAACTTGTTAATCACTCTTTTCATTGATGGATCTTTTCTCAATATTATTTGACACATTTTATGAAATCGGATCATAATCATATAAAGTAAATTTATTAGCTCTATTTTAATTACTTAATTAATTTAAGTAGTTCCTTTGTTCATAATTAACTAGAGATTGACTTAAGTTGGACTTAGAGATAAATAAATATTTTTATTTTGGCTTATTAACGTATAGACTCTAAATTTGAGCAGTACAATAAAATTAAATCTGATAATGAGGTAAAAAAAATTTAAATAACTAGACAGGATAGTGGAGGAATGCAATTTGTAGACGAATTAATTCATTAATTAGTAAACTTATCCTAGCATCAATTTCAATGTTAAGTTTTTCATACAAGTTAAATCCTCCTTAGATACTACACTGGGTGACAATATATTCTCTATCTGAAGAATGACAATAAAAATTATTAAAAAGACAATTATAATCTCCTTTCAAATTCATTCAAGAACTAAACTATGTACATGGTACTAAAAAAGGTCATTTCACTTCAATTCTTAGTTCTATTAACACATATGTAAATACACTTTCGATAAATGAATGTGGTTTCACTGGAAAAGATTCGATAAAAAGGATTAAAATGAAATAAATGAATCAATCAACTTAAGAGAGAAAATATCACAGATTTATTTGATAAGAAAAGAGGCTACTTAATTGATAATTGTAATTCAGTAAATATTCTTCAAAATCATTACTGGCTCTTTTTTTATAAATGTTTTGATAAAGTGATCCGAATTAAGACGAATTTTTTTTTAAATACTAAGCATGACACTTGGCTTATCTAAAAATTAAAATATATTACTCAAACTAAACACCTGAAAGCGTCTAAAAATTATAACCTACGAAAAATCAAAATGGACATTACAATAGTTGAGGCTTAGAACTGAAAATTTCATTATTAACTAGTTTATTGTCAGTTACTAATTTCATTATTAACTAGTTTATTGTCAGTTACTAATTTCATTACTAACTAGTTTATTAACCCTTTTCTATTCATAATAAATAGTTAGATAACGATTTGTTTATAACAATATTAACAAAGAAAAAAATATATACCTCTAAACCTCTAAAATTTATTTAATTATAATTAAAACCCACCATTAAGTATCATGAATTAAATCTTCTCTACCAGAAAAATCATGGCTGGCGCAGGCTCTCAATTAGATTTAAATATTGTAGCAAAACAACTGATTAAAGAAAGATAAAAATCATGAATGTCTTTTTAAAAGTTATGGCAAAATAATGTACTAACGTAGTCTTTAAATTTTTCAAAAATATGTTAAAAAAAATGCATAGATTATGCTACAAGATTCCAAAATTTTAGTGTTACGTTAATAGCATCATCTATGTACAGGTATCAAAAATTAATTGTTCTTTGGAAGAAACAATATTTATAGAATTTTAAAAATCATTCCCTGTAATCCTAACAGAAACAATTATTGATGTGTATAAACATCATTTATAGAATTTGAAGCAAACAGTTTTTGCTTTTAAAAATTTCTGGAGGAAAATGGATTCTTATGGAATTAATCGGGTAATTATATTTCATGCAATAATAAAATAGTTGCTTGAGATTTTGAATTTTATCACACTTTTGTTTACTAAGTATGTATATAAAACAGGGGGAATATTTAAAAGTACTCTACACCCCTGTAAGTTTCATTGCAATTCATTAAAAGAAAATTTCGTTGATTTATTTGGTTAGTTTTATTAACGTCACTATAGAAGCACCATGAGAGCTATTGGCGACGGATCTCGTAATTTTGAACCTCGATCAAGTGAAGAAGATGGTACTTGAGCTAGAAGCCCCTCTCATAACTTCCACATCTCGCCAACAGGAGGACTTTGAACTTTAACAGATTTAACATGCATCAGCTCTGGCTACACGGCGGGTCTTTAGTGAAATCAGAGGCTCGAACTCTGAACTCGAGAAAAACCGCCGGCCGTGAGTCCGCGACCAAGATCACTAAAACAATTTATGAGAAACCTGTTCGATATTTGTAGTAAAAAACCATTAAGTGATATATCAGTTTCTAAATATGTATTATTCTTATTTTAATATTATGTAAAATAATATTTGGCTGAATGTTTCGAGAGAGATATAATTTTTCCATTATCAAATCAATATAGTGTTTAATGCGCCTATAAATATAAGAAAAACGTACCTGCAAAACTATCATTAGTATTAAAGTTATAAGTGATTATAAAAGTATTTTTCAACTTATTTTTCAATTCTAAACGACTGAATGGACTTTTTGAAACATACTTCAAACGTAATTAAAAATTTATTTCAAATAATAAAATGCAACTCTTAATATTTTTGAAGAATTTAGTTCCTCTTTATTTATTCACGTGAAAAAAGCCTATTCACGTCAATAATTTTTCAATTACTTTTACCTTCTTGATGTCCCGCATAATTATAATTTGAGCTTCACTTGTGCATATACCATACTTTTTCTCGGAAGAGAAAGCTTCTATTCACGTAAAAGAAATCCAACTCAACTCCCACATATGTTGACACAATAAGAATGCTATGTATATTAATAAGTTAATAAGATATTTTCCTAGAATATCATGATATTATGATGAGATTTCATTTGACTAAAGTAACTCAAATATTTTTCAATACGTTACGCTGCAATGAATAGATTACTATGGTAATGAATAGAACATATTTTCGAAACTGCTTATAATTCGTATCATTCCTGTATTGAGAGGACAAAGCCTGCTTTTCTCTCCACCACCAAACGAAATTATGCAAACATCTTATTTCATCATCCCATCGTCTATTTTCCACAAAACAAATATATGCCGAAGGTATCCTCAAAACTTGCACTTGCAGATTGGATTGCAGACAAATATTACTAATTAGTTTGCGCAACTATGATGCGCCAGAAAATGAAACACTCGTGTGCAATGCTTAGAGAAATTGCAAATTATTTTTATAAAAATTATTGAGCCAAAGGTGCTAATTGTGACAACAAAGAATTTTACAAATATTCCGAATAGAATGCCTAGTCGTATTTGCGGGTCTGTGACTGCAGAAGGATTGATTGTATTGTTGCCGGAGCACATAGGTATTACGACCATAAATCTCCAATCTGAAAATCTATGAATGAGTTGCATCGGCCTGTCACTTCTCCACTAATTAATTTTAAATTTAATGACATAAAAAAAACTATTGCTACTTAAATTAATTAGGATATAATTAAATTAATTAAATAAAATTAAATTA
>BMAW01128497.1:0-55364 GCA_019974015.1 Nephila pilipes | reverse complement strand
TAATTAGGATATAATTAAATTAATTAAATAAAATTAAATTAATTAGGGTATAACTTTATTTAAATTATTTTCTCAAAAATGATTAATAGAATCTTTATGTATTCATCCATATCGATGAAATTAAAAAATACTCGTAGAATCATAAATATAGATTGAGTATATTTTTTTTTATTTTGAATGGGTTTTATCAACTATTTTTAATAACAGTAGGCTAATTAAGTTTATAAACAATTTCTTAAAAGAAATTGATTGTAATAATTAACCTGTTATTTACTGTACGAAAATGACTAAAAGTTGTAAATTATTATTATTTTGTCATATTTAAATGGACTAAATATATTTAATTTAATTAGGAACCAATTTATTTTAAGAATTGATAGGAATTTCCAAAACTATGATTGATAAATTAGTCCTATCAATATACGAGATTTAAAAAAATACACAACTTCTACGAATATTTATTCACTTATGCTTCTGTAAGGTTAATGTCCACCCTCCACAAGAGTCAAGAGTGATGGAAAAAATCCAACAGTCAACAAGATAGGACGGTACAAAGGCACCAACACATGCTTTTATAATACATGTATTAAAATCCATTATGGTAACTATCTAAATATAACTATTTCTTCGTAAAATTTAGATGTTAAAAATATATGTGGATATTGAGTTTTAAAATTTAGAAGCCAATTTTTGATAGAGTGCAATTATTTTGCTATTAATTTCCCTGTCACAATTTTCATTTTATAAAAGCATGACCTTTTTCTAAATATTCGTCAAACATTTTAAAGAAACTATATTTGTGAATAATTGCATAACTATCAGGAAAACTGTATTCATATATCTTGTATAAAATATTTCTGAAGTTCTAGAATTCACTTATTTTTATTTCAATAAGTTTCGTTCTATCAGTAGTTTGAAAATTTATGTTTTAAACATTTTTACAACATTGTATTTATATGCATTGGTAACTTGTTTACATAAATTATTTTTTCAATAAAACATTTTGCAATTAGAAACTGAATTGTTTTGGGTCGTAGCAAATTAAACTTTTTTTCTAAAATGTACAGCATTTACTCCTCAGAGATGAATGCGCATACAAAAATCACAGAAACGTTTTTGTGCATTTCTTATGTGCAACATAATTGAAATTAAGTGTATGGTCTTATAAAAATAGGTGTATGTTGAAAGATTCAGCAAATGTTTATTTAACCAAAATTTTTATATAACCCACGCCAATATTTCTTTTGTACTGTTAAACATTCTCCCCTAGGACGTGTTAGAAATTTTTTGCACAAAATCAAAAAAATAACGTAATAAAAAATCTTAAAATGCTATCAACCAATTTATTTTGTTCGCATTTATTACATTGGATAACTTATGCATTAATTTGCATCACAAATTCCCGTAAGAATTCAGCACTGATTCTATTGCTATGTTAGGTAAATGAAGAAACAGAAAACGTCCTATGTTGTATAAATAATGAAACATTCCTTAAGTGAATATAAGACACAACAAATGCTATTTGTTGGTAGAAATCACATGTGCATTCAAATCAAAATGATTTCACTGAAACGTTTTTCCAGTTATAAAAAATTATTGCTTTTTTATGAAATGAGCAATTCATACATAACATGTTTTCAACGAGTCATTAATATAAAAAAGAAAACAGTTAGTAAACTTAAATCTTAATAACGTTTTTTCAGCCAAATCTATTATTTCAATGAAACATTAATATGCAAGACAAGAGCTTTGAAATTTATTAAGAAACATCTTCCCACCAACATTATTTCAGATTTACTGCTTATTGACATCATACTTAGAGCAGCACGAGGGTATTGGCGACTATCCCAATAATTTTGAGCCTCGGTCAAGTGACGGGACACCTGTGCTATAACATTCTTTTTCAAACTTCCTCACCACCTTAATCGAAGTACTTTGAGCCACTATAAATTTTACATGCGATCCTTTAAGTATAGAAGTTGCGATCCTTTAAGTACAGCTAAAATCAGCTCATTTTTTCTTATCGAAGGTATCTCAGTTACCTTAAAAAAACTAAATTCTATGCATTTATTTATGTTTATTTATCCGAATAAAAAAGTCCGAATTTTATTAAAAAATTTAATCAAAAGAATTTGATATAAACAGTTCTTTTAAATATTACAAAAAACAACTAATAAAGGGGGGGGGAGTATGCTTGGAATACAAGCTCACGCCAAAATAGTTTCGCACAAGTAGTTCAATAATATTCTCAAGCAGCTCCTGTTTCTTTTGAATAAACAATATTTTCCTCGTTACATCTTTATACTGAGAGGCGGTTTGCTAACAAACACGACATTTTAAAGCGTGACATTTTCCTGCATAAGTCCTCTACTTCGCTAAACAGAATAATGGATGACAGAGCGTTGGAAATCAATAGACCGTATCGCCACCACCTACGATATTTCAGATTCATTTCTTTCATATTTCTGGGAAGGACAATGCTTGCTATTCTCTCCTAACACCAAGACGAATTTATGCAAACATCACACCTTTCATACCGCCCTTCCGAAACAAACGATCGCCTGGGGCGTCCGCAGAACTCCCAAGCCGACCGCAGGCTAAAATCACACTCTCGTCTTCCCACTCATTTGTTTGCTGCTAGGATGTTTTCAAAAAGGAATTGAAAAGAAAAATCTCTATTTTCCGGCGCTGTGGGTTTCATTACACGCGCTGCTTGCTTTCAATCCTTTCGCTTTAGATGGGGAGGGAGGAGTGGAATCTCTTTAAAATACCCTCCCACCTTCTCAGATGACTTTTCTCAAAACAAACACTAAAGCGTGCTTCGTGAGTTTTGAAATTAACTTCGAGTCTTTTTCCCCCATTTTTTTTTCATCCTGCTATTTCGAGCGGGATTTTGTTGGAGAAAAGATATTTATCCAAGAGTGTGGTATAATATTTTGTATTGGATAATGTTGTGAGCTATGTAAAAAAATGGATATAAACAAGTTGGCATTCAGGTTTTTATTTTATTGTTAGAGGAAGTTTGTCGATTTATTATCGTCAGTGGAAATCCTTGAGGGGGTGGTGTAGGATTCACAGTTCGTTAATACTTGGGTATCGTTTCCTGTGTTGAGAAGAAAGTGCTTTAAAGAGTCGTGAAGTGTTAGTGGCTTGGAAGGATTTAATTTTTCATTGTTATTGTAACTTGTTGCAAGTCATTACTTATTGGAATATCGTTGAACTTATATCTTTTATGGAAACAATCTGAAGTGATTGTTACTTTAAGATCTAGTTCAGTTGTAGAGCTCAGCTATATAATGTTATAAATGAAAAAAAGATTTAAGTTGAATATAAGATATACAATTCAATTATTATTCTTAAATATTTTATTTTCTTCTTTGAAAATCGTTGAATCTATTACATTTCTAGAACCAAACTGAAGTGAATAGTTACAATGAGATATAATTGAATTGAATAGCTATGGTTTAATGTTAAGATGGCAAAAGGATTTAAGTTTCAAACAGGGTATGTAATTTAATTATTGTTTCAATTTTTTTTTCTTTTTAGAAGATCGTAAAATATATTGCAGAATAGTACTGAAGTGAATAGCTACTTAAAACCTAATTTTATTCAGGAGTTATGTTATAATGTTACGAAGATGAAGATATTTTGTTTCACAAACAGGGAATGCAATTGAAAATATTACTTAAATTTTTATGTTCTTTTATGAAAGTCTTTGAATGTATTACATTTGTAGAGTCGAACTGAAATGGTACTTAAAATTTAATTTAGCTGAGAGGCTGATATATAATGTTACGATGATGAAGAGGTTTCATTTTGAAACAGGGTATATAACTGAAAATATTACCTACATTTTATTTTCTTTTTTTGAAATCGGTGAATTTGTTAAATTTACGGACTCCAACTAAAATGAATAATTACCCCAAGATTTAATTTAATCGAAGAGTTAAGCTACAATATTATGTATCCAAACATACTTAAGTTTGAAATAGGTTACATAATTGAAATAAGGATATAAACGAATTATAACAAAAATACCTGAAAAAACTAAGATAAGCCTTCAATAGATTTCAATCATACTTTTTCCTTTTAGATTTAAAGTAGTAAGATGTTATTTTTCCTTTCAAAATTAATATATGACAGAAAAAATTCTGATTTGATGTATCAAAAATAATGAAATAATTTTCTATAACTTATTATTAACAACCGAAGTATCAATTGCATAAAGACTCAGTCTCATTAAAATTTAATTGATTGTGCTAATTAAAATATTACTTTTTAGTGGTACTAAGTTGCTATATAATTAGTAAGAAACAGTTCACAATCTTTCAAAGTAAAAACCCGTTTTCTGTTTGATAATGAATAATTAATTAAAAGGTATTCTGTAAGGAGACACGAGATAGATTTTCGTTTCCTTTTTTAAATTCAATGATTTTGGATTGAGAATTTCATTTGAGTTTCATTAATAAATTTATGAGCTTTAATTTAATGATACGGTTACTAAATTGTAAAGAATCCCCATCTAATTAGTTAATGGAAGGAAAGAATTCTCGGACAGTGATAGATGATTATATCTAGAAACAAGTCCATACCAGTAATTTACTTGGTAGGTATTCTTAAGGTTCCGGAGTAGTTCCATAGCAGATGGTGCAATTACTTGCAGACAAAATTCGAATGCTGAATGGTTGTAGATAAAGTTTCATAAAAATGAAATCAGTATTGCTCATTACGGTTGCATCTTTCCAATGACAATATTTCAGTGAAAAAAATAAGATAAATTAGTATGGCAATGACATTATTTAATATTTTTGAAACAAATTGTAACCTGACTAATTCAAGTCGTATTCTTTCAAGCAATGGTGAAACAAAAATGATAATCTTGATTTTGTTTAAATAACATATAAACGAATATGTTTAGCTAATAGTGAATCAAATGCGGAATTATTATGTCATATCCTACATTGAAAAAAAATTCACATTTGATCTGCACTCATTTGTTATTTCTTTACAGTGCACTAGATGACGCCCCAATCGACCAAATGAGGCCATAGCAGATGACGTCATCTAGTGTATTAAATTCCATTTATTTGTTGTTTTTTTTGCAGTTTCAAAACTTCGTTTGGAAATTAATTTAATTCTTTTATTCAAAAATTGTTAATAATTACTTTTTTTTTTTGAAGAAATTTGAATTTCATATTTGCCGCTCTTGTAACTACGTTTTATAAAAATAGTTTATAGAACTTTCAGTCTAAGATTACAAGCGTATTTCCAATAAATCAATCCTTATTGCAAATTAATGAATCTGTTTCAATACCATTTTCAGAACAGAAAGTGTTCTTGTTATTGAGTCTGGTGATTTTAAATAAATTTTCATATACACTCAACATATTTTTACTCTGTAGATACGTTCCACAGAAGGACAAACAAAAAAAAAATCGTCTGAAAATATATGCGGTATATGGTACATTTAGGGATAAGTTCCATTACTTTCAGAAATCGTGAAAGACTAAAAAACTCTAAATATCTCCCCCCCCCCCGGGGGAAGGGAGGAACCGCTCAAAAAATTAATAATGAAATCCATATTACATATTTATAAAACAAAACCATTTCATTTTTATTACAAATAATAATAATAATATGCGTACAGTGAAAATTCAGTCTACAGGTACATACAACATATACTGCTGTTTGTAGAAAATGCAACACCATGAAAGAATCATCAGAATCAAATGAAATTTAATGCAGAAACGACTTGTACTGATACAAATAAATGATGAAATTTTCAAAACAAAAGAAACAAATTAAGCGTCCAAAATCAGTATTTGGTGCAGCCACCATGCGCTGCAATAAGTGCTGCTATACGACGTGGCATGGAGTCAAACAGATGTTGAATATCTGCTTGAGGAAGAGAATTCCATATCGCTTGTATGCGGAACCAAAGTTCGGCTTTGGAAACTGCAGGACGCGGATCACGAGCGAGACGCCGACCAACCATATCCCACACGTGCTCAATAGGCGACATATCCGGTGAATAAGCAGGCCAAGGAAGAAGTTGCATGCGTTGTGCTGAACAGAAGTCTCGAACAGTCCGCGCAACATGTGGGCGTGCATTATCCTGCTGAAAGATAGCTCCAGGGATGCCTTGAAGGAAAGGAACGACTTCGGGCTGTAGCACTTCACGGACGTACCTGTTGCTATTGAGATTACCCTCAATTCGTATCAAATTGGATCGTCCATGATACGAAATCGCACCCCAGACCATAACTCCGGGTGTTCGACCACTATGTCGTTCAATAATACACTCAGGAAGGCAGCGTTGACCGGCATAACGTCTAACACGAACACGGCCATCATGGGTCCACAAATTGAAGCGTGATTCATCTGAAAAGACAACTTGGTGCCAATCAGCTCGCCTGTCTCTGTGCTCAAGAGCCCACTGCCGACGCAGCCGTCGATGATTCGCCGTGAGGGGAATCCTGTATAAAGGCACCCTTGCACGCAATCCACGGCGCAGCAGACGACGACGAATTGACGAAGCCGACAATTGTACACCTGTAGCAGTAGACCAACGTGCTGCCAGCTGCCTGGAGGAAGCTGTGCGATCATTCACCGCCATGCGGAGCAGGTGTCGATCATCGCGCTCTGACGTCACCTTCTATCGTCCAGTGCCTGTTTTTCGAGTTGTTCGGTGCTCGTCGGTCCACTGCTTCCAAACTCGCATCACTGTGGAACTGTTCCGCTGCATACGAGCTGCTATTGCGCGATAGGAAAATCCTCCTTCTCGAAGGCCGATTATCCTCCCTCGTTCAAACTCCGTAAGTTGCTTGAATTTCTTATTCTTCCGTCGTGGAGGCATACTCAGGTCTCACTAAACGTTTGCCACTAACAAATAATCATAGACTTTTTTCAACGTCCCGCTACAGCACTTTATTTATACGCTTTCAGCATCAATTCAGAGGGCGCTGCGCGCGCCGCGCATGCGCGATGGCTCTGAAACTTTATTAATTTGCATAATATCCTATAATTGACATTTGCTGCGAATTTCATTTGATTCTGATGATTCCTTCATGGTGTTGCATTTTCTACAAACAGCAGTTTAGAAAAATTCAAATTCGAAGTAGGAATAATACTATTAACTAACAACTATCCATCGCTACTTGATAACAAGCGAGCACGTTTATTACAAACTGAATCAAAAATACTACCATTAGTATTTTTGATTAAGTTATATCAGTCAAATATGTCTAGCACAACTGTCGGCTTTGATTCAAATAAAGAACTTCGTTCGTTATCAACTGACTCTGTTTTTTTTTTTTTTTTTTTTTTGGTTTCTCTAGTTGCTTATAAAATTCTTGATATCCTGCTATTTAAAACTTAATATTACGTTGACATTTTAATGTTCGATCTATATCAAGATCATGAGTAAGAAAATGTTCCATACTTGTAACAAATATCAAGCCCTTTGGAATTAAATCATCTGTTAATAGCTAACTTTCACCTTCGACTTCGTCATTATCGACTCTTTTATCATCATAAACTGTCACTAATTCAATCAAATCGTCCTCGTCCAAAGGGCTTTCTAGCATCAATTCTTCGATGTTAGCCTTTTGCATGTTGTTAAAAACTTCGCCACCAATTACATCTAATAGAATTATAATTTCAGAACACACAGCTGATTTTTGTTTTGCAAAGCTTCCACTTTTCACCCATACTGCATTTTTTTTCCAACAAGCATTTAAAGTCGATTGGCACAACTGTTTGATTACAAAAGAGGCATGCATAATACAAAATAATATCGTAAGCTTTCTCCAGGCTTCCACAACAGTCAAATTTCTTTCTTCCAATGAGTCTAAAGTATATTTAAAAGTTTGCATTATATAGTATATTTTAAATGTTGCTATAGGACCCATATCGAGTGACTGAATCAAAGAGGTGGTATTAGGTGGTAAAAACAGCATTTAAACATTTGGAAAAGAATGGGAGGGGGGGAGATTCGTGTTAGAACAAAAAAATCGTGTTAAAAAAGAATATTGGTGAAACGTGTTATTTCCAAAGCGTGTAAGAAAAAGATTGCGTGAAAAGGAGTTGGGCGTAGTTATTTATTTCATTAACACTAAAAGGGGACAAATATCGTTTCTCAATTTACCTATTTTTTTTCATTTTATTATTGAAGCATGTGCAAAAAACATCAAAGGCATTTGAGTTCAAAGTCAGATTAGAACTATTTTTGTATTATATAAATACTGACTTTTTCATCGCGCTTTAATAATTATAATTTTTTTGCAAATAATAATTTTGTAAAAATTATTTGCTTGAAAACTCTTCAATATTAAAAGTTTATTATTAGTTCAATTAAATAAAACTATTCGTCAGTGCAAGAAAAATATAAACTAATTAGGCAATAAAAGAAATAAAGGAATTTACTAATGTTGTTACTCTTTTCGCAATTACTTTATTCCCCACATTTTAATTACTTATTCTCTTCTTATTTCTTATTATATGCTCTAAGAAATATGTCCATTCTGCATATTTTCATATTTTTTCACAGTGATGTGAACTTATTTTTGAGATTATTTTACATTATAGCGAATTATTAGAGCCCATACTTAAATTTTTCATTTAAAAATTAAACTAATTAGATTTACGTAGTATTCCATTTAGGTAGGGAAAAAATATAGTTGTTCCAACAAACGTGTGGAATATCCAGCTTAATTTAATAATTTGATCTAAGTAATTATTATAAGAGCTCTTTTCTTTCATTAAGTTTATTTCAGTGTTTAAGTAGTTTTTTTAACTTTGGTTCTCTTTTGTCTATTGTGTAACATGTTTGTTTAACATATTTTCCCACCTTTCATAAATTATTACAAAAATCTCAGACTCCATACTTTTATCTTATAAATTTTCATTATTAATAATTTTTTTAACCAGCAAGCGAGATAATTACTCATAAAATTAATTTTGTCATTTTAATTATAAAACTAACATGTGACACAATAAAAATTTACCATGAGTATTATCAATGATGTTTGAGTATCTTGATCTTTTTTTTATCACAATAGTAGTTTTGTTTCAGGTTTTTGTTTAGGTTAGGAAAAAAAAGCCTTTTTTCATTCTCAATCATTTCTTATCCAATTTATCAATTTTGATGACATTTGAGTAAGAATTTAATGTCAGAGTGAAAAAGAGACGTTAACGTCTTTCTGCAAAAATGAGAAATACAAGGGATGATCAAATATAAGCAATACTTGATAAATAATCTTTTCTGAAGAACTCTTTGGCAAAATAACATCAATTTTACTTTTTCTTATATCATCCTTTAAGATATAAAGCATTTTTTTCAAAGCAGTGGGAGTTTTTTTTTTAAAAAAAAATATTTATGGTAAATAGAAGTCGGAAGTATATGGAGCCAATAGTGTACGATTTCTTCAGATTTTTAATTATTTGGAAATATTTCCCCTCTAGCAATACTTTATGTAATATGGTAAATAATAGTATCCTGTTCATGTGGAACTTAATTCGCCAGCACTTCGTTGCTTAAAATCACAATCAATATGTTCCTTTTTAATACTGTAACTTCTTTTAAAGACTCTTATCCTTTTAATTACAAACTTTTATAATTTATATGTACATGAATTTTTCATAATACAAGTATGATATTTGAACAATGTCGTAGACTTTCAACTCGCAGTCAACGTCATAGTCATAGACTTTCAATTCTTTTTCCGTCACAGTCACCGTGTCGTGTCACGGTCACTGATGCATGTTCTAATCGTCACTTCATGTCGCCATTGTGGAGCAGCTGGATCAGAAAGTAATAGGTTTATAGAATTTAATCCCAAAATAATAAGTTAACGGAATATAATCCAATATCAATGATGGATTGTAATGTAAACTTTTATTGAGAGTAGTTGAAGATTTTCAAAAATTAATAGGAAAAAAATATGATTAAAACGTCTTAGGATGTGTGAATTTATATTTTGAAAGTAATAACACATCGATCAATAAGTTCCGAGACTAACCCAGAGATGGCGCTCGTAGTAAACCAGTAACCAGGTCTTTCTAGAGTACTAACCGTCAAAATTTTAAGTCGATCGGACCAGAAACAGCTGAGTTATCGAGGTTGGAGTAAAGTCGTTTTGTAGTTTGTTTAAAAAATGGAAAAAACCGAGTTTCGTGTTCTGATAAAACATTGTTTTTTAATGGGTAAAAACACCGTGCAAGCGAAACAATGGATTGAAAAATGTTACCCGGACTCTTGTCCATCAAAAGCAACGATTTGTCGATGGTTTGCCGAGTTTAAACGAGGTCGTACCGACACAAATGACGCGGAACGCTCGGGTAGACCTGTGGAAGCCGTTACACCGGAAAATGTGAGTGAAGTGACAAAAATTATAATGAAAGATTGTAAAGTGAAGCTCCGTGAGATTGCTGAGATGACACAGATATCATATGGAAGTGTATTAACTGAAAAAGGTTTTTTGAAGTGAAGTGAAAAAGGTTTTTTCCTAGTGGGTGCCGCGATTGCTTTCGATGGAACAAAACCAGCAACGAGTCGATGATTCAGAAAGCTGTTTATCGCTATTTACTCGGAACAAAATAGATTTCTTGCGTCGTTACGTGACCATGGATGAAATATGGATACATCACTACACTCCAGAGTCGAAGCGGCAGTCATCTGAGTGGCGCACAGCTGGCGAAAGCCGTCCGAAAACGCAGCAGTCAGCTGGCAAAGTCATGGCGTCAGTTTTTTGGGATACGCATGGCGTGATTTTCATTGACTACCTCGAAAAAGGTAAATCGATCAACAGTGATTATTATATTGACTTGCTGGTGCGTTTGAAGGAGGAAATCGCAAAAAAAAACGTCCGCACAGTCTCGGGACTTATTGATCCATGTGTTAAGATACTGGAACCTATTACCAGATTGAACCTAAAATGATAGAATCTGTTACTTAAAAGTAAAAAAAGTGGCACACCTCCATTCCAGACACTTGGTTGAGGAGTCCAAACAAAAGATAACTAGTCAAAAGGGACTTATTCCAGAATATTGAAAAGGTGTTTGAATATCTTGTGCAGTAAAATTATAAAATTTTTCTTTGGCCACACCAGTTGTGTCGAGTCTTGTATGTTTTGGAGAAGTATTAGGATCTCAGTGGGAAATCTTTTGGTTCGATATACAATTTTAACATCTAAATGCTTATAAATAATACGATATTCACAAAAACCTGGATTCTATTATTATGCATGATCTAATATAATAAAACATATTACTTAGAAGCAACAGTTTGGCTACGATTGGTACTGCACCCCCTTTTCCAAATGTTTGTTTGATGAGTCGAAACAAATTTTTCTGAAGGAATTCAGTCCGGAACATTGAGAAGGTATTTAACTGTTGTTCAGGGAAGTCTCTCAAATTTTCTTGGGTTGCATCAACTTTGTTGGATTATTTATGCCTGGGAAAATGATTCAGATTGTGATAGGAAATATATTGATCCAATATATATTTTCAATTTGCAATGGTTTGCCGTTGTATATTACACTAACTGTACGTCAGTCACAAAGAAAATCTATATAAACAATAATCTTTGAAACCTAAAAAATAGTATCAAGATTTTTTCTAGTACTCAACTAAGTTTTGATTTTAGAGGAAAAATTTCAGTTTTCGTGAGTCATTTCGTGTTGGACCTTATGGTTCAAAGCGTTAGTGATTAATTAATCGAATGTATATGTAAGAAATATTAAAAAAAGTTCTATGCAAAGTTGTGCAAAGAGCAGATTTATCCACCTAGAATGTGATTCTCTTATAATTATTATTAAATTATTCAATAAAATATATATGAATTAAACTAAGCGTTGAAATATCGAGAAATGGACAGTAGTAAACTTTTTCGATATTAACGTTAAAGGAAACGATAAAGTATTAAATGCAATATATTTAAGCTAAATGTAATTAAAATTAAATAGATAAAAAATTGAAAAGTGATCTGGTACTCCAAAAGTGATCCATCTAAAACAACAGCCCCTTGGGTAGCTAATAATAGAATGTCAATCAATTATTAAAATTTTAAATAATTTATTATGGCTGAAATGGCACAATATATATATATAAATCCTAAGGTAGCTGAGTAAAAAGTCTCTATTATAATAATTAATCTTCTTTTCTATATCCAAAGAATTTCCTAAAGAACAGTTCATTGATTGACACATAATGATTAGGGATCAAAATTTAATTTTTTTTAAATAAATTTTTTTCTTAGTCTATTTAATATAAAATTGGCATCAAGTATTTTTTGCAAGTTACATAATTTTAGACTAAATAACTTAAGTTATAAAAGATTAAAGCAAATGAATAACTTGAATACAAATAATTTTTGTTATAATTTAATGATTTTTTAAAATACCCTAAAACCACCTTGAAAAACTTTGTATAGTTGATTTATTACCGAACATTTACATGCCACTATTTTCTTCCTGTTATTAACATTTCAGCTTCTTTTTGAAATATATAAACTTGCCGCGTGTGTTTCAGAAGAATGTAAACAAACAAGATATATCTTTTGTTATTGTTGAATGTCGTTGATTTATTGTAGGCTACGGAATTCCTGCGGGTTGGCTCGAGATATTAGAAGATATTTGAAGAATGTGTTGTCTTCCAAACTCTTCAAGAGTGTTTTATTCGCTGGAATTTTAATTACTCTGAACAAAGTTTGTACTAGGTTTTCAATTTATCAATAGAAGTCTTAGCTACTTTTGATCGAATGTATCGAAAGAAGCATTCTGAAAATTATTGAAAAAAATTGCTGAATTTTCTTCGTTGAACCATTAACTTTTTCCTTGAATTATAAATCCATGAGGTATTGTTATGCATCATATGTTTCTAAGAATGTATTATGAATAAGTTATTGTCATTTAATTTTCTAAAATCATTTATTTGTGTAAAAAATGAAAATTAACATGTAAAGCGAAGTATATTTTATTTAAAATCATGTTCATAAGTTTTAATTTGATTTTTTCATTATTATAGAGAATCTAAAATTGAAAACACATTCAAGAGTATTGTTGAGAATTTCCTAATTGTAATAAATTTTGTTAATTAGTTGTCAGTAAATAAAATGTGTTTGGGTGAACAAAACTATGGATGTTAATGTATTCATTTTCTCAAATTTCCTACTCATGATTTCTGCAAAGACAAAGGGAAAACATTCCGAAACTAAAATAATTTTCGGAAGACTTCATTTCTATTAGTGCATAACAATTTACTGGTTATAAAAGTTGGATATAAATGATCTGTTAAAGTTTAGTTATGATGACTAAGACGCTAAAAAGCCTTAAAATTTTGTATTTTCCAATTTTGCTGTTAAAATTCGGAGGTGTTCCATTGATTTCACAGATGCATTAATTATGAGCCTTCAGTAAATAAAATGCTTCACAGGTCAATTGAAAAGTCCCCGGCCTGACACATAGATGGCGCTGCTAGAATTAAATCCATATGTTTTTTAGTTAGCCCTAACCCTCAAAAGATACGTGTATAAATTTGATAGATGTCGGATCATTAGTTTGTGAATTATAGCAGGTTGAGTGAAGCAACTTTTGTTATTGTGAAAAAAATGGATAAAAAGGAATTTCATGTGTTGATAAAATATTGCATTTTGAAGGTAAAAAATACAGTTGAAGCAAAAACTTGGTTTGATGCCGAGTTTCCGGACACTGCCCCAGGAAAATCAACCATCAAGGATCGGTATGCTAAGTTAAGACGTGGTGAAATGAGCACCGAAGACGGTGAACGCCCAAAAGAGGTTGTTACCGAACAAAACATTAAAAAGATCCACAAAATGATTTTGAATGACCGTAAATTGAAATTGAATATAACAGCAGGCACTCTAAAGACATCAACTGAACGTGTACATCATATCATTCACGAATATTTGGGTATGAGAAAGCTCTGTGCAAAGTGGGTTCCGCGCGTGCTCACTTTTGACCAAAAACAACGATGAGTTGATGATTAGGAGCAGTGTTTGAAAATGATCAAGCGTAATAAACTCGAGTTTTTGCGTAGATATGTGACAGTGGATGAAACATGGCTCCATCCTTTCACTCCGAAGTCCAATCGACAGTCATCCGAGTTGACTGCACACGATGAACCCGCTCCCAAGCGTGGGAAAACGCAACAGTCGGCTGGCAAGGTTATGGCGTCTGTATTTTGGGATGCGCATGAAATAATTTTCATTGACTACCTTGTAAAAGGAAGATCCATCAACAGCGACTATTATATAGCTTTATTGGACCGTTTCAAGGACGAAATCGCCGAAAAACAGCCGCATTCAAAGAAAAAGAAAGTGCTGCTTCACCAAGACAATGCACCGTGTCACAAGTAAGTGAAAACGATGGCAAAAATCCATTAATTGGGCTTCGAATTGTTTCCTCATCCACCGTATTCTCCAGATCTGGCCCCCAGCGACTATTTCCTATTCTCACATCTCAAAAGAAGGCTCGCTGGGAAGAAATTTTCGTCGAATGAAGAGGTGATCGCCGAAACTGAGGCCTATTTTGAAGCAAAGGACGAATCGTACTACAAAAATGGTATCGAAAAGTTGGAGGGTCGCTATAATCAGTGTATCACCTTTGAAGGAAATAATGTTGAATAAAAAAAACTGATTTTGCCAAAAAAGTGTGTTTTACTATGGCAGGCCGGGGACTTTTCAATTGACCTGTTATACATGAGCCTTCAGCAAATAAAATGCTTAAAAATTGAATTTTGAAACTATAAATATAGTGCCACGCCACAGAGAAAAATATATGTTTTTGCGATTTTCTCAAAATTTGGTTTCTTAGTATTCGAGTACACTTTCTTCAAAACCTATATTACCCATAATAATCTTAACATATTTTTTTACTAATAAACATTTACAGAAATTTAAGCACTGGATAATATTTGTATAAAATTTATGACAATCTTTTTTTTTTACAAAATTAAAAATTATTTTATGTTTTATTCAATTCAAATTACGAAATTAAACTATATTTACTGTACTTAAAAGCAAGTGTATTATTTTAAAATGTAAATACACCTCCGCTTAATTATTTATTGCTCAAAAATAGTTATTAATGTTTATAAATGTGATTTTTTTCCTCTCTTTTTGTAAACAGTATGCAAATATACATATATAAATATTATTACGAATCGCAATAATGCCTCTCTGCAACCTTATTCTTATAAAAGAAACGAATCAAGGAAACCAAGGAAAGTTTAAGCAATGATACCAGTCCTTGGCGACAAAAATGGGCAAGACTATTTGTGACTTGGCTATAATCTTAACGATTTTGATGACAAAAGGAAGGATCATAGAAATTTTGGAAATTTCCTGAAATCTCGATTAGAGGAGAAGTTATGGAATTCCCTTATGATATCACCCTTAGTCAAGGTACCTATAACTATGCAGAGGAAGAGTCGGCACATCTGCAACAAAGCTGCCGGATCTGTCGTAGTCCATCCTTAGAATCTGCATTTGAAGTATAGACTTTGGAAATTTGTCTGTCTTTTTACTGGTAAGCAGATGAGCTAAACGTTATTAAAAGGTCTGTTACTGTTCTTATAGTGCTGTTTTTGTTCCTGTTGCGTTGCTGATCTGTACAGGTGTCTGTCCTTGTTGTATCATTCATCGGTACAAGTTTTGCTACCTGTGTTTCGTCTTATTATGTACATTTGTGAGAAAAAGCGACATGCTTCAATTTTCCTACTTGTTAGACAGTTTTCAACCTACACCCCGGGATGAAACTTTTGTAACCTTATTAAGATATGTCTTTCCAATGCTTTGAATTTTGAAAAGTAGGGATTATTCAGACAAGTCATTCAGACTAGTCATAAATGAAAATATAAAATTCAGACCAATTTTCCTTGTCGAAGACATCTAATTTTCCTTAAATTGTTTGATTTCGTTAAACTTTCTTTTATAGTAGCATTTGCACACAAAAAAAAAAAGTACAGTTTTAGGCATTTTCCCATCACTTAAATACAAAATTCCAATCATTCGATCGCGTTTTTCCTTTTAACTAACACTGTAGTGACTTTTACGAGGCCTTTAATTGAACTGAAAATTTCTCCTAATGAAGTAAATGTAATTTACGTGGAATACATAGGAATTAGGGGTGTGTACTGTACAGAATTGAGGAAATGCATACACAAGCAGTGTATGTATTTCCTCTAAGCAGTACATGTATATTGAGGCAGTATATGTATTTCCAAGAGCTATGCATATTGAGGAAATACATATACAAGCAAGCGTATAAGCAGAGCGTGTAAAAATTAGTTGACTGAAATTTTCAAGCAAAACACCTGTATCAGACCAGCGTTGATTAAAGAGCTTTTGGTGTGAATACGGAGAGGAGCAGCAAAGGGTTATTGACTGGAACCCTCATCTTCAATTCGTCTTAGACGTGGCCGTAGTAGTCACTTGTTCAATGTGTGAAGGTCATAGTCATGGACTTGCAGCCGACAGTTTTCGTTCTATCTTGGGTTTGAGACCTGATGTCACTAAATACCCTCTGTTACACGTTAGGTCTGTCGTGATGAAGTATAGAAAGTTTGGACAGAGGGCTGACAGCTCGAGTGTCGTCCTCGTCAATTGACCGAGGTTCAGAATTATATGGTCCGTTGCCAATAACCCTCGTGTTGCTTCCGAGAGCAACTTTAGTAAAAGTCGCAATCATAATTCGTCTAAGACTTCAAACTTGATAGGGTAGGTGAGAAAAGTAATTTTTATTACAATTGAACTTTAAATCAAATGGTTTCAAGGGCTAATTACCTCAGCTACAGTAAGTTAAGGGTTAAATATGGAATATTCACTTAGATCTGAATAAATAAATTCGTTATCATCATTATCTGACTTTCTCTTCGTTTGTCTGGGTAAGATTTGATTGATTGAATAAGTTTATTAATGGCATGGGATGAAAGTAACAATAAAGAACTTCATTTTCTTAAACACGTTTTTGTTAATTCGTACCCTCACATCCGTTCTTGAAATTCGAAAAATATTTGAATTGAAAATAAATCAAAAAGTAAATCGTGTTCAATTTTGGTTTGAATAACATTTGTGTTATTATAATTCTGATTTCAAGTTGTTTATCGAACTTTTCCTCTAAAGTTGGCATAGTGAAATGAATAATAATAATGAGGATAAAAATTATATCGAAAATGTCAAGTTCACAAAATGGAGATAATCGAAAATAAATTAAAAAGTAAAAACAATATAAAAATATTTTGTGGCTTAATCGAAGAGTTAACAGAAGTTTCTTTGATATTGAAACTTATTTACATTTAATAATCTTCAGTTGACAGACAAATAAATGAAAGTTTCTTCAGTAATGTTCAGGCAAGGATTGAAAGTTAGTTCTCACATGTATGAAACTATTCAATATTTTTATTAGGTACACTCTTAAATTTTGTTATTTGCGAAACATTTCTTGGTGACCTATTGCCTAAAATGTAATTTGAACACATATTTATTCCAAACAACTTTATTTCCTATAATATCAATGTCTACATATTTATATCAAAGTATATTGTCGATATATAAGTTGCTTAAACTTCAAATGAGTCATCAACGAAGAGATAGCGGGATTTACAAATTATGCAAAGAGTTTCGAAATACATAGACAAAAATTTAAGGATTGATTTCAAAACATCAAAGTGTAATCCTTTCAATGTTGTAATTATTTCAGGACGAAATAATGAACAGCCGGGATGGTTTCAGGAACAAAAATATTATTTAATGCTCGACACGTTCCACAACACAAGACAGGATACAAAACATATATAAAACACAGATTCACGAACATCACTCCATCGTTCTTTTTTAATCCAGTCTCTCGCCTTCGATCGAGCTTGCGCTCGCTAGTCGTCCTTCTCATCAAAAGAACATATGGCGCCATCTGGCTACCGTTTAATAGTACATGGAAGGTAGTGGTAAATTATAGTGTAACAAAAGCAAGCAATTTTCACGATACGATGCATAGATGAGAAGCAAGCGTTGGACCTCTAAACAGCTCTGTAATGGAAAGCACATGGTGAGAGTTTCTTACTGAAGAGGCATGTCGGCTATCATTACCCAAAAAATGATATAGCCTCCAGAAATACATGGTAGAAATGACGATGTGAAAGAAAAATCGTGGTTTGCATTACAGCACCGTCTGGCCACTTACCAATTATACTCCGCTAATGCGTTGTATGGTGGAAATTGTAAATTTAGATGTTTTCTATCACCCATTAAATTTTTTCCCATGAGTTTCGGAACACCCTGTATCACGAATATGCATAAAAATAAGAAAAATGACTAAATACACTTAATTTTAATGTACCTCATAAAAATTACAAGGCATGAAATTTCAAAACACTATACCCTGTGTACTAACTATAGTTTAATAATTTACAAAGGAACAAAACATAAAATCTGAAGGAAATTTATCCTATTTCCTTACAAATTTGGAAAAATTTCAAGTTTCAATTGCCCAGGAGATCATAAATCGATTTATCGAGCAAACGGAACATATTCGATGTATATATATATAACTGCCTGACAGTACTTACAATTCAGTGTGAGACAGAATCTTATATTAAAACAAGCAGACAAAAATTCTTACAATTTCTGTTACATTGAAAAAATGCGCGGTATAATACTTTGTTAAGAAGGAATTTCACCACTAAAAGGACTTTTTTCTTTGCAATGCATTAAACTGAATATGTTTCATTCTAATTTAGAAATATTACGTGATCTCTTATATAAAAGCTCCTTTGCTGACTACTAATTGCAAATCAATATGAAAATTATTTGTCCCCCAAATACTCCATGAGGTAGTTGGAAATCTTAAAAAAAAAAAAAGAAGTCGTCTTACAACTGTCTTCAAATTCTGAATAATTTTAATCATTTTCAGTCATTTCTTAATTACTGATTACGTATTATTTAATGCTCTTATCTACTAGTCATTTTGATTTCGTGAGCATAATGTTAATCCTATGGGATTTCTATTTCCGTTTTTAAATCTTTACAATTTTACCTATTTACCTATCTCAGTGCAATAAAATGCTTGCGAAAGATTAAAAAAATAATGAAGATGTCTGCAGAGTTACTCTTGTTTCCTCCAGTTTCAAAAAAAATATATTTTTTAACTCTATTTTAATGATTCGTTTGTAAGATTTTTGGTCTTTAAAAAATACTCTAAAATGTTTTCAAAACATTAAAGAAAAATGTAGAAAGGGCATTCTATAAAAACTTAAAGTTATTTCTTTTTTGCAGTGGTAACACCATGAAACAAAAAAGGTGCAGACGAGTTTTTCAAAGTGTTAACTGAACATTTATAAATAAACTAAATGAAGCAGATGATTTTATTTTTTTAAGTTTCTTGTTTGTTTAAAGAACTCTTATCATTTGTTCTACAGAAATGGTGGTGACTGAATCAGGCGTTAAAAAAAGAAATGTGTTGTGCCATGAAATGTTACTATCGTTTGGGAAAAACAGCTCCTGAAACAGTTAAATTAATAAAAAAAACTTACAAATAAAACGTTTATTGAGTCTACAATTTTTAAAACGACATGTTGATTTCTTGTCTGTAGAACTGGCTCATAAGCCTTGCCGGCCAGAAAGTGTTGTGAATTATTTAAATGTTAAAACTATTGAAAAATCTTACAAGAAAATCAACGAATGTCATGTGAGTAGATAGCGGCATCAACTAACATTAGAAACAGATGCTTCAAAATGATCTGAATTTCCTGAAAACTGTAGTAACAAGGTATGAAATTTAGGTGCATTTTTTTGATCCCCTTATCAAGTCCGGAACAAGTATATGGAGACACTCTGATTTTCCACCTTCGAAAAAAATCAGGTAAAAAATATACTGGAAAGGTCATCATGATTATTTTCTTTGATCATAAATGTGTTATCTCTCAGCATGCTGTGTCTCCAAAAACTACTGTGAGAAATTAATATTACTTTTAAATTTTGGAAATTTTGGGACAACTCATATAGAGAAAGCGTCACAGGGAATTGGACATTACATCACGATAATGTTCGCCTGCACGTCACTACTTCTGTTTAACAGTATCTTAGTAAATGCAGTATTAAAATTATGCTACATTCCAATTATCAGATCTCGAACATTATAATTTTTGACTATTTCCGTCGTTTAAAGAGAAGTTCCGTAGAAGAAAATCTGATGCAGATTCAATCTTTATTTCAGGAGTGCAGGGTTTCTCTGAAGTTGCTACCACAAAAATTCTTCTCTACAAGTTTTGAAAAAATAGTTGAACGATGGAACCATTGAACATCATCTGATACAAGATAAATTGAAAAAAAAATTATTTTTCTGTAAATATATTTCTTGATTTTGTATGATTTTAATCTCAGATTTCATGGAACTTCTGTGTAATTTAGCAGAAAACTTCATCGTTTCTTTACATTCAAATAGATTAAATACTATTGATTTCAAGTCTGTAGTACTCGTGGACTTTCAGGTGAAAATTTCTATGAAAATATGTTTATAAATCAAATAAACTCTTGGGGAATGCAGGCAACAAACAAAAATTCAAAATCTTTTATGATAAAATTTTCAAAAGTGGTCAGCTAAGATTTTATCGTTGGCTCAGGCAATAACCCATTGGTGGCTAAAAGTAAAGATAATTCACCAAACCAATAGGCTATAGAGACAAAGTTGTGAAATTAAAATTTAAAACACTATCTTGAACACTTATAAAACATATTTTAATGTTTTCCAATGAGCGAAGCTCAAATGCTTCACAGGGAGATTTGATTTGTTTGAAATTGTGTCAAAATAATTATAAGCGAGTGTAAAATTTTTAATGATGTTTATGGATGTATTTTGTTCCACAGCCATTATTACTCTTAAAATTATGAATGAACAACTTTCAAGAAAGGAACTTTTACACATTGAATTTTCATATAAATGTGCATGGCTCCATGAGATAATGTTACGAAAACTTCTTCTGGGTATGTAGGAGTGAAATCAAATTCAAATCGGAGGTTAACGATACAAGACGATTTATTCGAAAATCTCCAAGACAATGCATAGATATCACAGTTTGTACAATAATGGAGCAAACAGATACACAGTACCTGAACTATTTAGTGACACAGGTACAAGAACAAAACACACTTTTAAGGACAATCACAGCTATAATAGCAACGTCCAGCTAATCAGCTTATTAGTTTTCCCTGTGGACCACTTTCACAATAATACTCTACACTTCCAGGACTGGCTGTGACAATTTTACGGCAGATTTACGCTGATAATCAGCAAATTCATCTGGCATGCTTCTGTGCTGAGTACCGAAAGCTTTCAGACGATTTTCCAATCGATAACCGCAACGAAGTTTCCAAAAACAGACACAGACAGTTCCACTAGTTTCAGGCCGAATCTCCAGCAGTTTGACTTAGACATGTTATCCTCTGTAGAACCGTTCAACCGACTCCCCGATTGCTCTCCAGAGCTGTCTCTCCACGCTAACTGATTCACTGTCTCTCAGTCTCTCGGTGTATTAATACCTCTTCCGGCCAGGTATGACGCCACATGGGAACATTTAAGAAGAGTTCGTAATGAGAAGTAACTTTCTTCCTAATCGATATTTATCTAAGGTTCCAGCATATTCGAAATATTTCTATTTGTAGCCAATCTCACTAATTTTCTCACTAACTCAAAAAATGGTCGTCAAATCCGTCGCTAAAACAACGGAGTCACTACTTCAAACTTTCCTTTCGGTCTGATGGCATATGTATAAATGTTTCTTTTCCTCCAGAAGATAACTACAGCAGGGAGCTCTATCTCATGTTCGCAACAATATAATTATATATAAGGAAGGGCATCATTGTTCTTCTTTACACATTGCTTTCCAATGCACGAGTGTTTGCAACCTAACAAGGCGCCCTTTGCTACATTGGCTTTTTTATTAATTCTGTTTTCAACTTCTGCTCTATACTCTGCAGAATATCGGTGCGCTAAGCCTAACAGTTGCACCGCGACAATAACTAATACGATTTCTGTGTCCATCTATCCACTGTCTACTTGAGCTAACGTCTTTCGGCAAGTTTAATTATTTATCTATTATTTCAATGCCCTGCAAAATATTTGTATGATTTTAAATCTACAATAAGCTGAATTTATGATGAGGCATGAAATAGTTCAAGTTAAATTATTTCTCTATAGTCGTATAGATGATGCTACAGTCTGTAAATAACAATAGCCTTTCTGTATGTAACAGATGCAACATTCTGTCTGTTACAACTTTATATAGAAGACGCCATTTACTATGACATTATTTATGTCATAGTAAATGGCATATTTTATGTAAAGTAATAAACTCCAAAAAATAATTACTTTCTCAAAAGATTGTTTGATAAATTAATTTTGCCAATTTTCTTATAAAATTAATATTCTTTATTTTTTTTATTTGAAGAAAATCGTTTGCTATTTTTTTGCTATGTTTTTATTGTATTCGTTAAAAAGTTTGTTTTAACGAATACAATAAAAAAAATTTAATAAAAGTTTGTTTTGTGTGTGTATCAGTGTTTCATCAAATTTTTGATCTTTAATTTAACCAACTTCCCATCAAGCTAGAGTTCTGAAACTTTCAGAATGTTCTTACTCACCTAACAATGCAATATTTAGACATTTGCGACAAGTTTTAACTATTTTCTTTAATAATGCAGACAACCACTGGTTGCACCAAGTGGTTAGCCGAACCACTTGGCGCAATTTCAGAAATTGGCACCAAACTTGGCGATTTTTTGTGGCTGAACGTTAAGTCCGTAAAACGGACCAGAGTAGCCACATTTGGAAAAATACCGCCAAATAATTCTTGTCGGCAAGGGTGGTTGAGTTAAACTGCATTCCAATAATCTAATTTACCAGGTGAATTAATTAATTTTAGTTACTTTCAACGTTTTTATGTATTTCACTTGGTGTGTGTCTGTCTGTATGTGCATCAGTGTGTCATCATATTTTCTATCGTTAATTTAACCAACTTCCCATCAAGCTAGAGTTCTGAAACTTTGGGAATCGCTCTTACTCGCCAACTATTAGACATTTGCGACAAGTTTTAACTAATATTTCAATAATTTGTTTTCGGCTACAGCAGCATTAGGATCGATGAATCTTTCGGGATCAAGGCTGGCCAATCCCGAATAAATACCAATTTTGGGCCTAGAAGAGTATGACGCGTAAAACTTGTATATTTATCTACATTTAGCCAATCATACTCAAATTAGCCTCACCTCACCTAAACATGATTAGACCTGATAATCCAAAAATGTTTGGAAACTAAGAAGGAAAAGCTTGCATGTTTTGTAAAAAAATTCAATAAAAAATATTCAATAAATGATTCATTTGATTGAAATTATAATTAAATTTTTTTATGTGTTTGTTTTGAATTTTATGTATAATAATTAATAAACTTTGCCACCATATAAAAACATTGCTTTTAAAAACATTGGATTTTATCTCGAATTATTAATTTTATATTTTCATTTCGCGAGTTTGATTTTTATTTTAAGAATACTAGGAAATACGGGGGGGGGGAATAAAATACCGAATTTAAGATTTGTTTGTGACATTTACACTTTAAAAAACTTCCGGGATTCATCATGCTGAATAACGGTATTTTAATCATTTCATTGAACTAGAAAAGTATTTTTTTTTTGGTTAAAAAGTTTTTCTTCCACTTTGAGTTGAATGTAGGTAAGGTTTTTCAGATATATTTCAATTTAGGTACCACTTTTTAAATTAATATTCTACAAAGATACAAAATATTTTACTCCTCTTACAGAAAACAATGCACAAAATATAATGAACCTATTTTTAATGATATTACAGTATATTTTCTTCGAAATATATTTAGAAATATTATATTTTTTTATATTATGTAGAAATTTTTTTTTTCATATAATATATTGACTCTTAAATTTTAGGTATTACTTAATGGAAAAATATTTTAATTTCACTATGTGCATAAATATCTTTTATAGAAGAATAAAAAATTTGGAGCCATTTTACGTAATAGTTTTCTTTAAAATGATACCTGAATACAAATATATCTCATAAATCATGTCCGTATTCAAATAAAAGGGAAGAAAAACTTTTTGACACAAAAATCACTTTTGTAATTCTATAGAATGATTCAAATATCATTATAAGACACACCGAAAATCTAAGCTCTACTAATAATTTGCAAATATTTATATCCTAAAAATGAGGATTCTTAGTTATGATATATCAGAATTCTTCAATATCCTGGTACTCTTAAAAAATCTCGTAAAATAAATTTATCGAATGAAACAGAGACAAAACGTTCAAAGGAAAGTGCCATAACTATGTACGCGATTTTTTGACAAAGAAAAAAAAATTGATAAGAATTAAGCCTTCTAATTCAAATATTTGAATAGATGGAACAACTTTAAAAAAGGTCAGTTCTCGTTCATTACCACGTATTTCGTATAGCAAGAAATATTTGGAAGCATACATGAAAATGTATATTTTGAATGATGAGAGAGGAGAGCTATCAGTGGTTCGTATTTACATAAATACGATATTAAAATCTCTGTCTATCACAGAAGAATAAAATAAATAATTTTGAAAAAATTCCTTTCTCCATATGAACCCATTTTTAATATAATGAAGTCCATGGACAATTCCTTTTCCAGTGGCTCTCGAACGAAGTATTTATAAAGAAAAATTAATTAAATAAGACCATTTAAACTTTTTGAATGCTTTAATGTCTATCAGTCAAAAAGTTATAGCATATTTATTAATGGTATCAAAATAAATAACAAAAAAAGAAAAAAGAAACAGAAAAGCAATTCGCTTACAGAAAAAATTTCAAATAAGTCTGCAGCACTGCTAATATACATAAAACATTTTTTTTTAAAAAAAACAATCTGTCAATGTCCTGTATGTAATCCATGAAGAAATGGAGCAAACCTATTAGCATTTCGCAAGAAATTATAAAATAAAAATACTCCAAAATAAAAAACCTTGTATAATAACTGTGTCACGAGTTTTCATACGTTTTATCTGCAATTAACCTTTTGGGCTCCTTCAGGACGTTATTTGTTTTGAGTACCTAGCCTTGTGAATAAATTGTGATTTATACCTCTAATTAAGGTGACTAATTGTCCTCCTTTTTTAGATTCTGTCCTTCCCTCAGTGAAAGTATCCTCCCTCCTGTCCTCCTTTTCGATATTTTAAATCTAATCTGTTAATCTCTTTATTCAGAGATGCCGCGCCAAACAGTTACTCAAATTTTGAATGCACAATAAAATTTTAGGATATTCAAAAGTTAGATGGCTCCTTGTTCTAACACCTGCCATAGAATTAATTTTAGAAGTATTTGAGCCTCACCCTTCATATTTTTTAAGTTGAGACAAATGCGCAAAAATTCATGAATTTTTTTCAACTATGAATTATTGGAGATAATAAAGTATTTTGTACATAATCTGACATCTATTTCCCACAAAACAATTCAAATGATTGAAAATGACCATATTTCAACTGCAGAAGTTAGTCTTATTTTGAACATTTTTGTTCTTTAATATAATTCACGATTTGAAGAAAATTTTATTCGCTTAATAATTATTAGAAAATTGTCAAGCTTAGAGGATTTTATTCCCTGCATTTAACATAAAAGTTGGAAATTTTTAACCATTTCAAAAATAAACGCATTCCACATGAAAATTTAATTACTCTTGTTGAAATTACGTTGTACTGCCCTGGAACTAATGCAGCAGTGGAAAGAGTTTTTTTCAATTGGTAATAATTTCTGGACAAGTGAGAAATCAAAACTGAAAGTTGATACTGTGGTTGCAACGCTTACCATAAACTTCAACACGAAGGATAGTTCTTGCCCCAAAATTTCCAATATATTGTTAGAAAATGATATATTGGAGGAGAAAAATATTCAATTAATGGAAAAATATTTGTATATTAAGAAACAAAAAGGGATGTAAGCATAATAATTGTATTTTTGTTTGAATTAATAAAATTATTAATTTATTTACGCCGTACGTTTTTCCTAAATTTTTTTGTCTTCCATTTCATTGTAAAAAAAATGGTCACCTTACTATTAACATTACTACATATGTATCATGCTATATATTGCTGTATATCATACACACTGAACTGCCTTTGAAAGACGCATTTCAGATACGAATATATGAAAGAGACATATATTTCGTGTTGCGAGATGGAAATTGTAAAATTTCCCGAGATAACACTTCGTTTTTCTCAAAAGGATACTGTTTTATGAATATTTCTAGAACACAGTTTTTCCAAGACAAAACAACAAGCTAAATATTGAGTTGTGGAAACAGAATTCCGGAATATAAACATGGTGCGTGTAGAGCATAATCTCATTTTTTTTTTTTTTGGTTTTTCGTATTCTTGTGAGTATTTCTATTTAAAACTGAAATTTATAGAAAATAAACATTGGGTGGTATGTTTTGATTCATCTACATGTAATTTAGCAGCTAACTACAACTATAGTCAACAATCGTAAGGTTTCCATAAGCAAATAAAACACTTAGAGAATTTCTTTACAAAATTGTTTGATAGATTCTGTGCACTATTTTCATTTGTTTTTATATTTTTGATTAACATTATTAAAATTCGTACCTAACAAGAGGAATGAGACAAAATTTTAAAAATTGGAATTCGGTTTGCCTCTTTCATTTTAGCATGCTCTAACGTTTTTCTTTTCTGTTAAGCTCTTGGAAAAGTAGAATTATTCAAAATGAATATTAATTACGGTATAATAAGAGTGTTTCTAAGTCCAAAATTCTAATGAAGCAATTATTATCAAGAAAGGAAAATTCCTAAGGCATTTTTATTTTCTCAAATAAAACATTTTAAAGTACAACAGTGTTGCTAACGTTAACAACAACAAAAAATTATATAATAAAGACAGATGATTTTGCCATAAAGGATCAATTATTGAATTAGTTTATTGAAACAAAAGCAATCGAAAAACTATTAAAATATACAATAGCTTTCTGTTTGGATATTAAAATAAAAGTAGACGATAAAATATTAAATTAAATATACCTTAGCAAAGTAAATATATCTGAAGTAAAGCAATTGTAATTATTGTAACTATAACGCATTTAAGTCGATAAATACATTTGTACAGAAATGCAATAAATCAATTAGTTTTGGGTACTGCGTAACATTAGTTTACCGTATTTCAAGCACACTCACACACTCATATATGAATCTATGTGTGGCTATATATATATATACAAGGCTCTCACGCCGGAAACCCGGGAATTGCCATTCCTGCTACATTTATTAAGAGGGTAGTAAAAAAGGATGGAAGAAAAAATAGAAAGAATGTACCAGCTTAAAGGCTGAGCGGAGTTAGAAGGTTAGTGAAAATATAGTTCACACGATATTTTTTTTTATTTCGAATGGCAGATTATAAAGAGTTATAGCAAGCAAACAAAAAAGAAAAAAGAAATTACAAGGGAACAAAACACAAAATAAGAACAAAAAATGATGCAACAAAGTTCATTAATCCAACATATCTCTAGCCTTCCAATATCATTCAGAAAGGAAGGACTTTCGAAGCGCTAGGAAGTGATGCAGATGAGCAGAGTCCATATCCTCACCATAACTGCACAGAGTGCAAGCTGAGAAAGGAACAATTTTAAATCTAAAAAGATGTTTCCGTAAGCAACCATGTCCAATGGCTATGTGAAATTCAGCGACCGCTCTATGTCTTGGGCTATGACTCAAATAGGAGACAGCTTTTTTCTAAGCCTTGTGAGATATACGATTGGAAAGGTCCTTTTGAGCATGGGCTTGGATAGATTTTTAACAAGGATTTTAATTTACTGAGAGTCAAAAGAGGAAAAACATTCTGCTCAATCAAAGCACCCCTCTTAGCCATACAGTATGCTGTCTCATTTCCAGGGACCCCACAGTGGGCAGAAACCTACTTAAAGACAATAGTTTTCTCAAAAGAAACTAGGTTCTCGAGGTGACGACGACAGTCCAAAATGTCTTGCGTAAAGGTATGTCCATCAGATACAATAGCTTGCAGCGCTGCCTTTGAATCGCAGAGGACAACTGCTCTTATGAACTTATCCAGGTGGCAGTGTAACTGGGATAGGACTGTGCAATTATTTGTTTAGTTTTTATTAACGTCGCACTATAAGCAACACGAAGGCTATTGACGACGTACCTCGTAATTTTGAACCTCGGTAAATTGAGGAGGACACCTGAGCTGACACCCCCTATCCTAACATCCACTCTAACATTTCAACTCAGATGAAATAGATAATACTTTATGTGAAACTAGTAATATACCAATGGGAGGACTTTGGGGCCCGATAGATTCAACTTTTGGCTACACAGTGGGTCTTTAGAGGCCAAGGATCGAACCCCCGAATGAACAAAAACCGCCGGCCACGAATCCAAAGCCATGACCAATAGACTAACGCGGTCACATAGAGCAGTGTGAATAGCAGCATTTTCTTCATTAAATCATACGATATTGGAGCCTGAATGTTAGTTGACTTGCGGATAACTGAGAATTTCACTCGGACCTAGATATCAAGTCTTATTCCTGAATTGGATCCGTTTTGCTTTTTTTTTAGAATATATAGTTTCGGAAGCGTGTTGCTATTCCAAATTTGTAATAAACAACTTTATGATAATTATGTCGAAGTGTATAGAATTAATTGATTTTTCTCCACTCTTCCTTGATTGAACATTTATTGGATTTCGATGACTCAGATCTAAGGCACTGAAACAGGCGTCTCAACACACTGTTTTAAAATGAAGTTATAAAAGTATGTAAAAATATTGTAAAACGCAGATACTTAAATGAGAAAATTGCAAAATATAATGTTATATAATCAAATGTGAATTATTTAAGAGAACTAAGAATGATTCGTATCATTTTCTTCCCATACCATCTTTATGGCTTTGATAGAAATAGGACACAATAACAATTAAAAAAAATCAAGGTATTACCATTTTTTTTTATTTTACTCGTAATATATCGACGTTCGAGTAAAACTCAGGTGAAATAGATAATACTTTATGTGAAACTAGTAATATACATTCTAACGCCTATCCTCCCCCTTAACTGCAGACATCGTGAAATTTTATTAAGTAGTCATTGACGTTACAAAAAATTTCATTTAAAAAGACATCAGAAAAATACAAAAAAATATTTCTTATGCCTTCATATATTATTCAATATCACTCTGTCTGAAATAAACCTTAATGAGCCTGAATCCTAGTTTAGAATTAATTAATTGAGTTCTTGCTTACCAACCTAATCATTTCGATTTGCCACTTCTAGAACACTGCAGGGGTTAAACATCTCTTACTATTTACTTGAATTTGAAATCATTTCAAATTCTATTTGAATCACAGTAGATCAATTACAGAACCTAACACCTGCAAATACGCATTATCAGCCACCACCTTCAATTTCGGTATATATATACATATATTATAATTCATAAATAAATTAATTACACTTCTAGCTTCATCTAATCTGCACTGTTCACTTTTCCTTTAACTGGGAAAGGAGTTGTACGAGGTGTGGTTATTGAATAAAGAGAATAATGATGTTACAGAAGATGTACGCATGTGCCAAACGACAGCGACCTATAGCCGTTTATAGAGAAGCCTTCTCTTTCGAATGCATTAGAGTTATTTCATTTTTTGTTTCGCCGGTTAAATAAAAATGAACAACGAATTGTTTTGAATTTTCACATGAAAATGGGTAAAACCCGCAAATGAAACTTAGCATTTATTGAAAGAAGTGTATGGCAATGAATGTTTATCACATGTACATGTTTTTGAATGTTTTAAGCGTTTTCAAGATGTTCGAGAAAGCGTTAAAGATAATTAAGATTCGAGTCAATCTCCCACGTCAAAAATGAATGATAATATCGAAACAACCTGCAATCTGGTTCGATTGACTATCTGTTAAGTGTTTATGCAATTGCTGAGACTGTTCTAATTGACAAAGAAATTTTACGACAAATATTTCCACAAAGACAGTGCACCGACTCATTCCACTCTGTCTGTCAAGAGATTAATACCCAAGTACAGCATCCTATTGTTAGACCACCCACTTTAATCACCCTATCTTCTGTCATGCAACTTCTATCTATCTTCTAATGTGAAATCTGCTTTTAAAAAAACAAGATTTAAATCCGTTGAAGATGGAAAGAGAAATCTGCACGCTCCCCGACGAAGTTGACAGAAGAATTCTAGCACTGTTTCGAACAATGGTAGATTCTCATGGAGAGTTGTAGGGATAGAGGAGGTATCTATATTGAATTTGATACTAAATTAATATGTGTATGACATCAAAATAAAATATTTTACATCGACAATCTCCGTATTTAATAACTACACCTCGTATAAAATTCGGTAATGAAAGTCAACACGTTTATGGTTATAATGTTATTTAATTAATAATACAATTCATACAAGTAAAATAAAAATAAAACATATGTCTTAAATTTATATTCAATAATCCTTAATTATTATAATATATATTACTAAATTATATGAGTGAATTTATTAGAAAAATGTCAGTATCTGCTTTTTCTTTTAAACTAAGGTAGATATATTGATTTTATTTAACTTTACCATCTGATTTGATCTTAAATGCATTGTCATATAAGCTTTGTTTTTTCCTGTTTCCAGTTACTGGTCACAAACGATCGATAAAAGGAGATCGATATACTATTTTATTAGTTTAGGTATCGTATTGAAGATATCAGTCGTTAAATAAACTATTTTGTTAGTTTATTCTGTGTATAGAAATTCTATTTTAATAACGTATATTCTCTAAATAAATGCCGCCGAATATCAGAAGACGTAAATATATCAAAATTATGAAAAATTAATAGTTAGCAATTTAGTTTAGGGAAATTTGAGTACAATTTTTGCTTTTGGCTTAAGTTTAGTAGTACAATAATAATGAACATTATACCATTACTTAAGTTTAACTTCTTAATTAAGTACAGAAAGAGTCATTATAGCGTGTTCATAAAATTATTATTTAGTTTTATTTTAATTTATTAGTCAAATATTCATTACTAAATTGCTTGTGTATTCGCATTTGAAATTAATATAACATATACAAATATATAATAATTTAATTTGTTTAACTAATTGTAATATCAAAGTAAAATTACACGTATTTCGAAAATATATATGTTATTTGAATATTCAACATCTATTTGTTGATTTTGTGGATATTATAATTAATTTATTTAACGATTTACCTTTCTAAATAAACTATTATATAATTTACCTCATGAATATTTTTTTATATTTGGCTAATTACTAAATTTGACTTTTGCCATAATTTTGATTTATAGAATATCTACAGTGATAAAAGTTAGTTTATCTTATGAAATAATCATTTATAAATTATTGCTATGTTAATTGGTTAAATAAATTTTGAATACATGATATGAAGTTCTATGTAATAGACGCAAGTACCCATTGAACGTGAGTAAAACAATGGCCCATTGGTATTTTATAACCAATGGGTCATTGTTTTGTTCTTTTTTCAATGTGCAAGAATCTTTCAAAGTAAATTTGAAATATATATGTTTCGGTGAAATAATAATTTCAATTTTTAAGAAATGGATTTTACTTTCCCCATTTTTTCGGATTTCTGAAGAAAAATGATTTTGTTTTATGAAAAACCCTTCATAAATTATCTAAGTACGTTTTATACAAGATTTTTTTTTTAATTTTCTAATTGTTTGTTTTCTTATATAGTTTATCTCCCATTCGATGGTCGTAATTCAAGGTAAATAATTAATGAACATATTTACGAGTTTTGCTCAAATTATACCTGTTTTTTACGATAGATGGAGTTATAAAATCCTTTTGTTGTTACTATCTGATAACAGCTCAAAAACGTAATTAATACTGATTTATGGGTTAGTTTGTGTTTCGCAGACATTTGCAGCCGAATGAAAACTTTATTAGTTATACATTGAGTTATCATCGTCATTAATTTGATCCGAGTGGTTAAAGTTGATGAGATCTTGATTCATATTTATACGCCAGAAACCAATCAACAGTCAAAGCAATGAGTTGCTTCCTGTGGATCCGTTAAAAAGAAAGCAAAAAACAGTCCAATCGACAGGAAAAGGGAAGGTGACGATCTTTATGGATACAAAGGGTGTCACGAGCATGGAATTATTTGAAAAAGATAAAACGGCCGGTGGGCCATACTACAATTTATATCCCACTCCCAATCCTAATTCAATTGATTTCGATCTTTCTTCATAACTTTATTAAATAATATTTGAAAAATGATAGTTTGAAGTAATAAGTATGAAGTTTCTGATACGGCATTTTAAAATTCTTTTCAAAGTCTTGGCAGTTATGAACAGTTTCTCACAAATTGTTTTAAAATTATCGTTGCCAATTATTTGAATATGTTTTAGTATAGGTGACAGTACACCTTGAAAACAAAATCATTGCTCAAAAGATCGAGTTTTGAAATTTTTGGTCTCATATTAAAACATAATCATTTATATTTAAAACTATATTTAATTTTTGTTTCTATCTTATTTCGCAGCTGAGTTACAGCTGTTTTAAAACCTCTCGATCATGAATTTCTCTGACAAAAAAGGTCTAAAAACGACAATTTAAATTACTGTAAAACACAATATCCAAAATGTAATGCATCAATGACCCTGATATTCCATTATTCTTTTTTTTTTTAATTATTTGTTTTTCAAATACTTCTACATTCGAGGCGTGGCTATTAAGTACGGAAATTATCGTTGTTAAATGATTTGTTTGATGTCATACATATTTACTCATTATCATCTTTAATTATTCAAGAACAATAATCTACCGAGCAAAATAGGGAGAGAAATTATTTTAAAAACACATTTGCTTACAGTCTCTACGCGCCAATTCCACATAAACAAATAACCATACTATTTACAAATTATACAAGGCTTCCAAACAGCCCATATTTTAACTTAACCCGCTTTAGCGGGCAGGAGAAATTACATTAAAATAAGAAATAACCCGCCTTACACGTACAAGATCCAAATATACTCTGAAATATTATCCATGAACCCGTGCGCTCTCACTTACACGAGACAAGGCGCCTCCTGGAGGTATCAAAATAAGTTATTTCCAACAACAATATACCCCTTTCCTCTATCCTTACAACGCTGTGTGCGAATCTTCCATTGTTCGAAACAGTACTGGAAGTTTTCTGTCACCTCCTTTAGGACAAGTGCCTTTTTCTTATTCACAGCATCAACGAACCATCTTGTTCCTTCAAGTGCATGTTTCACATTAGGAAGCAGATAGAAGTTGCATGGCGCAAGATTTGGTGGATAAGGTAGATAGTATATCTCTGGAATAATGTATTTGCTAGAGACCTCTTGACAGACAATGTGGAATGAGCCAGCGCATTGTCTTGATAGAAAAATTTGCCGCACGGACTCTTTGTCAATTCCTACAATATCAGCAATAGCACTAATAATTAACCGACGGCCAGATCAAAACAAATTGCCGATATTTTCCATATTGTCTACAGTTTCTGTCGCAGAAGGACGATCCGGGAAAAAAACCCATCTTCATTGCCTTCTCGGCCATGTTGGAAACACTTACACCATTCAAAAACACGTACACGCAGCAAACATTCATTGCCGAACACTTCTTTCAATAAATTATAAATTTCAGTAGCGGAGTTTCAAAATTTCATTTGAAATTTAGCAACAATTTGTTTCTTACTTATTATTCTTCCGGTGAAACAAAATAAATATCTCTAATGGAAATGAAGGCAACAGGTATACGACTTTGTGTTCGTAGAAGCGAGAAATCATCTTCAGTGAGCTCTTTCGAAATTCGTTTATTTAAATAGAAAGCTTCATGCTAAACATCTAGCAGGCACTGGCGTTTGGCGCATGATTACTTCTTCTATAGCAGCGTTTGTCTTGCATTTAATAAACACACTTATAGTGATCAAAATAATTAGTAAATAAATATAAAGAGAATGTATGTTTAGAAATAATTTACAAAATTATATAACCAAAATTAATTACCCAATTTTAAAATGTAAAATTAAAATTAGTAAAAAAAAGCATATTTTACGAAGGTAAAAACAAAGACTTTTCGAAACAATTCACAAAGGTCAAGACAACGAAGTTAAAATAAGAAGATAAGATGAAAATCAATGAAGAAAAAAAAAGAGTCGATTTAAGGAAATAAAATAATTAAAATTTCTCTATAAGTACAATATTAAGCGAATAATATAAAAAACAATGCCTAATAAATATGATTTAAGCTAATAATAAATTACCTAATTTTATAAATATAAAAATTAAACTGTATTTAAAATGTAAAACTAAAATTGGTAACTTATGTAAAGTTATTTAACTGTAACCTCCACATTAAAAGACAAAAAAAAAACATTTTTAAAACTGAATAAGTTAAATGAAGAAAAATAAAAAATATATATATAAAATGAAAATATACAGTTCTTAAAGCTGTTTCAGGTTAGACACCAAAAAGGCGTGATTATATATATGTATAATGCTGGTATTATGAATCTCACCCACTTCACACAGCATAATTATTATATAATACATAAATATTCAAATTAAATTATAAGCAAAAAAGTACATATTCAAAATAATAAAAAGAATTAAACTAAAAATCAAAATGAAAAAGAAAAAAAAATTAAAATCATTTAAGTCCAATTTAAATAATTCGCTAAAAATCAAATATACATCACTTATAGGTTTTTTGAAAACATGAAACATAAATAAAGTTACAAAACTCTTATCCTTAAACTCATATAATATATATAACCAACAGATACAAAATAGCACTTGTTTACAAAAATTAAGCAACATATCCCCTTGATTAATCGATTGTTATATGTTATGAAATAAAGATGACAAAAATTACACACACAAACACACAAAGCACACCTTAAAAAGTACAAAAAATAAAATACATTATTATTACATTATTCCGTAACAGAAGTACCTTCTATCTCCATAATTGATAGAATCTACGCAAAAGTATATATATATACATACATTAAAGTTATACATAAAATTAATATAATAATTGTAAGTTTATTAGCAAATATTTCTTTAAATTACGCATTTCAGTCATGCATTGTTCGTAAAATGATTATATTACAGAAAAAATTATATTCTTTCAACCCATGCTATTCTTCACTAGCATTTCTATTAAACCTTTGCAAAAAATAGTATTGCACTTCGAAAGCTGGCAACTATAGTTGCAATGCATAGACAGAGAAAATGAAACTCTGATATGCTCAGGTGCAATCCCTGATGATAGAACTTCCATTTTATTTATTTCGCGCCATTTTACGATGGCGAACAATGGGACGTTCTAGAATCTTTGATCATTTTTCGTCCAGCGATACCGCCTTTCTACGATTTCTCAGCTTTATTTCATTCCTTTTTCTTCTTTTTCAGTTAAGATGATGCCTTCTTTCAAGCCCAATGGTTTCTCTTTCATACTTCGGACCACTCTGCAACCTTCTTTCTTCTTTCAGGTTGATCGTTTGTCTTCGAATGACGGATTGTTTGGCGTTGAAACATTCCAAAAGAATCGTTTGCATTTTGTAAAATATTTCGCTTTATCCGAAATTTCTCAGATCTTAAGAAATAGTGAAGTCTTTTAAAATATATATGTGAAAGCAATATTTAGTTGAAAAGAATTCCATTTTATTTCATTTTTAAATATTCTTAGGTTTTGACACACTTAAAAATTATAAATTTCTTAAAATCCTAAGAGATAAGACGAAATTATGTCTCAATTTTTTTGTTAAATGAATTTAATATTTTATTCATATGAAACATTTATTTAGGGGAAAAGTCTCGGTATCAAATCAGTATATGCTACTGCTTAAGGCTTCCGTCTAACGGCCATTTTTATTTTATCAACGAAATGTTAATCCTATGGAATTCGTACAACCATTCTCATTTATCTACTATTTTTTCTATTTGAATACAAAAAAGGGCATGCTAAAGAGCAAAAAACAATGAAAGCTTCGGTAGAATTACAACTTCTCCCCGATAAGAGAAAATATTTTAAATATTTTTTTTAAAGATCAGAAAACTCACAAACGAATTATTAAAATGAGGGCAAAAATATTTTTAGAATTGGAGGAATAATGCAATTCTTTTGCTTGCACCCTTTTCCATTCAAATAGATAAAATAGTTAAGATATCAGAACAGCAATAAGAATTCCATAGGATTATTATTACCTTCACGAAATCAAAATGACTGGTGGACAAGATCTTGAAATAATACTTTTTTTTTAAAAAAATAAATTTAATAACTTTCCTTTAAATGACGTATCTGTTGAATCAAACATTTTCTAAAAATAATCATTTGTATTACATATAAAAAATCGTGCTCAGGTGCAGTTTTGTAATATTTTAAGAAATAATAAAGTATCTTATAGGGATATAAATTTTTCCTTCCGTCTCTCTCTCTCTCTCTTCTATGTGTAAGTGTATCTATATAAGATATTAGTAAGAATTTAATAAAAGATATATTTTTAAATGAAACATTTTAACCATAATAAAATGGTACATTACGAAATCCCCGTTAATATAAGAGATCCAAAAAAAATGCATTGGAAAACCGAAACGGATAACACAATTATTTAAGTAGCTAATTCAGACTTAGGTGTTGCAGTATTCAAGTAGCTAATCAAGTTTTGTTGTTGTAGTATTAAAGTTGCTAATTCAGACTTAGGTGTTGCAAAATTCAAGTAGCTGATTCAAGCTTAAGTGTTGTAGTTTGTTAATTCAGACTTAGGTGTTGCAGCATTCAAGTAGCTGATTCATGCTTAAGTATTGTAGTATTAAAGTTGTTAATTCAGACTTAGGTGTTGCAGTATTCAAATAGCTGATTCAAGCTTAGGTGTTGTAGTATTAAAGTTGTTAATTCAGACTTAGGTGTTGCAGTATTCAAGTAGCTGATTCATGTTTAGGTGTTGTAGTATTAAAATTGTTAATTCAGACATAGGTGTTACAGTATTCAAGTAGCTGATTCAAGCTTGGGTGTTGCAGTATTTATGTAACTAATTGAGGCTCAAATTTTGCAGTATTCAGATAATTTATTCAGGCTTATTGATTTGCAAGCTTAATTAATTTATTGGAACCACCTTCACCTTAACTTAACTAGAGGAGGACCTGTATATTTCCATAATGATAAATTAACACAAGTATTATTGATTGTTTGATTTATTAACATTGCGCTAAGAAGCAACATGAAAACTATTGGTGACAAACCTCGTAATATTCAACTTCGGTCAAGTGACTAGGATGACATTTCAAGTGGCACCTAATTTTCTAAACTTTCAAATCACTTCGATAAAAGGATAGGAGAACTTGGGGATTGTCTTCAGATTTTATGTACATCCACCCAGTTACCCGAAGGGTCTTTAATAGCATCATCGGAACTGTGCACTCAGCAGGTATGTATAAGAAGCTATTCTCAATCCGATGGTCGAATTTTCTGTTGCATTGCAGTTTAGGATACCTTTCATCAACAGTAAAAATGCCTCGCTGCAGGATTCGAGCTCATTATGAGCAACTGTCCGAGTTTGAAAGAGGTCAAATTATTGGATTGAAAAAGATCGAAAAGAGAGAGATTGATTGGATCATCTCCAATCGAGCATGTCTGGGATATGATGAGTAGGCGACGGCATCTACCAGGAAATGTTGATGACATAGCCCGACAATTGGAACAAATTTGGCAAGAAATATCTCAGGAGACCATCAGGGAGTTTTATCACTCTATGCCACATCGTTTGGTAGCTTGCATCCAGGCTAGAGGTGGGTCAACACCTTTTTGAGCTCGTTAATTTGTAACTATGTAATTCTGAAATAGATCGCTTAATTTTTCTGAAATTTTAATCATTCTTTATTCTGTACATAATTTTCCTATACGCCAATTTTTGTCTCCATCGGACAACTCATTCTTGGTGCGTCGGGTTTTTTTTGTTATAGAGTGTATAAATTGCACTGGGTCTTATAGATACATACAAGTCAAATGTAAATTTTTTCAACAGATAGGGAAGATGATATCGTCTAGAATATAACTATTCTCATCACTTTCATCGAACAATAGTTAAATGAAGTTTAGAAGAAAACTTAAGACTTAAAAATGCGTTTTAATAAAGCTATCTAATTCAAGCTACATTAGGAACTCTTACTTCTTCGATTAAGTTGTAATACACCTTTTGATTGTATTTGGTTATTACGATAATATAGGTTTACCATGACAAATAATTCCTCTGCTAGTTTAAAAATATCGAAAGTGCTGAATATATTAACTTATTATTTTTTACATTATTAGTAATATTTTTTGTCGTTAAAATTTCTAGCTTAACGGTAACTATTAGATCTATTGGAAAGTTCTGTCCATTTGTGAAGTGAAGGAAAATAATACATTTTTCATAAATTTAATAATATTTATTGTACAATATCTGTACATTTTTCGTCGTCACTTATGAACTCTTGTCTTCGTGACGGTGATTTGTAAATATCATTTTCGAAAAATGATTTGTCTTAAGAGGCGAAAAACTCAAGTAGTGCTAGATTGACGCATGCTTCAATTTTGATTTTCTTTCCTTTCAAAATCTTTTTTTGCAGGGTGATAATCAAGTGATAATTTGAGGGTGGTAGATCTGAGGAGTATGGTGGATGTGTTGGAAATAATTATCTGCCCTAGCTCTGTGATTTTTTCACGAATCACCGAAACAGCATGTGGTTTGGCAATTTCATGATACAATATAACGTATCTCATTTTGAACATTGTCTTCGTCTTTTCTTACAGTACTTTATTTCAATCATCCATTTGGTGATGTTATCTTCCTGAATTGAGCCTTTTCTTCGGTTTCGAAAGCTCGAAATGTATTGGTTCTTGGACATGCCACCTTATGCACAGCGTTCTTTTATTCAATCTCTATTTAAAAATGGAGAGGACAGATGATCCAGACTGCAAGTTGACTCTTTTCCTTACGATGAATTAGAAAAGAATCCATTTTTCATCATTAGTTCTCATCCGGTTCAAATCAGGTTTATTTTCGTTCCTAGCAAACAGAGATACCTATATGATAATTCTAAAAAGCCGATTTTTCTCATTCAACTTACGATGCAACTGCCTGTATTGTTTATAGATCAATTATAGTAACGACGGGAATTATCTTGCACAATAATTATTGAATGTATGGAATATGTATTATTTCCTTTCACTTCACGAACTTGCAGAACTTTTCAGTTGACCTAATATAACGACATTAAGACAAAAATCATAATAATGTCTTCTACGAGACTTGCTTGAAAAGTAAAGTATCAATGGCCATAACTTTTTTATTTGCTACCTAATTTTCAAAATTATTACTGCACTTAAAGGAACAAGGGTATGTAATGGTCTTTTCTTCTTTATTCAAAGCTGTTGCTTAAGTGATGCGAAAAAAAGAAAGAGGAGACCCGTATGAAGATGAGTTTGAAGCAGTGAAACATAATTGCACCTAACACATAGCACCTAGTGACTTTAACCCCTTCTGAAAGACGACGATGCTTTCGATTGCTTTCCTTCTTTCGATGACGATGCTTTTCCTTCTGTCAATTGGCTGAAAGCTTCCCTAAACGCCTTGTGTAGATATCAACTTTCAGAAATCTTATCCAATGAATTTGCTCGATTAATCATTTGTTTGAACAAGTGAATGAAAAGTGGTAGAGACTTTGTCGAACACTGAATTAAGTATTAGACAGAAATTACATAAAGCTTCTTAGAACATAATTGTGAAAATTGGGTAATAATACAATAAAATGTTATGGCGGTGTGGGTGTTACATTTCAATCAAGCTTCATACATCTATAATATTTCTAGGAAAATGATTATATTAATTTTTTGTCGATAAAATATGAGGAAATCACCCAACTGAATGCAGATCCAAAGTTGTTCATATATCATTTTAAAATATTGACAACTATATATTCCAACAACAATTTAATGATATTTAAAAAAAAAAACTTTAAAAAAAATTAAATCATGTGAAACAAAAGGTGACAATCTGACTGTATTACAAATTAAATCTGAAAAGAGTCATAGCTTGAGCACCTGAAAACTTCCTTGGCGATTCATCTGGTTTCTAGTTTTCAAGTGCTTCTTTATGTAGCAGTAGCAAAAAGAGACTTACATTCACTTTGACAACTGCTGGATCATCCTCGTGGAGTTAAGCAAGACTGCAAATGTGAATGGTAAGCGATTGCAAGAAGCCTCAAAGAAAGAAAGATTTATTCGCAGAAATTTCCAGTCTCACTAATTTACCCAAATGCAACAATTTTTGTGGAATAACGGGCTTGAAATAAACTTTTGCCTTCCCCTTTTCCTTGACGATAAATTACTTTTGGAAATAGATCATTAAATATGGAAAACTTGCATTTTCCGGTAAAGGATAATTTTACACATGGCAAATTTTGTAAATTTTCAATTTCCGTTTGTAGTTTAGGTGTTTTTTTTATTTTATGGAGTTTTAGCTTCTAGTAGTGGGTTTGTAGAATATGAAATGATTTTTTGTGCCAAAAAATCAGGAGGGAGTGTCTTTTGCCGTTTCGAAATTGATTTCTTTCTTATTGACAGATTTTTCACGATCAACCGTTCCCTCGCCTGTCCATTTTCTTTCGTTGACGTAATTTTTCTTTTTCTGATATTTGTTTTATGTACCTTTTCAAGTTAAATATCAACTATGGTTATACATTGAGTTTGAAAAAAGATGAGTAAATATACATTAAAAGTTTTAACGAATTTAGAAGCGCAAAGAAAAAGTCCTGTTATTGATTGGTACATGAATAATGGTTTAATTTCACCCTCCTATGCATGTCCAAAATATTTCTTTTATAAGATTGTACAAAAGAAAATTGAAAGCTTATGATTATAATTGACTCTGTAAGAGAAAAGGAGAAATTCTTCACGATATCTGCTGAAGTATTTATATATAAGAAAGACTCGTAGTTTCCCCACAGCCAACTAAATACCTCTGATGCTGTCTGAATAAGAAGATTATGGTTCAGTAGGTGTAGGTATGAATTTTTTTTATGAGCGAGGTTATGATCCACGAACAGTTTAATTAGGATTGGTATATATTTTGTTGCGAGTTGTGCTCAAATGATATGATAAATAATAGAGTACTATCCGGAGTACCGCTGGAGTGACTGTTGCGATAAATGAATCAAAATTTGGGAAAACTGAAAATTGAAAAAAATAAAGATGTGATGGGTGAACGGTTACATGAAGGTTTCGAAAGAGTATCGAAAACTTTGCTAGAATGTTTGCAAGTTGTATGAAGTAGAACATTTTGACTGTCATTAAACAGTGGGTGTTACCAGGGTCTACGAATTGTTTCAGACTGCTGGAAATCTTATAACAGTATCTCGGACGAGGGGTTTGATCACTTAAGAGTCAACATCATTCGAGGATCTTGATATGGGGGCGTAAGTTAAAGTCTGGTATGGTGTGAATCTTGGCGACTGTGGCGAAAACTTGGCGAATTAGAAAGATGTTCGCCAAGCTAACACTACGTAAACATTGACGTCATGAAAGCGTTGCAAAGAAAAATCTAACCGATATTTATGGTTACCATAACCTAAATAGCCAAATTTAAATCGATATTGCACACAAAGATTGCTGATCGGCAAGGGGTCCCCGATACCGGACTTAAACCCCGAATGTTTACTAACACCAATGATGTTGGGAATAAAATGCTTCCTTCAAAATAACGTTCAGCAGTCGAGGGAGAGTCTAGGAGACGCCCATAGAGGATCAAGGGAAGAGTTGAGATCTTTTCTTCGTAAGAGGTTCGGTAACCCCTGGAAAAGTGTCGTGCTGAGATAGAAACGTGGCCTGATAAGAGCACTTCGATTCGCGAGAGTGTCGGGATCCCTTTACGAGACCTTGTCAATCCGAAGGAGAGAGTAAGATTTTCATACCAGATCATACTCATATCCGTAACAGTTCTTCAAGGGGAACCTCTAGTCGATAGAACAATGTAGATAAGGGAAGTCGGCAAGTTTGATCTGTAGCTTGGAGATAAGGTTTGGCTCTAGGGGTTGTGTTCATCGGGTTGTTTCTGGAAACTCGGTGTTCTCTGCCTTGCGGATTGAGATTTCTTTGGATTCCCGGACCGCCGTGGGGTACGCTGATCAGAATGCTACATCTAGACGGTGAACCCTTCGCAAGGGGGGACCGAATCCGTTTTCGGTGGGCAACATACGGCAGACTCAGAACTTTCATGGACCTGCGAAATCTGAATGTAAAATTAAAACAAAGCATTGCGATGGCCGGCGATCGATGTTGACGCAATTTGATTTCTGTCCAGTGCTGTGAATGTCAAAGTGAGGAAATTCAACGAAGCTCGGGGAAATGCCTGGAGTAACTTATCTTAACGAATGAAATAAGTCCCGTTTTCATATGGAATACTTGAGTCGTTAATAAACGACTACGAAACCACAAAAAATAACCGTGAAAAAATTCGAGATAACATCTATTCAAAATGACAGATTAAATTGATTATAAAATATTTTCCATTTTTCAAACATTGGTGATAATCGAAGTGGACGAATTAAGCCAGGAAAAACATATTGTCGCCGGTAAAGAATTTCTTTGCATAACATTCAGAACTTCAGTGTAAATTCTAAAACTCCAAAGATAACAAAACGTTTCTCACACCCCAGATACAATCTAAGAGTTTATAGAACTCATATTTTGTTTATTCTACACAATTTTATGGTAGTGAAAGAAAAGACACTCTAAAATCCGTGATCATTTTTCTCCTGTCGATACCTCCCTACTGCAATTCCAAGGCTTTATTTTATTGCTTTCTTTCCTTTTTTCAGTTAAGATTATATTTTTTTTTTCCAAAAGAAGTGGTTCTTCTTTTTTGAAGATTGTATCATCCATTTTTCTTCCTTCCTTTTGGTGTGATTGTTTGTCTTAGTGTGACAGATCCTCTGTTTCGGACATTTTCTGAAATTGTTGTCTGTATTTTGAAAAAATTTCAGAATACTCCCTGTTTGAGATTTTATATTTTTTTTATCCTCGTGTCTTCGGATAATATGGTATTTAATAAGATTGTTTCCAAGAAATTATGTAAAAAGATATTTGCATAAAAAGAACTTACATAAATGGCATTTAGTAGTCATATTTTCTCAAAGATTAATTTAAAACATGTAAAATTACGTCTACCATCTTAACCAAACCAGAAAAATATCGCCAAAGGATTACTACAATTGTGCCAACTTTCATGGTCGAGGATACTATATACAAGCACCAACTAAAAGAAGAAAATGTTAAAATTATATTAATTCCTTTATTTTTTACTCTAAATTTTAAGTAATTTTCTAAATATCATTCCTCGAGTTTAATTAACATACGTGTTTTCAGCTCCATTGGAAACTATTTCCAATATTTTTTTTGTTTCTTTTCGATTAGCCTGCTATCCTATGTACTATGTATTAGATATAAAATCTAAACATTGCAGAATATTTAAGTATCTTTCATTATGAATATGTTCAACACATTATTTTTAAGACAGTAAAACATGACGCAAAACGTATTCATTATCAAGAATATATATTTGTTCATGGTATTTACTTAAGAAGATAAATAATCTTCTATTAGAAAATAGTTGTAAGCCAGAGGTGACCAAATTTTTTGCTCTCCTGCGCCATATTGGAAAAAACGAGTTTCTTAAGGCTGCATAAAAGCAGATCTAATTTTAAGACATATTCAATAGCCCATGAGCCAAAACAAATACATCAAAAATACAGTTAACATATTTAAAAATAATTTAACCTTAAAAACTTATGGTTTATGTATTACAAAGGCTGTCACATGGAATTAGATTGATTTTTATTTTTTACATCTTATATAATATTTTACATATAACATTTCAGTAAAAATTTTATTTAAATTAAGATAACTATAAATCAAAATTAATATAAGATTTAGCATTGAATTTTAAAAAAATGATGCATTAATACCTCATTCGATTGAGTGACTGCAATGCTTAGGGAATTCTCAAGGAGTTTATCTGATGTTCTGGTTCTAATTTTATTCTTAATGTGCTTCACTCTTGAAAATAGTTGCTCCTAATTGTATGCGGTTCCAAACAATTATGACATGAAAAACAATTAATTGGGCTGATATTGGTACTTTTGTCTTTGGGTAAGTTTGATTTATAAAAGTCCAATAAGGAAACTTTTAAAGCTTTCTTGTTTAATTTGGAAGTCAGTTTAAAACTACTCCATATATTCAATTTGTGAATTTAAAAATATATATATATATCTTTTTTTTTTTTTTTTAAAAAAAAAATCTTCAAATCTGTTTTTAGACTCTTATATTAAATCACAAAGTAGGGCTAGACATTTCTCCCTGTTTTAGAAACATGTTCAGTCAACTAGAAGAAATGCATAAATTTTTTTGTTTTCTTTGGGGTGGGGTTGACAACCTCAATTTCATTTGGAACATGTTTATGGTTTGAGACATATTACAGATAAATTAGCTTTTACGTTGAAGCATATTGATATCATTTAAATTAGCAATTAAATCTTCCAAAAACGTGAAATCTGATAGCCAATTCGTATCGTTAGGTTTTCACACATATTTTAGTTGCGGTAACCTAATTGTTAAAGTCGTCGATTTGCTTCCGGTGTTTTCGCCCAGTCTTGGGTTCAAGCCCTGCTGGCACTAAACCCCCCCCCTCCTGTAGCCGGGCATTAAAATTTGATTGAGGTTCAAAATTACAAGATCCTCTACCAAATGCCCTTGTGTTGCACGAAGTTTGAAAAACCAATCAATCAATCATCAACAATCAACACATTCGCTTTCAATATCATAAACAGTTTGAATTCTTTAAGTAAATTATAAATTATTTTTAACATTTCACTTAGAGTAATCCATACTACAGTAACATGTATTGGGTCAAAGTTTATTTCCACACAGGCACCACAATTTGTGCGAAATGGTATCTTTAAGAAGTAGCATCCAAGCCCCATGTGAGTCGTACGCAATCCATATAAAGTTGTTGTTTGGTCAAAGATGGATAGGCATTGTAGACTGGTTGCTTAGTCCTAAACCGCAATATCTGGATTTAAGTGACTTGAATTTAACTATCTTGCTGGAAGGAGACACTTAAGTTGTGTTCAACATTTATAGGATAATAAATCTATCTGCATGTAAAGACGCTTACCCCTGCTGTTGGTATACTAGCAAAATCAGGCTTTCAATTACCCGCTAATCAATACAAGAACAGCATATATCACATGTGAAGATAAAAACTTTGAAAACTCCTGCAATAAATTAAATAGAATAATTTACGACAGCATTTGTAATATTTATGTATAATGAATAATTTTAGTAATCTATCTTGTGTCCTTTCATTACTTGTACTTCTACCACCATGACTAAGCGGTCATGGTGGCGGATTCGAGGGCGGCGTTGTTTTCGTCAAGTCCTGGGTTCGAGCTCTGATGCCAATAAAGACCTGCCATACAGTGGGTCTGAAGTTTGTTAAATCTGGTCCTGGTCCCGAATCCGTTGGTGTGGTATAGAATCTAAGAGAGAGGAAGGTACCAGTTCAGTTGTCATTATATATATATTATATGTATTCATGTTTCAGAGGAGTAATTTTTTTTATGAGTGGAAAATTTTATGTAAGTTTTTTTGTTCCTTCCATATAGAACTAAACAAAATGTAACGAACATTTTTCTAATTTCACATTAAATTTGAATCATTTCCACCTTCGAAGAGTGGCTGAATTTTTTTTTTACATAATTCGATTGTGCTTATAATGGTTCCAGTATCTACAAAAAAAAATTAAATAAGTGATAACTGACAATTATAATGTTAATTTTTTCATAAATTTTTTCATGTTTATACACATTGACAGGCATTAAATTCAAAAACTTGTACAATTGCAAAAACGTATTGTTTCTTATAAATTGGAAAGTATTTTTTTATCTTATAATTATTTACAATATGTTACAAATTATTATCAGAGCCTTTTTTAATCAAAAACTTTGAGGGGAGTTTAATTTTAATCTAAACTTTGTTCTTAGAAATATAATTATTGTATTAATCGTTGCAAATCAGCTTTTTTAAGCTAGTCATGCACACGATGCGAGCAAGAATGCTAGCGAAATTTCATTAATTAAATTTTTTCAAACAGTGTTTTTGTTGATGAGAAAATTATCACACATCTTTGTTTGAAGAAATTAAATTCATTTTAATATGTTTGTTCAATTTTAATTTACATATTAAAATACCACGGAAATTATAAGAAAATCAAATTTTTCTTATAATGCTTGTAATACCTTTATTGTCAAAAAAAGGCATGAAATAAGCAAAAATATTAGTAATATTTATTTAAAAAAAATAATTTCATTTTAAGTGGAAGAAAGGAATTTTCATATTTACAATACCTTTCTGAATTTAAATCTTCTTTTTGCTTCCTTGTATAAATTTTGTTCAACAGGAGGGTAAGTAAAAAATGAATCTCTTAAAACCCCATAAATCCAGACTTCAGCATTTGCTTATCAAGAACATAACTATCAAAATATAAGTTCGAAAAACGTTCAATGCAAAGTTTTGCAAAGAACAGATTTAGCCACCCATGGGGAGCTTTATTATAATTATTATTAGATTACTCAGTTAAATATAAGAATTAAAGAAAACGATGAAGTATCGAAAAACGGAAAAGAGTAAACTTTTCCGATATTGAAATTAAAGGAAACGATAAATTATTGAATTGAATATATTTAAGCTAAATGTAATTAAAATTGAAGCAAACGAAAAATTATCAAATTGATATTATATAAGCCAAATGTACTTAAAATTAAAGCAAACCATAAATTACAAAATTGCATATATTTAAGCTAAACGTAATTAAAATTGAAGCAAACAATAAAATTCAAAAGTGATACGCTAAGCCAAAATTGATCCAATTAAAACAATAACCCCTTTAGTGATTCCAAAACTATAATGAAGTTTTGTTCATTAAAACAAATCTGATAAAAAATTGACTGGAATTATGTTTCACAGGAAAGCTTCATCAATTCATCTAGAAATTTCAAAAATTCAAGGATAATACTTTAAATGTAAATTAATCAAGGATAATAATTTGAGTGTAAATTTCAGTTATGTTATAAAAGCTTTGATGCTTTTATTAGCGTTTATAACATTGAAAGTGTCAGTTCCCCTCCAAAACACAATTTTTGGTCAAGATATCGATTTTTACTTTTGATTTCATAGTAAATGTCAATCTTTTATCTTTTGAAACCTGCTTACATTTTGTTTTTGTCTTATTTAGAAGCTGAGTTATAACTGTTTTAATATTACTTGATCATAAATTTCTCTGCCATGAAAAGCTCTAATAACGACAATATTCATAACTGCAAAACACACTATCTAAAAAAATGGAATGCATTAATGACCCTGAAATCACACATATGTATTTGTTTCAAACACCTATGCTTAGAACAGATTGTTCTAGAGATTTTATGCCGAGCAGAAGGTTTTTTATATTGCAATATGTTGAAAATTACAAAAACTTTTTTAAAACATTTTTATGCTAAGAGCTCGAATTACTTAAATCCTAGAAAAAGGGCTATATTACCAAATTAATTGTCCATTTTCTAGACAAGAATATATTCTTTCTTTATTCAATTTAAAAAATGTCCTTCTATATATTTTCTTTTGAGTTGACATATTTTGCGGAAAGTCTTAATTTTTGCTCCTATTTGTATAAAATGCATTTTGGCATTGAAAATACACACCAAAAACTTTTCTTTGGTGGTTTTCTAATTTTGAAGTCCTTTAAGACCATAAAAATGTATTTGTAGCAAAATCAGTTTGAATTCAATTTTTTTTTTATCAAAGATGTAATGTTAATTTAAATAGATAAAGTCATTGAAAGTTAAAATTAACAGTTACAAATTTCGAAATCAAGAGATTGATGTTAAAAATATGAATTATGCCTGTTTTGTGAAAGGGAAATTGGTATAAGGTAACACTGTACTCACATACTGTAGTATTGCACATTGATCGTTTTTCATTCTCAATGAAGTTCATGACCTTCATGATCATCTCGAAAGATCATTCCGGCCGTTGAGGTCGTCTTTGGCCTTATTTGGTCCAGATTGCCCAGAAACTTCCCAATATGTTAGTTGTTGCTTGGCTTCAAATGTATGAAGAGAATTGAAGTTTCTTCGACGAAAATTGATTAGGATAACCCGACGTGACTGTAGTTAATAATAGCTTGTGAATCAGCATCACATTTGTTTTGGAGGAGGTTAAAATATAGCTGCACACAAAATTAACACCAACTTGCCCAAACAACGTTATCAGTCTTCAAAAAACCGGTATTCTTTGAACCACTCTCGAGTGTGTCTATATATTGGAAGTATTTAATTTGGAATTTAAGGAAGCAATCGAAATTTAAACTAAAAACTGCGTAACTATTAAAATTAAAAATGAAACATAAGTATTAGCTATAGATTACCTAACCAATAGCATTACTAGTAATTATATAGATCTGAAGCTTGATGCTAAATATTATTAATATGAATTATGTTCAAATAAAGAGAGTTCCATTAATAAAAATGTATGTATGTTTGGATGTTAAATTCTATGTTACCGGACAACAGAGTAATATATGTTATAGTGATTCTACAGACAATACTCTTAAAAGTTGGTATTTAATTTACTTTTAAACAGCAATTCAGAATATTTTTTCTTTTATTTTTAATATTTTCAGTGTTTAAACATTAGTAATAGTATATGTAGTATATGCATTCATTCAAAATAAATTCAGTTTTAAGTTTGTAATCCAGAATAATTCTTTATAATCGACATTAATAAATCTCAATACTAATACAAATATTAATACCGATTTTAATAAAAAAACATTACTATAACCTTTATCATTAATATCGTCAGCATAATCAATTTTATTGAATCACTCGAAGTAATCACATTTTTCAACAGTTCATCGAAAAAAAAATTGTATAGATAGTTTTTTTTACACGAGTAACTTATTGATGTTTGAGTAATGCTACTAACAACTATAGTGAATTTTTATTTTATTCTATTCAGAAAAAAATAATTTTACATCCGGAAGAAATCTTGTTTCTCTTCTCTTTCAGATGATACTAGTTGAAAAATAGTTTAATTTATTTGAGAAAGGATGCGATAGGAGTTCAAGATAATAAAATTTATTACAAATTCTTATTTTTTGTTTGCTGAACCTTATTCTTTTACTAATTGATATTCAGTTTTTATATCTTTGACAGATGTTCAATAATTTTTAATAAGTTGACTAGCAATACAGTAATATCTCAAATTTTCCATTTTTGCGTTGAAGATATGTATCATTGCCACTTGCAATGTATTAATATGATACTCAGCAGAGATATATGCAATTTTTTGTTATTTAATTATATAAGTTAATTCATTTTCATTTTAAAAATTAATTTGTGTTGTTTTATAATTATTCATATGACAATTTAGTCCCTTTTTTAAAATTTCTTTTTATTATTGAACACTATAAATTTCAATACATAACTTCCAAATCCACTTCACTAAAAATATTTATAATTAAATCAACCAAGGTATTGTAATTCTGTTCTAATTTAGTGATTCCTGCGCTTCATGAACGGTTTTTCTTGAATTTCAAGCACTTAAAATGCTTCCTGCGAACTATATCAGAACAAAATTAAAGATACCCTTTCCACTCTCTAATACGAATGCCTTAAAAGTAGTAATTAAAAAAAAACATTGATCTATACACTTTTATAGAACTCTAAATCATTTTACCTTTAAGTTTGTTAACTTTTTGGTAGTCTACAAGAATATTGAATTGTTTATACATAGAATTCGAATTATATGCACGGAATATCTGATATTAAAGAAGAATATAACAGTCACCTTATATAACAGTTATTTTCTTCAAACTCAGTGTAATTTTGAATTATAAATCATCACTTCTGAAGAATGCTATGATTAAATAAAGTTTAATATAATGAGGAATGTCTGGGTTTTGCTAGTATCATGAGAGATAACGATTTCTTACTACAACAATTTCGCAATCTAATCTATATAGAAAAGAAGAAATGAAAGTGTATTATTACAAATGTTTTAATATTGAAATTTTATCCAAAGCGGAAAGTTCTGAGAGGTTATAACAATCCTGTTGTTCCACCTTTGGTATACAAAGCAACTGTAATCCGAATTGAAATAGATGCCCCAACAACTTGAAAAACAGCAGGATGTAAAGTGTACCAGATATGCTAATAATGGTCATGTAATTCGATAATATTCTCAGAAGGTGATGTTTTAGCGCTGAGCTGTCTTTGACATTCTAAACTTTCTAAATAGAATTAAGACCATATGAGTTAGATTGCCGATATTTCAATTAGTATACATTTGAATGTTCCTTAAATCACAAAAGCACAATTTTAGACTTGTAATAGAGAGTTATCTTGTGAATGACTCCATTCTCGATGGGAATGACTGATACCATGTAGAAGTGCAAATGGTCCGCAAATGTTGAAATACTCCGCATCTTTCATGGAGTGTTCTACACCGACTATCCCAGATATGCCTATGAGAATGACCACATAAAACTGTAATACCACTCCACGGGTATGTTTATTACCTGCAGAGGGGAGTGTCAAGTCAATGTTCATTTAAAAGACGGAGTATATCGAAACGGTCATCAGAGATGCGGAAGTTTGGAGAGGGAGGAGTCAGCTCAGGTGTCGTTTCGTTGCTTGAATGAGACTTAAAATTACGAGCTCCGTCGCCAATAGCCCTGGAGTTGCTTCTTAGTGTGACGTTAATAAACGATCCAATCGCATCACTACATGTCATTCAGAGGAGCTCAGTGAAATGTGTGGGGTTTTCAAAATGGCTTAGCTCTTTCAGTGTATATTAAATCAAAGAGGATTAAAATCTCTGATTATCAAAAGATAAATCTCACCCATAAAATAGTTCTTTTATTCTTCTTTCGCAAATAAATAAATTTATAAATAATATACAATTTTTCTTGCAAAATCCGTTAACTTCATTAGAAAAACACAAATTAATTTCACCAAATTTTAGCTCAAAATTTGAAATTCTCCGAATATTATTAGAATGCTCAGTTTTAAGTTTTATAGTGCATGACTACGGTCCAAAGTCCTATGGCCAGTGAATAAATCAGATTTCACATCTTGATTTCGTCTAAGGCTTTTATGCAGAATAGTAAAGCCTTTGTGTTTTACAAAAATTGGTTTCATAGTTCTCCCACACCATAGCTTAGATTTCTGTTGAAAAATATTCTTACTAATGTGACGCTCTGATTATCAAAATCAAGTTCAGAATTGAGAAATCCATTATTTTTAAGGGTTTTTATTAATTAAATGTTTTCCGTTGTTCCTTTCTACCCGAACTATAGTCCACTAGCTACAACCAATACGATCCACGATCGGATGGCGAGGTTGACACCTGAAACTGAACATCATTCACCACATTCACACCATGCAAATGTTAGGACATTTGACGTAGGGCTATTCAAGTTTTTATCTTTACTAACCTCTTGGACTTCTATTGAGCTTAATGATTTGAAATAACAATTTATTGTCCACAAAAATGAAACGTGATTATGTTAATTACATGTAGGTCGAAATAAAGTAAAGTGATTCAGATATAATGATATTTAATAAGTATAGGGAAAATAAGAAGATATATATCTAAAGATTAGAGCGATAAAGGTTAAAGATTGATAACCAGAGTATTGTGACGATCTTAAGGAATGAATATGGTTACACTATCAAAGAATGTTCAGACATTAAAAGCAAAGGTATCGGTAAGAAAATACATCTTTCAATTATGATTATAATTATCAGCTAGGTAGACAAGAGCGTTTACGCCAGGCACCGGCAAACTTTTTTGATCATCGACTCCCAAAAATTTTAAAATTCTTTTATCAACCCCCTCTATAAAAAAAAAAGAAAGAAACTTACCTGTTTCTTAAGTGAATTAAATCATTTGAGAAACAGTCAAGTGTTTTTTATTCTCTTTTGATTTTGACAAAATTAAATTGTACATAAATCAATGAGAAAGATGTGGTGGATGATTCTTGGCTAGATTAACAATATTTAGTTCAAACTATTTTAATTTAAGTCTTACTTCGCTTCGTAGCTCCCTATTTTATTTATTTATCTTCTTTGTCAAAATAGAATTAACATGAATGAAGCCATATTCAACCACACATTAGCTTGGGAATGCAATTAAAAAGGTAAATGCTGTATTACATGTTTTGGATATTTTTGCGTAATATTTATATTCATACTATACTTACTCACAGTTAAATTATTAAAAAGCATATTTGCTTCAAGGTCAACTAATAATTCAGTGATTTCATTTTGCAAATGAATATAGTTATTTTCAACTTGAGCAGAAAGTAGCACGATAGTCCATTCTGGGCTATATATATTTTTATTATCTCCAAAGCATAATTTAAAATCATCGTTTAATTTTTGGAGATGATTTTTATGTAATTCCAATTCTACGTTGGTTATATCCATTTGTTGTAAATTTCAAAAGTATTAAAAATCTTTAAGTTACAATGAAGACTCACAAGTGTAATTTAACTCGATAGCTTAAAATAATTGTTCGTGCTTGAATCAATGTAATATTTATTTTCTCTTTGGTGACGTGTTTGAATATTATTGAACTTTAAAATACATCGATCAAATTAGAAATATCGTTTATTTGTTTTTCTTGCATTTTATAACTTGCAATTTTAACAAGTTGTGATTAGTAGCAATTGCAGTTTTAACAAGTTATGGTGAGTTGCGATTGCAATTTTAACGAGTTATGGTGAGTTGCGATTACAATTTTAACAAGTTATGATGAGTTGCAATTGCAGTTTTAACAAGTTATGGTGAGTTGCAATTGCAATTTTAGCAAGTTATGATTAACTTAATGTTGAGTTGCAGAAGGAAATTCTGTAACTGATTAAACAATTCAAAAAGTTTTTATAAACATGCAGATCTTGACAACTATCGTATTTCGGAGTGTAATCTTAATTGGTTTGATAGTTCACTTTACTCGCAAAGCTTATCAAACTGTTGTGATTTAAGAGGTTGTGATCTAATTTGGTCTATCTTGTAACAAAACGGTACAAGAATAATTTTTCGCAAGTATGAGAATGAGAACCCATCACGAAAAACGCATACTTTAAATAGTAAAAAAAAGATAACAATTATTTAAAAAAATATGCAGGAATGATAAATTAAATAAGCTATAATCTGTTATAAGAATTTTACTTACAATATTGTAACTACAATTAGCATTCCAAACAAAAATTGTACTGTCAATAAATTTGCGATTAAATAGTTTTGGAATTCCTTCATTGACACCGAATCGACCCCCTAGATTGGATCAATCACTAATTATATTATATCGACCACTTTGCAGACTCCTGCTTTAGGCAATCATAATAAATAATTTCTCTTGTTTAGGCTCGAGATTTCTTACATTGTTTTTTCTGTCTATGAAGCTTATTACCAAATTAAATTATGTCACTAGAGTGAAATACCGGGCAATCGCCGCAGACTTACATTCTCGAAAGAATTGGTGGGCATAAATTTCTCTACACAATTGGTTTTAACGCTTTCTAGGTTTGTATAGAACGACAATAACACAAAAATAGTAATTAGAGCTTTGCATTTCTTTAATCAACCACTGAGAACAAGAAATGTTCGAGGTAGAAAAAAATCTATACATTATACTTATTTAAACTGAGCAGATGCCAGGAGAATTTTAAAATTAAGAGTAGAAGGAAACAATGTTATTCCAGAAATCCACAATAAACGTGTATACTTCTTTAAAATCAACAATAGCAAATTAAGTTTACCTATATCACCACTACCTGGCGTATTTTTTCAATGATATCCAAATCAACATCACGCATAAATAGATATAAAACTATTTTTGTGAAAAATGAAAAGGCTTTGTGAAAACAAAAATATTTGCTTCGGAAATAAGAGAAGAGAAAATTTAAAATTTTCTCGACATATCTAACAAGAATTCTGTTTTTCTCGTGCACGGTGATAAAAGGTAAACACAAAATTTTCACCTGGTTCATGTCCGTGAAAAATTCCACCGATTTCCATCATAAAAGATAAACTTTCTACTTCTAGAAAGGAAATTTTTAAAAAATACATACACAACAACCAACTAAAAGTCGAGTGCAGGGAAAGAGGGGGAAAAAGTGACTTTCTATTTTGTAAACAGTGGTGGAAATCTTTTGTGACTATGTTTATCTTCTGTCTTCCAGTTTTGCGGACGATTTTTCATTCTTCCATTTTTCTCTTCTTCGATATAAAAGAGGAGAGAGAGATGCGGTAGCCTCCCTCCCTTTCCTCTTTTCACACTGGAATAGCAAAAGATGTTGAAAGTGGAAAAAGTCAATTTTCGGAATCTACATAAAGTTTTTGCTTTGACATTAATATAAAGGATTAGTTGGTTTTTTTGAAAAAATAAATAATGTTAATAGCTTAGTGATTTCGAATTATAGGTTCAATCCCGTACTTTTGTAAAAAACAAAGGAGACGGAAAAATATAATATCCAGAATTCCTTACATTTTCGTACCTTAGGGCACATTATAGAATACGATGGAGAAGTAGGCATATTTTTCATTTGAAATGGTAGTATGTAACTAGTAGTAAATATAATATGGCATTTAAGGGAATATATTATAAAATGAAGATTTATCTTTGTTGAAAGATCTAGAATTTCGGATAAATATTTACGATTCAAGCAGAAAATGTCTTCTATAAAGACCATACCATACTTTTATTAAATAATATTTTGAACAATATTAAGTGAAACAGGAATGTGAATACTAATATTAAGAGATTAAGAGAATTTAAAAAAGGACCATATTTTTATTTCGTATTCTGTATAAATAAAGTTTTATTTAAAAAAATGGTTTTCTGGATAGAACATTTTTAAAATATTGTAAAATAATAAATTGAAACTTTTCAACGCTATTTTCAAAAAATTGAAACAAATCGGGTAATTTACATCTACTAAATGGTGTAACATTCGTAATTTTATAACATTTCCCTCGAAAACTACACCGCTAAGTACATAAAAATATCGCTTCAGCTTTAGGACAGGAAAAAAAACTTAAAAACAAGGAAAAAAAACTTAAAAACAAGGAAAAAAATTATTTGAAAAAAAAA
>BMAW01128495.1:0-11018 GCA_019974015.1 Nephila pilipes | reverse complement strand
GAGCATTTTATTTGTGATATTGTCTTTACCAGGTGCTTTATTTATTGCAATGTTTTTAATGTAGGTAGTAATTTCATTTGGCCAAACAGTTTCAATGTGTGTGTGAGGTGGGGGGTTGTTAAAAAAGTTTTGTAGGGTAGTGTGTACTTTTTGATCAATTTCAGTTATGTAATTTGTAGGGCGTTTGTTTTCTGTGAAGTTGTGTGTGAGTGAGTGTGCTAGGAGGTTAGATTTTTCAATGTCTGATTCAGCAGTATTATTGTTGTTTATTAGTGGGGGAATGTGACTTATTTTGCTTTTGAAGGATTTAGTAATTTTTCATATGGATTTGTCATGTATATTAAGTGTTTGCAAGGTCTGAGTCCAGCTATTTTGAGTGAATTTATGTATTTCTTTTTTGATTTGGTTTTGAATTCTGTTAACTTGTGTTTTAATGTTGGGGTCAAGTGTTCTTTGAAATAATTTTTTGGTTTTGTTTCGTAGTTTAATGAGTTGTTTAATGTTGGGTGGTGTGTATCTTTCGTTTTTTGTTGTGATTGGTGTGGAGGCTTTTTGTTGTGCATTATTAATGCATTTTGTGAGGTCATTAATTTTTTGTTCAAGTTGTGTGCTATTGTTGATGTTAGAGTAGTTAATTATGTTTATGTTATTGTTAATTTCTTGTTGAAAGAGTTTCCAATTTGTCGTGATGGCTCTTTTGTTGATGTGATGTGTAAGGGTAAAATTAAATTCAAGAATTATTGGGTTATGGTCTGATGAAAGTTCTGGTATGGAGGTGATGGTGTGCTTGTAATTAAAAAATTTTATGAGTGCAAAATCTATGGTAGTGGCTGAGTTGTGACCGTATCTTGTGGGTGTGGGTGGGTATACTAGTGTAATGTCGTGTTGATTAATATAATTATATAAGTTAACCCCTCTAGGTGTGTTAGTGTTTGCGTTCCATGTTGGGTGTTTCGCATTGAAATCACCTATAATGACACAATTGTTATTTAAGTTAAAGATGGTGTCAAGATCTTGTGTGAAATTGGAGTAGTGTGAAGACGGGGGTATGTATGTGGAGACGAGTGTGCAGCTGAGTGGTTAGGTGGGGTGAGAATAACTATGGTTGCTTCTATGTGTTGGAGTGGAGGGGTAGTTAGGCGGTGATGTGCAAGTGAGTTTTTAATGTAAATCATGGTGTCTCCTGATGCAATTTCTTGTGTGTGCCTATCGTCTCTGTAGGCAGTGTAGTTTGGGAGGTGTACAGTGTTTCGTGGTCTCAGGTGTGTTTCTTGTATCATTATTACGTCGGGGGAATGCTTCTGTACAAAATCTCGTAGCTCAACAATACGAGATTTTAAACCATTCGCGTTCCAAGAGCAAAGGCTTAAGCCGAAAAATTTGTATCTATTGTTGTGTGCAACTATTGTTAATTGGTTTATAGAATTAGTCATCATTGTCCAACAGAGCTTCTATTAGAGCATAGGTTTTGTTTGTCTTGCCTTTTGCTGCTTTAATTTTGGAAATATTCTTGAGAAGTCCTGGGAGTTGTTTGAATATTTCTGTTAGAGTTTGGAACATCTCTATGGCTTGAAATAAGTCAGGTGTTTAGTCTTTTTCTTCTATTTGTTGCTTTTTGTTCTTTTGTTGCATATGCTTGTTTACAAGGTTTATTGCTTTGGTTCTGTTGTTTTTGTTTGAGCTGATGGTAGGTTTTTCTTGTTTTTGTGGTGGGTTTGTTTCTGGTTCCCGTGGCGCCAACTGTTTTTTGGAAACGGCGTTAGCAAAATTGAAGTTTTCTTTGATCAAGTTTTGTCCTTTGGCGATGATGTTTTGCTTTTTCGGAGGTTTTGGGAACTTTTCGCATCCTCCATATGAGGCGAGGTGTCCCTGATGGTCGCAATTAATGCACTCCGGGTTTAATATTCTTTCTTTTATTGGGCAGTCTCTGGTGAGATGAGGTTCTGCACATTTCAGGCATCTTGGGTTTATGTGACAGTTTTCTGCCGAGTGGTGAAAAAAGTTACACCGATAACATTGTGTAACTTTACCGCTACCGCTTACCTACCTCTGTAACCCTCAATTTTGATGTTCATGTAACACAGTTTGGAGATTTCAAATATTTTCTCGGCTTCTTGTGTTCTCGGTAGAGTAGCAAGATAGACCGGAAGTGGAAGCTTGGTTCTTCTGTTTGTAAGTTGTACTACACGGATGGGGTTGAAACCTAATTCCAGTAGTTCTTCTTTAATATCTTCAGGATTTGTTTCCCGTGGAAGTCCTTTAATTATGGCCTTCACAGGTCTTTGTTGTACCGGGAGAATAACGTAGTATTCGTACTCGGCTCTGGTGGACAAGTATTGGACTAGGTTTCTATATTCGTCTGGGATGTTTACATATAATTTGATATATTCCCCTGAAAGCTTTGTGCGAAGGTCGGGGATAACAAAGTGTATGGCCTGAAGTTGGTGCTTGTAGTTGTTAATTTTTAACATTATTGGTGGAGGGAGTCGTTCCTTGGGTGGGAGGACGACCTCGTTTGTTTGTGTGTAATCTGATTCTTGAATTTTTAAATTTTGGAATTTATTCTGTGTGGTAGTAATTCCAGTAGATTCGGTGATTATTTGTCTTTTAGCTGTTTTTCGATTTGGGGGAGTGACGAAGCCGTCTTCATCTTTCCTTTTTAAATTTAAGTTTTTAGTTGATGTGGTAGGTAGAGTGAATGTGACAGCCAGGGGTAGAACAAATAAGAAGTGATGAATAACTTGATTTACTACATGAAGAAAATGTATTAATTAAATAATTATTTATTTAAAAAGTGGTAGTTAAAGAACTCATTTATTTGGGGAATTTGTAAAATTTTGGATCTTCAGATTCATAAAAGCTCTTCATGTGGTGATATACATATATTACACAGTTATGCAAGGTGTTCTCAAAACTTAAAGGCAAAATCTTAAGGAAAGATAGAAGGCATGAAAACAGTCAATTTTTGCCCTTTCAATGCATAAAGGGAGGGAATGCGGTGAACCGCTAGAGGCGCTGTAAAGGTAACCATAAGCACGAGTTCATCAACGTTTCTAACATGCATTTCAAGAAGCATGATGATGTCAGGGTTCGGGAAAATGCCACCCTATCTAAAATCTAGCATAGAAATGACAATGAAATTGCGCTTTGCTTTTCATTACAGCGTCGTCAAACGGTTAATCGCTTGCTGTCTTCCTATGCATTGTAGGGCGCATATTAAAATATTTTTCTTATTTGGATGTTTTCTATAACCTCTAAAATTTTTGCTAAAAGTTTCTAAATGCTCTACAGTTTTCTATCGATATGAGAGGTATTACAAATTACCTAGTTAATTATTTTCATATCTTGATTGAATTTGTGTATATATTCAGTTTCCTCTAAAATTCTGTGCAACTGATACGGCTGAAAATTTCAAACATTTCGTTTTCACCGTCTGCCCTTTCGTATCTATGTTAGTTCGAAAATGGCTGTAATAAGTTCAATCGAAAATAGGCTAACCATTAAGATACCATTCATAAATCTGTATGCAATCCTTCTATCAACAGCATTAACGATATTGATAAGCTATTGACTCCTTAACCATCTTTATTCAAAATGCCATTAACACTTCTAGCAACACTAAAAGCATCCTAAACCCCTTACCTAAGATCGCCGCCTCATATCCATAATATTATCAAAGAAAGAAACCTCATCACGGAACAATGGCAACAAACCCAATACCAATCATACAAAACCCTTTTAATTAAAATGAAATCGCAAATTAACGAGCAAATTAATATCCATAGAAGCAACAAATGGGAAGCTCTATTTAAGGAACTTAAAACAGAAGATAACTCTCTTTTCAATTTAAACTAAAAATTGCTAAGAAATACTATAATATTCCCCTCTCAGTAGATATAATGGATCAGTTTTCTCCTCCAAAGACAAGGCTGACCTGTTTACTTATTCCCTGGAAATTTCATTCCAGGAAAATGGTGAAACGTATCATAATGTTAAAATTGAACAAGTGGATTCGGTTAATAATTATCTAAATTCTTACTCTAATCTAAATGCCACTCCGTCTCTTATCTTTCCAACTGAAGTTTCTGCCATAGTTAAAAAAATAAAGAAAAGAAAAGTTCCATGTGTCGATGATATGAACAACATTGCCTTCAAATGTTTTCCTTTAAAAGCCATTACTCATTTAACTAAAATTTTCAACAAATGTCTACTACTATCTTATTTCCCTAAGAAATGAAAACATTCACTAATTATTCTTTTCCCCAAGCCGGGTGGAAATCACTCCCCCCCAATCATAATCATAAAACGAAATTTGAAGAGATCAAGAGTTACAATAAAATCATATATTGCCATATTCCCTTGTTTTTGCTAAAGGCCACGCATTTTGTTTTTTCTGATTTAACAACAGAAGCCTTCTTAGTATGTCTGCGACGATTTATTGCAAAGAGATTCAAACCATCCATCCTCAGGAGTGGCAATGCGACAAATTTCTAGGGTGAAAAAAATATTCTCACCAACTGAATTGAACTTTTTGGAAATCCAACTCAATTTAACGATTTAATGCAAAACGCGGAATACAATAGAAAATATTCCAACCGCGTGTCTTTATTTCTGCGGCTTACGGGAAGCAGACATAAAGTCGATGAAACGCATTTTATTAAAACTAACAAAATCAGCGATCATGAATTTTGAAGAATTAACCAATGTAGTAATGCAAATCGAAGAAGTTTTGAATTCTCATGAATTATTACTGCTATCATCAGATCCTTTTTCTCTGGGACATTTTTTGACTAGAATTGCTATTTTATCTTTTCCTGAACAAAATACTGCTTCGGATTCTTTATCTTTTCATTTCATGAGGAAACTCATTCATCGAGACAGGTTCAGGAATCCGTGCTATATCGAATATCTGCATTACATTCAAACCCGTTGCAAGTAAAATACCGAATGTCCAAACTTGAGGTTGAATCCGCTCGTTTTATTGCAGAATTGCATCACCAGGCTCATGGACTAGCTTATGGGCCGCATTCTATTGGTGTTTACTCGAGTTATTGACCTTGTCAAAGTTGTTGAACCAAAGACATCTACAGTTACAGACAGATGTCCTAAGGCGAGCCGTCAGCAAACTGTTGCCGTTTCCAATTTCAGATATCCCTGCACACTATTACGGGACTTCAGAAAGAAAGTTCACAGTTTTTAGTTATTTCTTAAGAGTTGATTCCATTTGTATTTTTGCTAATTTTATAATTCAGTTTGAGAATATGTGATTTAAGATTTAATTTGTACATTTCAGATTTGTATTATCTGTTACATATGGAAGTTGATTACGTGAAAGGTAAATGTAATCGAAGGTCATGAATGATTAAACCCACTCATGATAGAGGGCGCTGCTAGTACTAATTTTGTCATACATCTTCAACACACGAGAGCGGCAACATGTACACGCTTTTCTAATAAATTGATTTGTTGATTAAATTAGTTGTAGAGATTAGGACATTATGTCTATGATGAAGAATTAAGAAACACGACCCACTAAACCTCCTTTTTGATTGTTGACCCCGAACAATATTATTCTGAACTGTTTCCGACAAAATGTGATGTAGGAAAATTAATATTATTTGAAACAGTTGATAAATTTCTGCGAGTAAACGTAAAAACATAATTCAGTGATTTAAATTATCAGATTTGTTCTTTGATAAATATTGATGCATGGGCTGCAATATAGAAAAAGTAATTAAATTATTACACAAATTTAATAATGAGATATTTCAAGTCAATTTTACTTCAATAATTCTGTACAGTAAAATGTATTGCTAGTCTTTTTAAAAATTCATATTTTGAAAAACGCTGCATTAATCCCTTATTACATAAAGAGAATTTTTTTTAAAAAAAATGATAAAAAAATGTTTGTATCGATAAACAAAAACGATTTAAAATAATCAGATATTCATTCCATTTAGTAAATAATTAAACAAAAAATACCAATGCTATCCCTTTAATCTGCACTTCTCTCTTTCCCAACTTTTTGTAAAATCTCAAATGTGTTCACTACATAATTTAATATGCAAATAAATAACACTAATAAAAAGAGTTCATGGCAAAAAATCAGACAGAGTAAAGTGTCCTAGGGACTGCTACTCAAGTAAAATTTTATTGCTGCTACGTTAATTTTCGATCTGCTTTTATCAATGCTGAAGTATTTTTTAAAACTATTTTTCTCTTTGCAAAAAAGAAATACGAGTAAAATGAACTTTAATTCCCATACCCCTTCCCGAAAAATTCATAACGAAAATTATTGAATGTATTCTTTATATCAGAAAAAGACGGTAGCTTCGTTTTCATTCACTGCATTTTCGAAATCTCTACATACAACATGTCTCTATACACAAAATTCCTCTTTACGAGCTTTTTATTTTTATCCGTGTTTAGAATTTTTAACATTAAAATATTTGTACCGTTTGTGCATATTAACACAAAGTAAAACATACACAAGATTGCAATGGCATTCAGAAAATTCTTCCTTTCCCTTCTCTTTTTCAAGTAAGGTGTTGTAAAATACTTAACTTTTTTGGTGAGTATATATCATACTGTTGAATTTTAACTACCATTATTTTTATAATATGTGTTACATTTCAATATAAATTTCAAAAGAATCGCAGTACCTGTGTACATTCCCTCTCGAACAATAGGAACGAACTATTTCATTTCCCTCTCAAGAACTTCTCTTTTCACTCAAGACTTCAAACACCATCCAGTATCTTTTACAGACTCTAAGAGCCACCAGAGGTCACTAGTACCTCCGTTTGTTTTTTCATGATATTAACACTTCTACTCGCCCAATTTTACTCTTAAGTTCTCATCACCGTCCAGGAAACAACATAGAAGAATGTCATTCCCATTTTCAGCCAAAGCAACTTTTTTTTTCAGGCTAGAAGAGCGCTCTAGGTGCCCGCACAAATCAATTTCAAACATTACGCTATATTATTTAGGGCAGAACAAAAAAAATTTTAAGAAAAAAAAAAAGAATTGCATGTCACTTTCCTTTCTTTCATCCTTTTTGCACTACTGTTACCAGTTCCTCGCTTCGGCTCAATGTAATCTGTCTGTTTTTTCCTTCTTAATATTTTAAAATGAAACAAGAGTAAAAAAGCTTGACCAGGCTGGTACTCCAAGAATTATTAATATGTCGATGCTTAAAAGATAAAATATTTTTGACACATGCGTTTTGAAATGTGGAAAAAATTGTTCAAATAAAACTAAAATATATCACCAAATCTAAAATGTCAAGCATCTTCAATGCAAGTCATAGAGAAAAAAAAATGTAGAAAAAAATATGTGTCAATGGATGCAAACATTTTTTGCCATTGGAGGCGCTATAGTCAAAGAAATAAATTTCTCATTGAAAACGGAAGTAATATTAAATGGTACGTTATGTCAAGATGAATGAAAGTGACAGTCGAAAATATTCGTTAATTCTAATTTGTTTGTTTAAATTAGTCTAGTAGTGAAAATTACTAAATATATTCTGTAATATGGGAGACATAGTCTACATCTCCACCTTACGAACAAAAACTTTCTCTGCCCAGATATTTGGTTGGACAATCTATACATCCATATTTATATACACAAGATGAAATAATTAGCGATTATCCCTCTCAAATTTAAAAGTATTTCATTTGCCAAACTATATTGGTATTAGGTTGTGTATATCTTTTTTTTTTTTGTAAGTATATTAAGCTAAGTTATAATTGTTCAGCTCTCTCAAAGCTGCACACAGTGAAATTAATAAAAATTTGGAACACTCCAGGTTACATTTTAATCCAATAAATATCTATCAAACTTATTTAAATAAACAAACTTCTTCTCTGAAGGGCATATTTAACCACTGTAACAAAATAGTTTACCACTATTATTATTTAATACAATATAGAAGTTAATTATATTTATTTGTTTTCTGTACATTAGGCGTAGTAGGAGGGTCTTAGATTGCTGTTTGATAACCGCTGATTCATCCGGTGGTAATTCTTGTGCAGACCATCACGAATGTGAATGGCAATATAGTGATATGCTTTATAAATATTATGTTATAAAATAAATAACATAAAATTTGGGGAAAAAAGCAATATCCTTAGCAGCTCGAGGAACCACTGCCTAAGTTTTTAAAACAAGAGCATATGTTATTTATTGAAAAGTATTGAATATTTCTTAATGCAGAATTTTTTAAAAGCAAGTTTGAATTTCGGTTTCGTTTAGTAGAATATTTATTTCACATTACGAAGTATTCTTCCTTTCACTTTCTTTGAAATCCCTTCATAAATGATTCGAGAAACGCGCTACGATCGCCTTTCAAATACACTCTTTCCTTGTGATTGAACTTGTGAGTGTGTGTACGTGTAGTTCAGTCAAATGATCGGAACTCCAAACTGTCTTTCCCAAAATACACTTTGATATTAGTAGAAATAATTTTGGTTCGTTATTTACAATCCACTTATTGATTTGAGAGCTGCAAGTGATGCTACGTAAACATTTCTGGTCGAAGTTGTGAGTTGTTATTGAATTTTTCAAGTGTTTAAATGAGGGTGTGTGGGCCCTTTCGAATTCTATTTACCCCTCTGTATTTCTAAAATTGCAATTTTGTGTAGCGATTGGCAGCAAAAATGACTGATTTACTTCCAAAGAGTTGCTAAGTTTAAGCAAATGCTATCTGTACCAAATTTAAGTTTTTTTTTTTTTTTCTCAATTAGAGTTATTCTGGGAACAAAATTTAAAAATTTGCAAGGTGAGTATAATTCTGTTATCAGTCAAAGTGCTGTATATAATGTCTAATAAGTTGTGGATGAATAAGTCGAAATAACTGCTATTCTTATTGATATGGAATTTGATGTTAATAGTAAGTTATAGTTGCAAGTCAAAATAATTTTGTAAACTTCACAGAGTAAATTTGTAATCTGATTAAATTTCACAGCTTCTTCGGAGAATGCTTTTGTACGTTTACCGCGTATTAATTTACACATATTCTCGGGAGAAATACATGTTTGGTCCACATTTAGAGATATCAATAAATCTCAAAAGAATTCAAATTGTTTTTATTCAGCATATTGATTTTTATTGGAAAAGTTGTAACTTCTTAAATCCCATCAGAAACTTGAGCCGTTTAATCTATGTTAGTACTGTCTATTTTATTAACCATCCAAAGCGCTATTGTATTAGCTGGATCATTGTTGGCGTACCAGAGCAATTTTCAATTTTTTTATCACTAGCTTCAATTTTAATTACATTTTGTTCAAATATATTTATTTTAATAATTTATCGTTTGCTTTAATTTTTATACATGAAGTTGATATAATATTCAATTTAAAAATGTATGGTTTTCTTTAATGTTAATTACATTTAGCTTAAATACATTCAATTTAATAATTTATCCTTTCCTTTAATTTAATGTCGGAAAAGATTATTATTGTCCATTTATCGATATTTCATCGCTACTTTTTTCCTTATATTTCTTGGCTTAAATTGATAATAATTGTACATGAAAAACGCATCTTGGGTGGCTAAATCTTTCTTTGTAAAACTTTGCATAAACATTTATTAATATTATGTTGCTGTAATAACTGCTAAAATAGTTTGCACATATGTAAAATCTGTAAAAACTGTTCTATCATAAAATGTCCTAGGGTCTTCAACGTTTCTGCCAATCGCACATTCCTTAACAATTCGGACGGCTTTCCAGTTCCAAACTCTAATCCTGAAAAGAGTTGACGAATACCCTGCTGCGATGGTTCTCCCGAAATAGTTATGAGTTCCTTTTTCGTATTATTGTAAGGGATCGTAGCATCCTGGCTCAACAAAATATCGCCCAGAAGTGACGCGATCTCAGACAGTAAATTGGAAATGACCTAATTGTATTTCGTCAGAGATTCTGTGAAAACGCTGATGTAACGAGGTTTCACTCATAAACCCTAAACCAATATCCGATCTTTTATAAATTGATATTTCAGATGCACTTACCTCAGACATTGCTGAATGAGATCCAAATATTCCTGGTAGATGGAGAAAATCCACTGAATTCACAGAATTATTTTCGAAATGAAAATATTTTAGAAGCTTATTTGATTAAGCCGAATTGTAATCCAAATCCACTTTCAGAAGAAAACTGTCCCCATTAAAGAGTTATAACGGTATTATCTGATTATACCTTAGATACTTATTTATTCACATTTTGAACATCCTACAATGAAACTTATACGTGCCGTCTTTGTGGTAATAGAAAATTATTTAAAAACTAGGATTCTATATTTTCGAGAGAACTGATTATTCATGTTTTTCAAATTTTCCGACACTGGAGCATCAGAGTTGGAAAAAAAAGATTTGGAACATTCTGAATTGGAAGCATATAGATTAGAAACAAATATTTAACACTTTTTATTTTTTTACAATTAGATGGCAACCTCAACCAATGTCATAATAATGAGAATTAATAATTTGAATTAACAATACTGCGATGTTCTACGCAACTTGAACATTTGAAGGATTGTCTCTTTCTTTTTTCAAGCATATTGAGAATCTCGAGGAAATAATTGTTTATTTTAAATCTTTTTATAAATATATATGACCGATATTATTATTTTGACCAGTAGATGGCACTGACAAGCCATATTTAATTGAAATAATTTTAAAGATCAACATCATGACCTAATTTCGTGAATAAAATAGAACAAAATCACACAAGTATAAGGAATATTGAGAATGATTTCGTGAACATAGTATTTAATAAATGCCGCAAAAATAATTCTATTTTGACGGCCAAAAAGAAACAAACAAAAACCGTGACTATAAAAGTCGATCGCCAATTGTAATGCATTGATATTTTAATGGAAGAAAAGAAAAAGTCTACCTTCTACGTAAGTTGCTTGTAATGTAGAGTAAATATTGCTTCTTAGGCGTATAAATCATTTGGAAACTTATGTGTCAGTTTAAAACTTGTCTATTATTACATGTTTCTACTCTACGCCAAGAAA
>BMAW01128490.1:0-47793 GCA_019974015.1 Nephila pilipes | reverse complement strand
AGATGTTCCTCGTTTTATTTTAAAGAATTGTAATATTAACAGATTTATTTTACATGGTAGAAAATTTAATTACTTCGTTAAATAGAAACAAAAAAAGAAATTATATATATATATATATATATATATATATATTGATAAAAATGGTGCACAATTTAAAAGTGTATCACAAAGTTGTTCCGCTATTAATAATTTAGCTAACATTTACCTACAAAACAAAAGTATGAACAAAATTATGTAGATCATAATTTCATATTCTTAGATATATAGATTTTATTATAATTTTGCCATACAATTACTTAGGTATTAAAATTTAATCTATCCCTTTTATCTTCATAGTCAAAATTTTCTTCAAGATAATAATAATAAAATATAAATTGAGTACACCGATACATCATTAAAAATTATTGATAGTAAAATATAAAGTAATATTTATAACAAAACGGAATGTTCACACTTTTATTTATGTGTAGTAATTTTCTGTATTGACAATATCCAGAATTCAGTTTTCAGAAATATTAATTTTAATTACATCATACATAATAAAAATTTGGTTTTAAATAAATCAGAAATTTTTGCTAATTTTAACACATTTTGTAAAATCTGTGTTCAAGTTAATTTTCTTATAATTTTTACAGTCATGAAAATTACAATATATAATGATATAAATTACGCAAATTATCTTTAAAGTAGTTAATTAGCTTTGATATAGAACTAATACATTTATTTTTATTGTTAATATATATCGAAATTTACTTTAGGAACATTCTTTATTTGTGTGTATCTGAAATTAATTTAAAAGGTTATTATCTTTAAATTAATACAAATAATTATTAAAACTACTTTAGACATTTTATAATATTGATTTTGTGTTATTAATATAGTAGTCCTAACAATTTATGGCATAAACGGTGGGATTTTGAAAATTGTCATTCATCTATAAAAAAAAAATATGCTGGCTTATAAAGGGAATTTCTTTGTAGTAATTTTATTATTCCTTTGGTAACTTTTCAATATATTTTTTTGAAAATTAAGTAAGACCAGTTGATGATTAATATTATTTTTAAAAATTTTCTGTGTTTCATTTATTAATTTTTCACTTGTGCAATGATTTGGAAATGGGTTCTTAAAAACAAATAGTTGGTCATTATGCATTTTTCCATTATTAAGTATTAACTGAGTAAGACTTTTAACATTCATAAAACTATCCGAATCAAGCATTCTTTGTCCCAAACTTATGACTAAATTAATTATTACTTTAGGTTTTTGCTTTGTTGAATTGTTTTATTAGAGTAACAGGTCAATTGAAAAGTCCCCGGCCTACCATAGTAAAACATTTTTTTAGCAAAATTAGTTTTTTTTATTCAACATAATTCCCTTCAAGTGTGATACACTGATTATATCGACCCTCCAACTTTTCGATACCATTTTTGTAGTACGATTTGTCCTTTGCTTCAAAATAGGCCTCAGTTTCGGCGATCACCTCTTCATTCGACGAAAATTTCTTCCCAGCCAGCATTCTTTTGAGATCTGAGAACAGGAAATAGTCCCTGGGGGCCAGAATACGGTGAATGAGGAAGCAATTCTAAGCCCAATTCATGGATTTTTGTCATCGTTTTCACTGACTTGTGACAAGGTGCATTGTCTTGGTGAAACAGCACTTTCTTTTTCTTCAAATGTGGCCATTTTTCGGCGATTTCGTCCTTCAAACGGTCCAATAACGCTATGTAATAGTCGCTGTTGATGGTCCTTCCTTTTTCAAGGTAGTCAATGAAAATTATTCCATGCGCATCCCAAAATATAGACGCCATAACCTTGCCAGCCGACTGTTGCGTTTTCCCACGCTTTGGAGCGGGTTCATCGTGTGCAGTCCACTCGGATGACTGTCGATTGGACTACGGAGTGAAAGGATGGAGCCATGTTTCATCCATTGTCACATATCGACGCAAAAACTCAGTTTGTCGGAAGCTTGACATCTTCAAACACTGTACCCCTAATCATCAACTCGTCGATGTTTTTAGTCAAAAGTGAGCTCGCGCGGCACCCACTTTGCACAGAGCTTTCTCAACCCAAATATTCGTGAATGGGATGATGTACACGTTCAGTTGATATCTTTAGAGTGTCTGCTATTTCATTCAATTTCAATTTACGGTCATTCAAAATCATTTTGTGGATTTTTTTAATGTTTTCGTCGGTAACAATCTCTTTTGGGCGTCCACTGCGTTCACCGTCTTCGGTGCTCATTTCACCACGTCTAAACTTAGCATACCAATCCTTGATGGTTGATTTTCCTGGGGCAGTGTCCGGAAACTCGGCATCAAGCCAAGGTTTTGCTTCAACTGTATTTTTTTCCTTCAAAAAGCAATATTTTATCAACACGCGAAATTCCTTTTTATCCATTTTTTTCACAATAACAAAAGTTGCTTCACTCAAAATGCTATAATTCACAAACTAATGATCCGACAGCTGTCAAATTTATACACGCATCTTTTGAGGGTTAGGTCTAACTAAAAAACATATGGATTTAATTCTAGTAGCGCCATCTATGTGTCAGACCGGGGACTTTTCAATTGACCTGTTAGATTTCAAAAATAAAAAAAATTTGTTCTTGCCTTTGAATTTCTTTATTTAATATTGTATGAGTCAATTTTTAACTGTTATTAAATGCTTAGTACTTTTTATAAAATCATAATTCCAAATTTCAAATATATATATATATATATATATATCTGAAAGCAGGAAATGTATTTTATGTTTTTGAAGAATTATTTTAAATCATTATTAACTCCATTTAACAAGATTTTCAGTGGTTTCTTTAGCTGCAATTCAAATCTTTGACATTCGACTGCCGAACATCATGGTCAGTTTTAAGATTCAGTTCGACATTGAGAATTCTACAGATAGACGGATTTTGTGAAAGTCAGTCAACTTGTAGTTTCTCTCCGAGGATCAGCGACAGAAATTTTACAACGAATGCCAAGTATTAAATTGATGGACCTAACGACCATCAAAAACACCTTAGAATTTCCAATTAGTGACAGCGATCTTACGCAGTTTTACTAAACTGAACTGAAAACCAGATTCAAAGCCAGAAGATTTTTAAATGCTTTGAATTAGAAGCAAATCTATGTTCTGAATGCGTGGGATTCTCATTATAATTAAAGCCATTAAAAACTGCATAAAATCAAAATCTAGAGGAGAAATGTAGCCAATCATGGTCGCTCTTAGATGTAGATTGTTCCTACAAAATAATCTGGAAATTAAACAACCCATTTTCTTTTATAGAAAGGCCCTGCATTTCATGAGTGCGCTAATTTCCCTTAAATGTCTTTTTCTCACCATAGGTTGTTAAACTGCTTTTAACAGCTTCATGAACTGTTCTAACCTAAATAAAGTTTAAATTTTTTGCATGAAATTAGCAAAATAAGTTTCATTTAAAACATTTACTCTGTTTTAATATTTTGACAATTTCTTTGAAATCATATATGGAAAATTGTTCAAATTTTTTTTCTTGCACAAAAACATAATAATTACAAAAGTACTTTCTTTAGTTAAACTCGTTTCTTATGTGATTCACAAAAAGCAAAATGAAAAGCAACTCTGTATGAGTATTATTTATATTTTCTTTTCATTTATGATAGTATGAATATCAATTTAATTTTAAAGATTAGTAGGCTACTAGTTAAGCCTCAAAAATTTAATCTTAAATATCAGATATTTTTGAATTCACGTGGACGGACATATTTTTTTCTTTATATGTCTTGCATATTTTTGCAATTACCGCAAAACATGTCATTATTAACAAATACAGTTCTTTTATGCATAGTGATAAAACATTTTTTTTCCTTAGCATTAAGGAAAAAAACTGCAATTCATTTATATAAGAAAGTATCACGCGATTCAGTTCTGATTAACAGTTAAATCTTCATAATTAAAAAAAAATAATAAAATTCCTCATTTTTTTTAAGTAATCATAGTTTTTTTAGCCGTGGTAACAAAATAATTATAAAGGAAGTTTTTCCGAAAACTAATGATTGTATTTTATCAAAGATAAAAACGTGTATTCAAAAGGAAAAATTCTTAATGATTGATGATTTAATTAATGAAATGAAATGATTGAAAAACTTTTCATTACTTTCGTTTGTATTAGAGGATCATAATATGCTAGAAATAATGTATTAAGAGATATTCTCATGCACATAATTAATATCAATGGATTCATTTAATCTATTTAACCCCAAAGGTAACTAGCAGACATGTTTATATAGGTTTTATATTTATGTTTTTTAAATATATATGCATTAAGTATTATAAATGGTAAAATATATCACACAGGTCGTTACTAAATGCTCTTCATAAGGTACTATTTAATCTTTCTCAGTATTATCTTGTTTAATCTATTATTTTAATAGGCGATTTTAATAGGTCTCCCTTGATCAGCTTAAAAATACAAGAAATACGGGCAATGTTTTCAGAAAAAGGACATTCCTGTAGATCAAGTTAGGCAAGCAGCAAATTTCAACAAGCTTATAAAGAAATCTAGGCTTTGAGAAGTAACTTTTGAAGGTAAGATGAAGTGATTTTTCAGGGACTTTGGCTGGAGTTGAATAGTCTAGCAGGGATCATCTTTGTGGGTCTGAGATCATGCAAAAAGTTAATTCACCAGAGTTTACGAGCACATTATTGCATAAATTAAACCATAAATTGGAATCTTATCGTAAAATAAGAACGAACTTTTTACTGTGAGTTTTAATAAACTATTATATTAAACATTATCTACTTTTACACAATTTCTTTGAAATTATTTTACTTATTGAATAGCAGTAATCGTAAATTTATTTCACGAGATTAGAATCACAACTAGAGCTTGTTGAATAAAGTTCAAACTTTGAAAGAATTGAAACCATTACCTTAATATTTCAAAGGAAATCAACACGTATATCATAGATGACATCATCTTAATGCATGATTTTGAGGACTATCATACTCAAACCATTACCAATGGTAAAATACTATAGTCGACCCCAAATTTTCCATGTACGCCATACTTTTATGTTACCATACTCCCCTCGTTTTATGGTTAATAATACTTTAATAACAATATTAAATATATCCTTTTTCCAGAGGTAATAGACACTACATCCATTTTTAAAATTCTGTAGGAGATCAACTGAAAAGTTTTTTTTTGTGGGAGGGTTTATTCATTTTAAGCGTGCTTGTCAATGAATTCTTTTGAATCATTTATAATATATTTCATTCTTTGAACTACTGCCTTTCGATTTATGATAACTTTTGAGCCTCAATAATTTTTAATAATTTTTAATAATTTTATTGTTTACAATTTTAAATTTTAAAATAAAGGACATAGCACACTTTACCATTCTCATACAGATATAACAAGCTTAATATAACTAAAATAAGGGTAAGTAAAATGTAGTACTAATAATATGTTTAACTGAAATACCATAGGAAAAATTTCTTAAGGAACTACAATAGTAAAGCTGTTATTATATATACTGAATGCACGAAGCACAATCAGTCATATCCCACCTGTCAATGTCAGCTGTCATTATACATACATACAAAAGTAAACTATCATTTCGCGACATTATAATTGTATATCTATACAATAGAATCGCATAAACTTCGTCAAGCTCGATATGTTCTGCTAAAAGACATTTTCTTCTTAGATTCAGACAGTTTATTTTACGCACATTTCAATGACTGCGATTCATTTAGTGTGAAAATTATTTTTAAGAAATGAAAGAAGTTATAAATTAATACAAAAATTATGAAAAGTGCTTAGCTTCATTCTTAATTTATAACAAATGAATGACGTCTTCTTGAAGTGAAATATATTGTGATAAGAACTTCATATCTTTAAAGGTAATTGGATTGTTTCTTTCTATAAAAATTACACTTAAATAGAAAAAAGGATACGCAATGATATAAGTAATTATTTCGATTACGTATCATTCAATTTTTCTAATCCCACTCTTAGAAGGCAAAGAAATATTACTATTTGAGAAGTTCAAACAAGGTGATGTAAGAAAATTTAAAACTCATTTTGTTTCCTTCCTTGCTCTTCATGTAAAGTGTTCATAATTAAAAGGAATAAAAAGCACAAAATTTTTCCGAATATAGAGAGAAATCGAGATCAGCTTATTTCGTCTTAGATTACTTTTGTAATTCTTTCAGATAACTATATTGCTCACTAGCAAGAAAATGAACAATAAATTAAAACAAAGATAAAACCTAAACCTCCTGCTTAAGATTCTCTAAACCTCTTAAAGTGATTAAATTTTTGTTCATAATCATGAAATAGGACTGGGGTTAATGTACATTAAATCTGTTGAGGCCCAAAGACACAGATGGTTGCGTTAGCCTATTGGTTAAAGCATCGGACTCAAGGCGGGCGTTTTTCGTTGAGTCATATATTCGAGCCTTGATGCAACTAAAAACCTGTCGTGTAGCCGGAGCTGATGCACATTAAAAATTTCAGGGCCAAAGCCCTCCCGTTAGCGTGGTGTGGAAATTAGGAGAGTGGGGTGCCAGCTCAGGTATCGTCCTAGTCACTTTCCGACGTTTAGAATTACGAGGTCCGTCTCCAATAGCCCTCGTGTTGCTTCTAGTGCGACGTTAATAAAACTAAAGTGAGCTAAACTAAAGATGAAAAGTAAACTGCTGAAACAATATTCAATATTTCTCCGAAACAAGCATTTAAAGCATTTTATTCAGAAATTACAGGTTACAAATGTGAATAAAAAGAGTATATGATGTATCACATTCTGAACACAATGTTAAGTAAAATTTTCGAACGGAAACATTTATTTTTATGAAAGACACGTACAACTGTATTCATCGTTTATTCAAAAGATTATTATAGTATTTAAGTCTGAACGCGTAGTGTTAAGGTTCTTATGGTAGAAGTAATGTGATAAATCCTTTATGTTTAATAAATTAGAAAACAATAATCATAGTTTCATGAAACACTTATATCTATTTAAATCTTTAGTATATACATCTGGGAACACGGTAACGGTAACGGCCAAAATTTCGAAGTTCCCATTAAAAACCTTAATTTTACACTCTCATCATAATTAAAATAAAGTTAATATCCTAATTTAATAAGTTTTCATAATTAAGAATTAGCTATCTAAAATTGGGATCATGGCAACAAAATCCTGGGTATTGGACAGAGTGAAGGACTGCCAAGACAAACTTGAAGTATAAGTTATTAAAGCTCGCATTGCCATTGAACGCTGTAACCGTAAGCTAAGAAGCATATATAGCTGGGATATTTTAACCAATATACTAAATATTTATGTAATATTTTTGGATACACAATACTTATAAAAATTATCTTTGATATAAAATGTGTGGAAGACAAATGATATTAAATTTTTAGATCATATTTTCAATAACAACAAAAAAAATTTAATTTTATTTTTGGATCGATTTGACAATGTAGGAAAAATAATTAAATTTATTAAATAAATTCAAATGTTTTAGCAAATAAGTAATCTTCAATTTCTCCGAGAAAGAATTTCAACTAAATTTATCCACAAATTATAGATCGCACATTCAATAAAATGGGGGGAATATATTTCATATTCTGTACATAACGTCAAACACATATTTCAAACGAAAATATTTACTTTTTATGACATAGATATCAACTGTCGAAATTTCGTTTAAAATGTTACTGTCATATTTTAAATTCTTAAGCTTCTGTTTTCTATACATAAAAAATACCCTGAAACCGATTCGGTATTTCTGAAACAATTTTCAAACATATTAATTATTTCTCATTAATTATTTCTCATTTAAGCCAGGATTTCCCGTATAGCTAACGTTTAAGGTAATGTTTTTATTTATACAATGTGTATATCAAAAGGGTTATAAATGTGTATTTGTTCAGGGAAGCCTTAGCTAGCACTTCATTTCTATTCAACTTTTAGTAACACAAGAATTTTACAGTTTTAGAAATCACAGTTTAAAAACTTTCACTGACATATAAAAAAATGTACATTTTAAGAGTAATAGCATTAACTAAATACACCACTCTATAACAACAACAACAAAATCGAAACACCAAGAAGGAGTTGCCCAATAGTTGCAAAAATTGAGGGATAGGAAAATTATGTACGGAATAGAAAAAGACGAAAATTTCAGAAAAATTTAATTATGTATTTCAGAATTGCATAGTTACAAAATAAAGAGCTCTATAAGTTTTATACCAACCTCTAGCCTGGATGCAAGCTACCATAGGACGTGGCATAGAGTGACTAAGTTAACTGATGTTCTCCTGGAGTATTTCTTGCCAAATTTGCTCCAATTGTCTGGCTAGATCATCAACATTCCCTAGTAGATGCAGTCGCCTTCCCATCACATCTCAGACAGGCTAGATTGGAGAGAGATCTGGCTGGCTTAGGAAGTGTTTGACAAGCTGTAAGACAACTCATAGCAACACATGTTGTAGGTGGTCTGGCACCATCTTGCTGAAAAATAAGGTCAGGGTACTACAAAAGGAGCAGTAGCAAAACAGGTCACAAAATGTCGTCGACGTATCGATACGTTGCAAGTGTTCCTCTAATGACGACCAAATAGTTCCGGCTATCAAGGGAAATGGCACCCCAGACCGTAACTCCTGGGTGAGGGCCTGTCTGGTGTGCAACAGTGAAAGCCGGATCGGTACGTTGTCCTGGGCCTCTCCAGACAAGTCTTCGTTGCGTGTCAAGACACAATTGGAAGCGGGATTCGTTGCTAAACACTTTACGTCCTCAGTCAGCGTCATTCCAATCTGATCGAGACAAGCACTTGATAGTGTGCATGCGTGAGTGGCAGGTGGGGAAGCGGTCTGTACGTGTTTAGATTTCGCTCTATCAGCCGTCTATGAGTGGTCACGGTGGACATTCTAGTGCGGGTCTCACGTCTGATGTTTGCTAACGATTAATCAGGTGCTGTGACAGCTGATCTGGCAATCACTCTGTCCTCCCGATCTGCTGTGGCCCTAGGTCGACTGCTACCATCATGACGCTGAAATCTACCACTGTCCCCCCATTCTTGCCAGCATCTTCTAATTGCAGCATCGTTTCGACCCATATGACGAGCAATTCTCCGATTTGCCCTAACTGATTCTTTCAATCCAATGATATGATCTCTTTCAAACTCTGATAGTTGCTCGTAATGAGCTAGAAACCAGTGGCAAGGCATTTTTTCAATCCTCGAAAGGTATCCTGTATCGCAATGTAGCACAAAATTTCAACTTCAGATTGAGAATTGCTTCTTATATTTATCTGCTGAGTGCGCAGTTCCGATCTGCTCCCACTATTCATTGAATGGACACTAAATTTTAATGTTTTGCAATTTCGGTCCAAATATCTTTGCAGACGAAATTTCATTACAATCGGACATTTCCTTCTTGGCGTGTCTTTTTTTTTTGTTACAGAGTGTATATGTTTTAATATAAGAATTTGTATACATTAATGGAATGGAAATTTAATTTATCTTTAACTATTTGGTAATAAAGTTTAATACTCTCCTAGAGACTACCGATTTAAAATATCTTTAATCACCCTAACTAATTATAATTTTATAAGGGGCATTCATAAATTGATTACTTATACACGTCTTAATTAGAAGCATTATAAGGGCTATTGGAGAAGGACATCTTAATTTTGAATCTCGTTCAATTGATGAGGATGACTTCTAATCTGGGATCTTCCCTTTCGATCTTCCACACAATACCAGCAGGAGAGCTTAGAACTTCGGCATATTCAGTGTGTTTAATCCCCGGTACACGAAGAATCTGTAGATGCACCAGGACTCCAACCTAAGTCTTGACGGAAAAAACGTCGGTCATGTGTTCGCAACCAATACAAGGCAAACGTGGCTTATATGGGTCATTTTCAGTTGAAGATTTATTTTAATTAAACAAATAATTTCAATATTATTGCCAGGTTCAAACATTAATAATTTCTTGCCTTAAATTACATAAATATATTTTTAAAAAATTAGATAATAGGCTGAAGGATAATTCTTTAGGCCTTTTAGCTTATTTGAATTTTGTTTTAATATCCATTTCTGTGAAGGAGTACTCAAATTAGTACAATATCTCTAAGTTGGCCAGTAGTTTGAGAAGACTTGATTAGTATTTGACTTTCAGAAAGCGCACAAAAGCAGTACATTCATGACAATATATCCATCAAATGAAAGTGTTGATGGATATACTGTCATGAATGTACAGATTCCTTATAAATTATGGAATTATGAAACTTAAAGTCATGTTTATATTGTTACATTTGATTTCTGTGTCCTTCATAATACAATTTTAAAAATTTTTTTAATTGTGTTTTAGTTTCGATACGTAATCATAGTTATACATATTAATTATTCAATAAAACTGTCAATTAAGATGCTCACATCTTTCAATATAATGAAGTTAAGATTTCATATTCTAAGAAAGAAAACTGTGTTGTGTTCATATTTATTCTATTTCATACAAAGTTATTTGTCCCGTTGTAGAATAAAATTCTAGTTCTTAATTATGTAATGTATTCCAAAAAGGAGCTATTGAATTTGGACATAAAAAGTTTTAAACATTTATTTTAAAGGATACAGTGTGATATTAGCATACATAAATATCATTTTGTTACTATCAAGGACTACCTTTCCATGTCATCGAAGTTGATAAATGAAATGAATTCCATTCCTGATAACCAATTTTTAAATGCCTCAAAAAAACTAATTTAATATTTTTTGAACTATATATAATATAAATATCGAATAAATACTGCTATGAGGGTGAATGAATGAATGTAAAGTTTAATGGCGCAAGAGCCAAATATGGCTATGCTGCTCCAAACAAGATTTAACTGTGGTCTAGACGTAAAGAAATTGAAAAAAAGACAAATTTGGTTGACAAGAAGGAGAGCCGAAAATAGTGAAGGCTCGCTAGGGTACCCCGGGGGTGCGTCACCCGTGTTTATCAAAGACAGTAAACCCAATAGGAAAGAAAAAGATGGCTACGGTACCTCGGGGTCATTATGCCCGTACTTACCTAACGAAGGTGCATGATGCCCGGCTATACCCCCAGACGCTGGGTACCCATTTTAGTCGCCTCATACGACATGCATTAGTTATAGTAGGACTATTCCGTCATTCCCGGTCACTCTCTGCTATGAGGGAGTGTAACTAAACTGTATTATGAAAATAACTCATGAGATTATACAATCAATATATAGTTCGAAAACACTAAGAATACCTATTCAGCTTATATATTAATACAAAAAAAAAAGATTCTTTTTACTCTATAATCTCATCTTGGAAAATTTTTATCCATGCACTGAAGAGTATTAATTAGTGAACTAAAAAAATATTTGGATGCTGAATATTGGAACCATATTAACTAACACTCTTGATAACTACACTTTTTTTTACAGAATATTAGCTTGAAAATTAATCAGATTAATTGGTTGGTTTTGTTAACATCATGCTAGAAGCAACACGAGGGCTATTGGTGACGATCCTCGTAATTCTGAACCTCAGATAAATGACGAATTGATAGCTGAACTGCTATCTCCCTCTCTCAAATGGATCATAAGAGAAGAAAATTTATTATTAAGATACATGTTAATTACCCAGTAAATGTCATGAATTTTGAGTTATAAGATTAGCTGAGTTATAAGTTAGAAACTTTGACATAAAATGATTTTGAAAATATCTTAGTATTATAAATTGTTTTGTTAAAACCAACCTTAAAGTAGTATGAGATTATTCCTAGTTATTACGATATGTAATGATATACAAATTGAAAAATAAATAGTAACAAAAGTTTTTGTAATATTTATCAGGATAATGAAAAAAAATACTACAGAAACGTAGTACCATAAAGTAAACAACATATTTAAAGAAACGTCTCTTAAGACAAAACAGTTATTTCAAAAAATTACGACATGGAGTAGGAAGCCATGTTTAAATTAAAAGTAATATATAAAAGTCTTTTTCTTTAGAATTTTGAATTTTTATTGTAATTATATTATTTATATGAAATTGAAAATTAAATTAAATTTTAAGTCGTTTTTTCCATAGATACGAATTTCCTAAAAATATTTTCATGATAAAAATATATATCTTATTTAAACTTTAATTTCTTGATTTTTATACATTTAAATATACCATTAGATCTACATTATCCACATAGTTTTTGTTCCCTTTTACATACTTGTAAAAGTGCTATTAGTATGTATTTATATCCACTGGGGGTTCAATGAAGTTCGATGTAGAGCTTATTGCTTCACATAATTCTCGTTTATTCAAGTAAGTGTCATGGAAGAATTCAGGTCAAATAAATCAATAACGTTATAAAGTCTATTCGAATGAGAAATATTTATTCTTGGAATAAGAAATAAATTTGTTAGTTTGTTAAAATTATCTTTAGAAGATTACATAGTTGTCAGATAAACTTATAATGTATTTTGAATGGAATATTATTCTGTTTTCTAAAAATTGTTTTAGTTACAACTAACATGTATTAGTTTCTCACTTCATATTTGTTGTAACTGAAAAGTGATGATCATGTCATTTTATGGGAATTAAGTTTCAAAAAACAAAAACTTTTATTTTCTATTTATTTCGTTTTGAAATCATGCACCAGAGAAAGTTTTTCCATTCCTAATATGTAGAAAATATTAAAAGTTCTTTATATCTTGGTTTCAAAGGATAAAAACATGTTAAAATATTTCAATAAATGCAAACAAATGATTACACTATATAAATCTTATTTTAAATATTGTGAAAGTATTGATAACATTCATTTTATTTCTTTAAATTGTACTTAGAAAATATTTATTAATCAGTATGTGTGAAGAGCGGAAAAAACCTTTTTTCAAGATATCTCGACTTTCTGGAAAAATTTTTATTCATTATTAGTTTCAGAAATTGTAAAATGAATTAATAAATAAAATAATAATATGAATATGTGCTAAGAACTTCATTTTTACAACCTATATTTTATTCCACATTATTTGTTCTAAATTTCTCCTATAGTTATTATATAAAAAATATGCAACTATTATATAGACAAATTTACTTTCAAAAACATTTTTTTTGTTTAAAAAAGTTAAATGGTTTACTTAGGCCATTCAAATGTCTAGAACATTTTTAATTGTTCTTTTAGGTGTCATTGTTTTAAAGACTTCATAGTAGAATTATTTTTCTCTCCAAATATTATTTTCCTTAAGATTATGATGCGCGTATTTAAATTTTAGTTAAATATAAATCATACCATTAAGCCATGAAGTGTGACTAATACACATAATTTTTAACATAATACTACTGTACTTAGATATCATCCGTTTGAGAAAAGACATCCTTAATCTAATCCATAATTTCTATGTGAAATGAATTGATTGTGTAATATAAATGCAAAAAAAATTGTTTTCAAATTGTGAGAGAATAAAATTCAAAGCTAGAATTAAATGTTGTCTAAATTTAATTTGGTGTCTAGGGTGTGATCATATTATTTACTGGTTGTAAAGGAATTAATACATATTTTTATTTTTGCCACTATGTTAATTCTTTTTTATACACACACATTAAAATCATAATTAAATACATTGTATCGATTATTTTCATCCTGTTTTCAGATTAATTTACATGTTCCTTACTCGGAATATGTAGTAAAGATATATTTTGTGAATCATTTCGCTTCCTTGTATGAATTTATGTCTCACACCCAACCAAAAGAATTTTTACTATACGCTATTGAGTAAGGATATATTTTGTGCAATAACTCATTTCCTTTTATGAAATTATGTCTCAACCCAACCAATTCTTGATCAAATTATACATCTTTTGTTAAAGGTAACTTTAAAATAAGGTAATTTTCATTATACGCTCTTGAACTTTGTAAATTTTATCTCTCTAAAAATATAGATAATTTTCTAGAATGCCCTTAATGAAAGGTCTTTCCAAGTTAATTATTTTATTGTTCAAAGATACATAAAATTATATTCATTTTCGAGTTATTTTTATTGTAGTTCATTTTTAATTATTTTACTGTAGTAATGAGGTAGGTTAAAATGCAACCGAAGTCTCAATTTTATTTAAAAAAAAACCTCATAGTTATTTGTAAGGATTTATGTGAAATTAATATACACAAATCAATTTAACACTTGGCAGAAAAAAAATTAAATGGTTAATAATATTCAACCTTTAAAAGTACTCTTAAAGAATGTTACATTAATACTCCTTTTTAATTATTCGTATTGGTTACAAAATGTTTATGAAAAACTCTATGATGATTTCAGAAATTTAAAACATTCTCAACTTCGTATTGAGAATAACAGTATCTATATTCGAATATAATTATGTATCTAATAGAAAAGTTCATTGAAAATTATTACTTTTATTTAATAGGAAATTTATAGAATTTCACTTTGTTTAGCTATATATGATTATATAAAACCTTGTGTTTTTCGTATATTTTTTCCCAATTTTTTTATTCGCAAAAAGTCAGAAGTCTCATAATTCCAAAAAAAGAATTTAAGCAGTATTTTCTGTTTTAACAAAAAATATTTAATAGCTTCAAATTCAAATAAAGTATGTTATTTTTATCAACAATCATAATAGCTATTGGAAATGGAAATTATATAAGTTAGAACTGAGTCAAATTAATGTAACAAATAGAGTAGTTTTCAGTTTATTCTTTATTAAGGTCTGGAGCTCATCGTGAATATATCCAATAATGATGTATAAACTGTGGTTGAAATTGCAAGTTATTTCATTCGCATGAATCTTTAGATAAACAATTTTGACAAGTAAGTGGGATAAATCAAATTTTTAGGAACTAGAATATTTTGAAGAGAATAAAATAACTAAAAATCCAAATTTAAAATTTAGAGAAAAACTTACAAATATATTCACATTTTCTATTTAATATGCGAGCCCTAAATACATAAACGTAACAATATTAGCTGATAATCATAATGTATTTACGATTTATTCTATATATAAATTTTCACGTAATTTCGATATACATACAGGGGTAAAAATGGCAAAACTCTAATTTTTGAGCAATCACCTAAAGTAATTAAATAAACTAACGAAGGTGTCTATTTCATTTCTTTGTTTTGAGTAAAATTGTTTTCTTATTTTCTGTTGTCAGATTAAGATAGGAACACATTATAAATAATAATGTGTTCCTATCTAAATATTATAACCGGAAGATAAAATATGGTTGCTAAAAACTACAGCCATTAATGTATATACTGAGTAGCAAAATAATTGAAACTTGGAAAGAAATATCCTGAAAGAATGGGCCTTTTAATAAAAAAAAAAACGATTGTACTGATTTGTAGATATTTGTATCACATTTTACACTCTCTTGGACTTTTTAATTATATGGATGGAAAATTTTATATCGGAAAGAATATATTTTTTTCAGAATATATATGTCTTTAAACTTATACATGAGTTTCGTTCTATTCGATTAGTAAAATAATAAAAATTCAATGCATTCTAATTTTCTAACGTAAACGTTTATTGTTATGTTATTCGAATACAACTACTATCAATTCATTTAAGAGGTTCTTGTGATATTGTTGTGACACGGCAGCCTTATGATCGTGGTCAAGAATTCGTAGCCGCCGTTGTTTCGTCGAATCATGGGTTGGAATCTTAATTCCCCTAAAGACGCACCTTGTGGATGAACTGCTGCTCTTAAATCAGCCGAAGAAATAAGTTTTTCCGAGGCGAGGAAGTGGAAGTGTGGAGAGGCAGGTTACATCTCAAGGTGACGTCGTCCTCGTCACTTTACTTAACGTTATGAAGGGTGCCACCAATAGTAGAAAGCTAAGCCAAAAGCAACAGCTTCTAAGCGAGACATTAAAAAACATAGAAAGTGTCGTAAATTCTCCAAAAAATATAATAATAAATTAATTACATGACTTATTTCACTCAATGAATACTATCCAGAATGCAAAAAAATATTGTAGCTCGTGTTAGAATCGATGCTATTGCTGTATTTCTTGAGAAATGTTGAAAACTTAGTATATTTTCAGGTTATAAATTATATGGAAATTTATCAATATTGAAAATATATTGAGATTTTTATTTTTTCTTAAATCAAAAAATAAAGTTAGAAATAGACTTTGTGAAACAACTTAGGGAGAAACTCAAATCTAAAAATTAGAAAACAGCTCATAAATATTTATTTGGAATAGGTTATGAGACTTATAATTATATCCATCATTATAATTTAATTACCTTAATATTTGTTATTAATTTTATACTTTTACTTAAATACTATACAGTTATTTATAATAAATACATTTATCACTTTTTACCATTTAGCACGTCGAAACTAACTATATATCCAATTACAAAATAGGTCGAATCAAAACAGCAGCTCATATATTGTTTGAGTTCCAAGTGTTAGAAGTTAAGAAAGAAATATTCTGTCATAATAAACATTTTATAATTAAGAGTATTCTATTCGAGTATATTGCAGATATTTGCATTGTACAAAACCCACTCTGCATTGCTTTCTTTTCTGGGTAATGGAAAACTTTTGTACTTGGAAAAGTATCTTCCATTGGGGAAATACAAGTCTTTACAATTTCGAAAGTTTCAACCTTAGAGACTAGTAGGGTAATGAGGATGCAATGCATCTTCACTTTCGTTGCTTTTAAACTTAGACTAAAATCCATATAGTTTCTGCCTAAACCTTGTAAGTGTAGCTTAGAAAATGAATTGACTGCATCATTTATTCATTATATACACATTACCATTCAATATTCTTGTATGTACAAGAAAAAAAAATATATTAATAACTTGTTCATTATATGATGTTAAATCTATGCTCCTAAAAGTATTGAAAACTTATTTATTTATAGTGCTAATATAAAATGCTTACATGCGTGCTATATACTTCCTATTCGATTATATAAAAAGGAAATTTATGATATTTTAATATTTTATTTTTCCATTTTTTGTAATTACCTTCAAAAAATAATGTGTATGTGTGTGTTAATCACGCCCATAATTCTTATATTATTAATAATAACAAATTTAGATTACAAAGTCTATGAAACGATGGATCTAGATATGGGGAATTATTTTGAATCAATCAAAATTCAAATTATTTTAATAACAATACACATAATACATATGTATCAAATGCTTGAAATAACAGCACAAATCAGTAAGCAAGTTTATTAAATGTGTATTCTATATTATTCGTTTGCTCATTTACCTTAGCTATTTGATTAAATTTAAATTCTTACTAATCTGAAACTAAATAAAATAAACTTATTTTTGCTTCTATATATATCTTTGACATTAAAGGTTCTTACGATTTTCAATTCTCTAATAACTTCCAAAATGGAATATATAATACTTCTAGCCCCCCAATTAATATTTCTCATTCAAAGTCCGTTAGTTAGCATCTTGCGGCCATTAAACGCATCTGAACATTTTTCACGTGAATCATTCGAATAAATAAAAAGTCCTTACAATACAAAGTACTTACAGTCCACTGCTCTTTTACACATTTCTTTCGTGATGCTACGGCCATCTAGATATTTCCATTTTTCTATACTTATGTCTCTTGGCATTTCATTGAAATTATATAAAAGAAGACTTAATTTATTAAAATAAGAAACTTTTAATATTATCTTTAGACTGCTACGAATGAAATTTTGAATGAATCAGTAAAAATGTTAAGAAAAAGTGTAAAATTCTCTCAATATATACTTTTTTCAATTTCACGTTCCATAGAATATCTAACAAAATAATCATTAAAAATAAGCAAATTTATTCCTTTGTTGCTTTTAAATATTTATCCTGCATCCAAAATGATAAAACCGTTAAGAAAGTGTGATGTTACTGTATTTTTAACAATATATGTTCCTATTTACAGCATAGTTCTCATGTGTTTCTGTGTTTGAAACTAATTAGTATTATAAGATTTAAATCGATCCAGACGATTCTAGGTCGATTGTATTAAGCACGGATGACAAATCCATTGAACTAATGCTTTCATTTTGAATTTAAATGATTCATTCTATTGACAGTGGCGCCAACAGAGGATTGACAGTAGAACTGCCAATGCAATCGGTCCAATAGTCTATCTACCAAGTTTCAAAACAACAGATGGTTCCATTGCATACACGAACAATAATTAAATCTGAAATTAATTTACGCTACCTAAAGATTCCTCTGATATTTAGTTAACATGTCATGAATTTCAAAGTAATGTTTCAAGATTCATTTTCTATAAAATTATAAGGAATTAATAATAAATTGATTAAAGTGATATACTTTGAAAGGTGCATGTTAGTATGAGTTTTTAACAACTTTAACAACTCGTATTAGTGTATAAATATAACTTAAGGGGACTTAGTACCTTTGCACCTTCAAAAATTTGATTTTTCAAATTTGTTTTCAAAACATAGTGTTGAATGTTAGGAGCATTTTAAAGCAAACCGAGTCAAAATCCGATAATTATTACGCCCTGTACGACAAAAAAATGTAAATGTCTAAAGTAACTTGTTCTGTGTAATGCAATGTAAGCAATCCTCTTTTTCTCAGTTTGTTATTTTCGCAATTTCCCACAGGATTAAAAAAAATGTTTTGCCTGCAGAGCTTTAAAATTTTACATGAGTGTAAATTTTTATTCTGTGACCTCAATTTTGTTAATAGGATGATTAGATTTTATTTTATAACATGATACTTGAAAAAAAAGTTACTAAATACAAACTAGATACTTTTTTTAATTTTTCAATTTTTTTAATGTAAGATAAATTTAAAATTTGAGGTTTGCAGTATAAGGACATTATTTAACTTTAATTTGGTATAAAAATTATGGTTCTACTGTACATCTTTCAAATGTTATCTTGTGGGTAACGTAAGGTAAGCTAATTTATTTTTTAAATTTTTGTACGCATACTCGTATTTCATGTTGTATAAAAAAATATATTAATTTAATAGCAAAACGTGACCCAATATTTTAAACTACCTACTTTATTACACAAACTGGCAAAATTTCAAATTGAAATGAGCAAAAATTGATGATTTATGAAAAATCGAAAAAAGTTTGTCAAAATGTTCGACTTTTGATTTCGATAGGTACTAAGTCCCCTTAACATTTTTAAAATTAATTATTACCTCAAAACTAGATTATTTAGATCCTTTCAATACATTACTTAATAGTACTAGAAATGTAATGCGTTTTTAATTTTTGTGTTTATTCAAAATAACTCTTGATAACTTTTTCCTCATCCTGCGTTTAAATTTGTTTATTTTCATGTGGTAAATTTGTAACATAAATGTACACACATTTAGTTTTCCAACAAATGTTTTATTTAACACTGAATTTTCAACTAGATCACTTGTAGTTGGTACATCTCTAATTGTCAAACTATGTTTCATTTGTTACAGTTTCTCGAAAAGAAACTTTTTTGGATATCTTTAATTATTCTTCCCAGAAATCTGGAAGTTACATCTAGAACATTCTATTTTAACAATAACTCTTTTCGTCTTTATTTAGTAACCATTATTAGCACATTATCAGCAGAAAGTACAAAGAAGAAGCTGAAGGATGTAATAACTCGTGGCAATGAAAAAGTGGAAATCAATTTTTTTTTATGACAAGACAAAAGATTAGCATCGTTATTCGTTATGGAATTATATGTAAACCGAAATACACTAATGAGAACTAGAGTTAATAATATAGTTTATATCATTATAGTGAAAGCAGCAGGTATTTTTATTTATTGAAAAGTTATCTAATTACGGCGTATTCATTTATAAAAAAAACTTGTTATTTATCATATTATTCGAAAGCAATTGGCCGAAAATATGATTTGCTACGAAATAATCTTCCTAGAAACAACGTCCAGCCAATCGACCAAAATTAACAATTAACTGTCAGCATTCTACGTTACCTTAAGTGATTTTAATATTTATTTATTAATTATATCCATTCAAAGCAAGTGAACACGATTTATTCATGTGAAAGAGAAACAATACTTTTAAAAGTGTTACTTCATTTTCGCTTCAATAAAGTTGAATTAATTGATTGAGTTATCTTTCAGAGTTCTGTTAAAGGAAATGTATTGCTTTAGACGTGACTGATGATACAAAATTTAGCTTTTGATATGTAATACTGATTTGTTCTGATATATACAACTATATAATTAAAATGGTTTCCAATTCATCGAAAAATAGGTTTGCTGACTGATTGATTGTTTTATTAGCGTTGTTCTAGAAGCAATGGAAGGAGGATAATTCGTTTGGTTTAGTTAATATTATTAACGTTGCACTAGAAGCAATACGAGAGCTATTGGCGAAGGACCTCGTAGTTTTGAAACTGTTTCAAGTGACGAGGACGAAACCTGAGCTGGCATCTCCTCTCCTAACTTCCACATTATGCCTATGGGAAGACTTTGAGCCTCGACAGATATAACATGCATCAGCCCAAGCTACATGTGGATCTTTTGTAGCATCAAGGAATCCACAAAATTCACCACTCGCCATATGTTTGTCTTCTACCATTACCACTAAGCTATCACAGCCACTATTGGTAAAAGACGAACTTTTTAATTACGAGGTCCGATTAACTCGCACCCGTTTCTCCAAACTTCCACACTAAGGCAGTAAATAAATAGATTTTATGAGTTAACGAAAAGCTTATAAATCCAATCATTATTCGTCACTCAAAAATAATAACTCTTTTTTTAATTTCAGTTGAATTTGAAATACTCTTTCACATGCAAAAACGTGTAACTCTTCCATATTTTTACTGTTATTGCAGCAAATATAATTTAAAGGATATATTTTTTTCCAACATACATTTCTTTTTAATTCTTCATTTACTCTTTCATATGTTCTTTTAAATCAAAGGAATATCTGAATTTAATCACAGATATCATTTATATTTATTGAGAGTAAGCAAATTTTATGTTTTTTTAACATGTGTACATACTATACCCACAAGTGTAGTTTAATATTTATATTTCCTTTTTAAGAATTTTTTTTGTACCTGTTCTGTTTCACCATTTTCTAATAAACGATTTTCCTAGATATTTACTTATTCGTATTCATATAGTTTATTTACATCCTGAGAAAAACTTATCACTTCAATTCATTATAATGTATTTAAAACAGTTAGAGAAAAGCTAAGACTAAGCAAATTGATACTGTTATGAAGACTCCAGATAAAATTAATTTAGTTTGTTAGAAAGACAAATATTTGTACGTTAATTCAACGTTCATACAAAAAAAATTTAAAATGTAAAAATGATAAAGAATTTATTTTATTTCTTGTTGAAGAAACGAAATTAAAAATTCCAGAGTCAAAATAATCGCCAGAAGCAGTTAAGGTGTGAAAAAATTGGTTTATAAAATTTAATTTACTTTATTTAAATTCAACATTATTTTTTTTATTCTGATTACTTAATCTTGAATTTGCATACATTTAAATGAAAAAAAGTTATAAATTATTTAAATGTTTTATATTTTCATCTACCTATCAAAGTAGTATGAGAAAAGAATAATATTAGCTTAGTTAATTACTTCGCAATTACTAATGGATATTTCGGTTTGTATTTACATGTTTTTTACGCGCTCAATATGTATACATAAATAAGTATCTTTATGAATAACAATAAACATTTTAACGACGAGAAAAATCCATTGAAGATAAGATAAACATCTTTTAGATAAATTTCTATTCTACCAATTAATTATCTACACATACATTTAACATTTTTATTTTTCTAATTCTGCTTCATTTAGTTATTTAAAATTTTATTAATGATTTTAGTAATTTTATTTAAATAAAACGATTAAAGTTTAAGTAAATTGAAACATAATTGTATTATACCCTACAGAGAAAGGAAATTCCCTACATTGACATGAGACATATTATATAAGAAATATTTTTAAAATATTTTCTTTACATACTTTGAGCATGCAATTTTGTTACTAAACTGATTATGTATATTTTAGTTCATAGGTTTATAAATTTCTTAAACATGCATATGTATACATATAACATTTTGTCGATGTTCTGTTTTTATTTAGTTACGCAATAAACTTCAGCTGTTCTGCTTTAATTGCATGTCATTTATTGGCATTTCTGGCATCTTATAGTAGGCCTTTTTTACGAAGTGAGTAGAAAATTTAAGCAAGCGATCATTACAAGTAAAACACAGAGCTAAGTGTATTACATGACCAGTCCATGAGGGGGGGAAAAGAACGAAAAGAGGATCGTTGTCAGCTGTGTTAGAAATAAAAAATTGTAAAAAAGCATTATTCTTGCCAATAAAGTGCTAAGGTAATTGTCTCCCGGAAGCCTAATTGTAGCTCTAAGCACTTTGGATAAGCTTGGTCCTCTTGGGTAATCTGCCAATAGTCCTCGTGTTGCTATTACTGAGATGATAATAAAAGCAATCCAATGCATGCATACTTTTGATTTCCTATCGAAACAAAACTTAAAAGTGGAATTCCTGTTAATATATTAAACGAAAACAATATTTTTTTTATTATTTTATCTACGAATACGTTGCTTAACTGTTTTTCTTGATACTTATCTAACAATTGAATATCTAATTTAATGAAGCGTAAATATGAATGTTTAACGTATTCATAATTCAAAAATAAATCAATGATATAATAGGACATGTGGATAAGTTATACAGGATTTTTGTTTTGTAATTATAACTTTTAATAGGATCAAAAGAATTAAAATATGGACAGGGTTAGCGAACCAATGGCACGCGACACAATATTTTAGGCACGCCACCTATCACAAAGTTCACTATGAAGCATATTACTAACGAACGTTTGTTATTGTAGTTAGATCGTGGACTACAATTGCTAATGACGCATAGTTTATTTACGCATAGCATAAAATTCAATTTCTTTTGATACAACTGTATTTTAAAGTTTATTTGTGTTATATTTACGATTTTTATCTGCTATTTAATATGGCTAGTTCAACAAAAAGATAGTAAGTGTATCAGAGAATTTCAAACTTGGTGGACTGAGAAATATGTCATGATTAGTAAAGACAACACAGCGATGTGTGTTTTATGTTTTGGAACAGTGATATGTAGAACAACATCTGTAAAACTCCATTTTGAAACAAATCACAAATTCGTTATTCAAAAAAGCGAACAAAAGCAAAAGGAATTAATTGAGAATGAGAAAATATATGAAAGAAATTTAAAAAAGTACCTATATATAAAGACAGATGGTGTCATTAACATAAATTGCTGTTACCGTTGAGTGCTGCCATCTGTTAAAGGGAGACAAAACAAATTTGAAAATGATTCATAAATTAGTTTTGATTTGTTTTCCATTTTGCATTCAAATCAAAATTTGGTTGCCGCAGGGTCCAGATGTCACCATCAATGAAAAATAAATTCATCGTTAAACACCGGAAAACAAGCAAAAGTCCAATGAATGGGTTGCATCCGGTGAATCTGCTCCAAAGAAGACGAGGATGATCTCATCGGGTGGAAAAGGGATGACGAAGAACTAGTGGGGTCATAATCAGAAATACAAGTATCTGAGACTTAGGCAGTTGTTTAATGAGACATGATGCGGAGTAAATGCAAACCATTTTCAATACTAATCATGATGCTAACTGAAACCCCTTTTCTATGAACTTATTGAACTATCCTCGTAATTTCAAATATTATGATGTAAAGTAATCCTCAAAAAGTATATATATATGATGTGTGTTTAATTTATTTTTTGTGATTCTGAATAATTTAAACCTATCAAAATATTCTTATACTTATAAAGTTTTTCACGCAAAAACACATGGGTTGTTTTGTGATATTGTAATAAAAAAGTCAATTTACAAATTGCAAATACACATTATTATATAAAATGGTTATTAATCTATTGTAAAGAAACTTTAATAGTTATAGAAGTTTCAGACAAAATTTAATTCAATTAATATTAAAATGCTTTCAATTTAAATTAATATATATTAAAGAACTTCGCCAAATTTATATGGGCACTGTTAAAAGTTAAGTGAATACACATGATAACTTTTGAATACACTTTAGAAGATGCTTGTTTTTATACAAATATTTGACATGAAAGTATTTTTGATGACTCGCATTGAATGCATGTAGAAATTCAATATTTATAACGAGAGGTCAAAGTAACTGGATATACTACCTGTAAGAAAGAATTATAGCTTAATTATAAAAACTAGGGATCGACTAGGTTACGTGCGTGGATTTCCAAATTGTTATTTGGCGATAACTAAACCTCCCACTTACTGCATCAAATACAGTGAATGGCTACATGAAAAATTCAGAATTCTATGCTTGAGATTCTACGGTTACAAAAATTGGTCATTTCAATGCAGTAGATATTATCTGTTAGTACAGATAAGCTCAAGAGCTTAGCACATACTGCAGAAGAGATCACAGAGGTTTCACACAAGTTTCCAGGAAACGGAAACCAAAACGTTTGTGCCGTTCCTGGAAACGCAAATATCAATAATCGAGAAGAGAAAATAGGTGAATAAACTCGTACCATGAGTTATTTAAAGAGGAAGCTTGAGAGAAATAATTCTCGGATTAAACCGCAACGTGATAAAAGTAAATCTGGGAATGGTGTTGGTATCATTTAAAATGTGGTGAGAAAGCAAATAAATGTGTATACCCAGAATTATTTATTGGATTGAATGGGTGAAGAATTTAGTTATTTTAGTGATTCATTCTCTCTCTCTCTCTCTCTCTCTCTTATGTTCTGTCGATGGCAATTATTTTGGTATTCAATCAAGTAGAATTCCCTGGTTAAAAATAGCATGTTAATCACAAATTACTCTTAAATTATCCTTAACTGATGAAACCTGTATTGAACTCGGCTTGTAAGGAAGCAAGCATTAGTCAATACTCATGATCAACCAGCACATTCTAAACTTTATTGATTAGCTCCAGACGAAATCAAATATGATCGGGAAGAATTTCAAAGTTTAATATAAAGGGGAATACATAGTTTCTAAAAGTAGCTGCTCTCGAATGCGATACATCTAGTTTCCAAGCCTGTGGGGATAATTAAAATATAAAGTGTGATAAAGAATAAAATTTCGATATCAATGTGTCACGTTTGGAGTTCTGGAGCATTTCATTTCAAAAGGACAATTTAGTATACGGTTTAAGAGATTGCATCTAATGTTCATCCCTCAGTCTATTTATTAATTCACAAGGTATACAGAGTCTCCTCTCCTCCCTCTTTACTTCCGTATGGCTACAACTGTAGTAATAAAAGTGGTACCTAGGTATAGTAAAGCGGCTACGCGCTAACAGATGAAATTCACTATTTCCCAAATTTCAAACTGTTTTCAATATAGTAATGCTAAATGCGCAATTATCCTCCATGTAAGGTTATAAGCGGTTTCCTCTAGTAGCGTATAGTCACTTTACTGTATCTAGATAACCACTGTTAAGACTATAGATGCTGTCGTTTGGAAGTTAAGGAAAGGGGGAGGGTTGCGGACTTGATTATTATTAATTTACTGATTTTTTTATTATTAATATATTGCAATCTTATTATTAATTTATTCACTTTATGTATTATTAATTAATTTATTCACTTTGTGTATTATTAATTTATTCACTTTATGTATTATTAATTTATTCACTTTGTGTATTATTAATTTATCCACTTTGTGTATTATTAATTTATCCACTTTGTGTATTATTAATTTATTCACTTTGTGTATTATTAATTTATTCGCTTTATGTATTATTAATTTATTAAATTTGTTTATTTTTCTCTATGTTATTGAATTTGTTATTAAACAATCAAACAATTATTAATTAAATTTTATTTAAATGTTTTATTTATGCGAAAATAAATTTTATGGGAAAATTTAAATAAATTCAATTTATACGAAGTATTTTTGAAGTTCAACATAGCAGTAAAAATTGCCCGTTCTTATGAGACAAAACATCCTCTACGAACGCCGTCAGAAGAGAACAGTTTGGTGACTGAAGTGCCCGTCGCAAAAGAGTTAAAAGATGAATTAAGAATACGTTACTGATATTGAAAACAAAATAAAATTATTTATTTATTTATAATTAATAATTTTAAGTAATAAGTAATGTATTTTCAAAAAAATATTTTATACTTCTACAAAATCGATTTTTCAATCTCAATAGTTATATGACCACTCACAGAAATTCATAACGGAATTGCCATTGGTCAATAAAAATATAAGCGAAGAAAAAGGGAAATCTTAGCTAACAAAATACTTTTTAAGAAAATACTTTCAACTTAAAAACAAAGAAATTGCGCTATAATTAAGATCCTGATAAGGAATAAAAGTCTTAATCCATGAATTTTCATTTTCAAAATTTTAAAATTTGAGATAAGATTTTCTTTATAATCATCTCACTAAAGCTGTAAAGAGACTTTTACTGAGAAAAGTCAAATAAATAAATTAAATACACAACAAAGTTTCATGCTACATTCAATAATTATTTTATTGAATATTTTTTCAAAACTATTTTATTAAAATGTAAATTGTATATTGCTTCTCTCTCTCTCTCTCTTTTATATTATTTCATACAATTAAAGTACAACATAAATTTCAGGGAGTACAGCTCCTTTTTTTCATTTTATTTTAAATGCCCTGTTTCACGTTTTACGGTTTTACGAAAATTCACTTTTGATTCAATATTTATATAAATTGAACGACAAAAAATAGTCATTTTTATTTCAATAATACTATCGAACCTCAAAATATTAGGAAAATTATCTATATTTTAAAAATGTATTTAGAATTATCACAATAAAAATTAATGATATGTATCCGAAATATTTGCAAGGCACAGAGCAGAGAAATTCTTGATAAAAATACAAATTATATTATATTTTGAGATAAACGAAATGACAAACTTTGTTTCCATAAGTTATAAATATATTAAAGTACCATGAATGAGTTGATTTTGATTGGTAATTAATGGTAGCTTTGGGCGACGGAGCTAGCAATTTTGAGCCTCGACCAAGTAATGAGGATGACACAAGAGCTGGCAATTCCCTCTCCAAACTTCCGGATACCGCCAATTCAAAGACTTGGAACCTAGAACAAATTTAATACTCATCAGCCCCTTTACATGGTAGGTCATTAGGGATAACAGGGTTCAAACTCATGACTCGACGAAAACAAAGCTGAGAGTCGGCGGCCATGGCCAAAAATATCAGAACAAAACAATTTATGACATCCAAATTTATTTACATCGAACATTTTTAGTCATAATATCTGAAGAGTTACATACGAACTTGAACATCTACTCAAATGCAAGGTAATTACTGATAAATTTACCTTACTGGATATAAATTTTCTTGTTCTAAGTATACTGAAGCTGAAACACCAGATGATAAATTGATATATTAAATCGTAGTGTGACTCAACTTAGAACATTTTTAATCATTCAGCAATCGAAATATCTTTTGTGAAAAGTTCCACTAAAGGAGATAACACTACTTAAAATTTAAGATTTGAATTCTCAGCATCTCAAATCATTACTTTGAAAAGTTTAATTGGCTTAAAATACTTGCAGTAAGTTAATTTAAGAAAATACTTTGCTATGCTTAAGAAATTCTACGAATGCTATTAATTTTCATTCTTTTGTATGAATGCAAATGAAATGCTGCTGGCAGCATAGAAACGTTAAGGAATGATAAGAGTTTACCAACGAAACTTTCGTTCTGCTCTAGATCCACAGATCAAAGGCAGAACTTTAAGAATCATTTTGTAATTTCCTTTTCTATAAGAAAAAATATTTATGTTGTTAAGACGATCAGGGTCAGAAAAGTAAGATTCCAAGTCTGGAATGTGTTAGTTGTAAGGAAGTTTTCCGAAATGAATATTTTTTTAAACTAGTTTAAAAGATAAATTCATTATAAACACATATTGCTGAAATGTTAAATGATGCAGCAAGAGAACTAGGAATAAATAATATTTCAGTAACTAATCATTTCTTCAACATTTTTTTATTTGTTTGCTAAAGGTATATGTGGACGTATCAGGTCGGTTTTCAACTAAAAGTGGATTTTCATTTACAAAACCTTTTTATACAATTCATATTTTCAATTTTTCAAAAACTTTTAAATTCTACCCCAAGTTTATTAAAAAAGAAGATATTACCAACTTTATAAAATAATTATTACATCTGTAGAGAGAATTTTTATTTTTAGAAGATAGCTGTTTAATTTTCGTATTAACTGTCAGTAATCTGTTAAAATAGTGCATTTTTTCATTTATATTACTTACACTTTTTATATAGAAATATAAAGAAAATATAGCTTACGAATTTATAGATATGATATTAAATCCTTAGTATAAGACTGTTTCACAATTTAATATTGAATTGAAACTTTGTCATTTTTCATGTCCAAATTAGCTCATAAGAGATTTTCAAATAAGAGTGTAATTCGTATATTTATCGCTTGATTCTTTAGAAATTTCAACAATTTTACGTTTACATTATACAAGGTGTTTGGAAACTCATGGGCAAAAATTTCAGGGGTGAAAGAAAACACGTAAACAAGCAATATTCACAAAACAATGCCATACAATGCATGGCGAAAAACAAGTGGTGATCCGTTAGAAGGCGCTTTAACCGGCAGCATAAAGCACGAGTTTTCTTACTCATCGTCATTTCTACCATGGATTTCAGGAGGCATGGCCTCTCCGCCTATGCTCTGTAAAGTGAAAATTGCAAATTTAGAAATTTTCTATCACCCCTTAAATTTTTGCTCTTGAGATTCGAAACGCATTGTGTATTTGTTCTAAACAAACTAAATTCCTCAGAATAATATTTTTTTTCTAACTCTTATGTCTTATATTCAAGAACAATATTTGAAGGGTGTGGAACAACATGCATAGAGACTTCGAAACCATGAAAAAATTCTTATTTCACTAAATTTCTTACTACTTGTAAAAGAAGCACTAAATTAAGCTGCAGAATTTTTTCTGAAAGGGAAGACATTCTAAAAAGTTAATTTTTGAACTTAACGTTTTTTTGAATGATTTTAAAAAAGCCTATATAAATATAACATTAAATTTACTTTTCTATCATAAAATTAGTCATATATTTTCCCAACCTTATAAAATTGATGTTCATTACTATTAAGTAGTTTTGAAAAGTAACATTAAATTGGCATTAATTATTTTCTTTTTTTAAAATAAAGTACTTCAAACGTGTTGAGATTTTTTTAAATAAACTTTCAATCAGTATAATAATAGAGTGAAGGAGAAACGGAATGAGTGATATGAAACACAGAAAAAAAAATGCTTACACCACTCTCTTTATAAATCGGGAATAGTATAATGTCATAAAGCTAAGTAATAACTTTGAGAGTGTCCTGATTATAATAATTGCATTTTAAAGTATCAAAATGGGTTTAAATATCCGTACGTAAGAGAAGTAATCTGAATTCTTAGAAAAATTTTCCTTTAAGATGTTATTAAAATATTTCAATCATACAAACGCAGAAAGGACTGCACTTTTTTTTAAAAAAAATTATATCATTGCTTACTGTTTGTGATATTCTGTCTTCCCTCCCATTTCCATGTATGATAGATTCAAATAAATTGATATCAGTGTCGTAAAATATATACTTTATTCGTATCACATAATTGAACTTATATGGAATTTTCGGATTAAATGAAATTCTAAAAGCAAGAGAGAGATACGCTTACGTATTGATTCCTCTTCTCAGGAATCTATTGTACATAATTCATATTGATTTTGTTTTATATATATAGCTTGTATTATTTTAACATTTTCATACTTCCTGGTAATAGATATATAATGATTATGATTTATAATGTTGCATTATTTTCTATAAAACACGATGGAATGAGTTAGAGCTTTGAAAAGACGCAATAATAATTCTAAATGAAGAGGTTATTAGTTATATCTATACGGCTTTATAATTATGATTAATAGAAGCTCACTCTCCCCCAACACATAAGAAATAAAACGTTTCTCTGTCATAACTCTGAAGAGATACGCGTAAAAAATGTGCCACAATAAATACATATTTAAGCTTAGAACTGAACATTGATGCTGACATTTCATCTGTTCATTTGAAACATTACACAAAATTAAATAAGAAACAGAAGAAGGTTGTTTAACGTTAAATAATATTTAAGAATATCTTATCAGTATTCTAGTTATAAATTGCAAATTAAAGGTTAATCTTAAATTAAATCTTATTTAACTCAGTCTTTTTACCAAAGGATTAACGAATGATTAAATTAATAAAGTATTTAAAGTATTATTAATAAAGTATTGTAATTTAAAGTATTAAGTTACTGAAAAGTTCAAAAAATATCAGTTTTATCAATTTGTTATTATTCCTCATAAAATCTGTTAAAAAATTTAGTTAATTGAAATTAGATATTTTATTGTTACTTTGCTATAAAAATAAATCGAATTACTGTAAATTTTATAATTATTTCTTAATATTAATTATAAATATATGAATTGTCTACATCCATGAATAATTAATCCAAATATAATACAGTAATAAAAATGTAGATTAAGATAGAAAAAAAATCATAATTCAAGCATTCGGCTAAATTAAAACATTATTAAAATTATGTAAAATTTATTCAATTGTTAAAAATAAAATTGAGTTTCAGAATTTTTAAAAGTACCAAGAAGTATCAACTCTCAGTAACATCAAATTTCTCCTATCCCATAATATACCAACGAGGAAATCAACAAAAGCGGTAAAAGTCTGAATGCCTCAAAACTAGTAATGGGGTATCACTTTTAACTAAGATTTATGAATAATTTGATCCTATTTTCCGTCAATATTTGGATTTTGATTACACATAAATAAATAAGTGAATATATAAGTAAAAGAGATTTTTAACATTTATAAGAATTTTGCTTCCATCCAACTTGAATGTTGAAAATCATTTCATTTCGATATTATATTTTAGAAAAGTATGTGCTCTACTGCAAAAATCAGAGATAAAACAATTAGAGGTAAACAAACACATGTTAATATTTTACTCTACATATATTAGATTGAGTTTTTTCCATACATTTCTGCTGAATATTGGAGGGTGAATTTTCTTGTAAATGATTGTTTTGAAGTAGTAGGAATAAATAACTTTTAAGAAACATTAGAAAATTAGATCTGCATAATTAGTGTAATCACAACTTGCTTTAGTTATTCTAAGACAACAATACTAAGAATTGAAATTTCAATTTTTTTATGTAGTTTTAATTTTTGTAATTCACCAGAAAATATTTTCAACTTTCACGATAGTTCATTCAGTGTTAGTACTAATAATTTTCTATCGAACATGATTTGCATTTGAAATTTGTACAAATCAATACCTTTTTATCGTAATTTGCTACCAGTGTTGTAATCTTATGCATTTGGTTTTCAAGAGATATGGTATAAAAAATTAGGAAACATTATATTTCCGAAACAGATGTTTTCATCCAGTTCCATAGTTTATAACTTTAGTAAATTAAACATTTTTCTTAAAATTCTCCATACACAATAATATGATATCAGTTCGGAATGTAATATGTATTCATTTGTCTAATAAATATTATCAAATTTAATAAAATTCCCTATATAAACAACTTAATTTTATAAACAACAACCAGAAAAATAAGAACTAAATAAAGTGGATATGAATATATCTAATCTATGGTAAAACTTCTCACTTCCATTTTCACCCTTCTTTCAAGATGGAAAAAGAAGAAGAATTTAGAATTCTAAGCACGAAGTCCATTTGCAGAGAACGTTAGAAAAAAGGTCTTTTCTTTCATCAAAGAATCTAATAGAAAGCAGAACTCGAAAGGAGTGACAGCGACTGATATGGAATCCTTTTACTCGATACCTATACTCTAAATGCCGAACGGATAAGATTATTGAACAGAATGCAGCAATAGAAAGATCAATTTCTCTGATGTTAACATTGATCCACTAAACTAGTAAATCTTAAGAGTTTTTTTAAAGTGAGGAACTATTGGTTATTACATATATTATGAGATCCGTTATTTGTAAGAAATTGAAATATCAAGTTGCAGCAATGCTTAAGATAAAATAATAAGCCAAATTCAATTTAAGTAAAGATGTTTTATGATTTATAAATACGTTTTTCATATATTATTGTATTTAAATCAACTTTAAATTGGAATTTTGATGTTTATAGTAACATAAAGTGATTGACAATATTTAAGTTAAAGTCTTCCCTAGCCTAAGAAGTCCCAACGGTGTCAATGTGCGTTTCTATAGTCTTTGGGCTTAGTTCTAATAAACTAATAAGTAAAGAATTGTTATAATTATATGTAATATTTTGTACAAGGATACACCCATAAAAATTTTTATTTAATCTAAAATATTTAATTAACTTTAAAAAGGAACTTAATAATAATAGAAAATATTTATGATTTTATATTAATTTATATGAATGAATTGTCAAAATAATTTTGAGAATTTTATTCAAAATTCTCTTTCAAAAATGTCATCGAGTTCTGGTTTTTTTCAATGTCTTCTTACCTTTACCCAGATGCATTTAGTAATTTTTTTCAATAAAAAAATAAAAATATAGCTTTATATTTAAAGTATAAATGTCATTTGTAGCCTTATTTTTACACGAAATAAAATATTATAATTTCACACTTAAAAACTGGTATTATAGCCATTTTTAAATTTTTAAGGTTTGACAACTATATACAGAATATATTAAGGTTCATAAATTAAATTTGTAGAGTAGTTATAATTTTTTTTTTCATTCGCACGTTAAAGGCATCAACACAGGTTTTATCTTAAGGTTTTGAGCTAAAATATAATACATTTTTAAATTTTATATTACCGTGCTTTTTATACAAGTGTAGTTTCCTATTTTAATTTTATTTGAATGATAATTTTATATGCATAATTATCATATATTTATAATTAATTTATTGATATTAAAATCTTACATTCCTTTATGGCTGATTAATGTTAATTACTGAGAATTATTAGGTGGTAGTTGATATCTAAGAAATGATTGATATGGGTTAGGCATTTTAAAATTATTCACTTAAAATCAAAGGTAATTTGCATTATTACCGTAGTTAGACATTTAAAATTAATAATATTTATTTTTTGTTGAGTTTTTACATTATTATTTCTCTACTGTTCTTCTAACTTATATTAATATTACTAAACACATTTATCTAATTTTGTAATAAGACTCTAAGAATGATAAGAATAAAATTTTAAAATAAAAATGATTTTATTATTTATATATTTTATTTATTTTCTTTTATAATAATTTAGTTAATTAATTGATTTTTAAATAATTTAGTTATTTATTTTCTTTTTAAATAATTTAATTAATTTTTAAACTATTTAATTTCTGAAAATAATGCTATTGTTATCTTCTGGAGCAATCCAGCCGACGTAAACAATGGGCTCTGTTACCAATCTTATGAGATTGTCCAAATATTCTTTCCAAAAAAATTTTGAGTGTTTCGAAACGCTAGGAAATATCGTTTGATTATGAACATGTGATTGAATAAATATCTTTCTATGAACGACTTTTCGTGTGAGTTCTATAATCTTGATTTCAGACAGCATATAGTAATTAAAAGTCTAAAATAACCTTTATTTTGGACTATTCAATTTACCAATGGTTCCTTACCAATTTTCTTAAATCATGACCAATTTAATTTTTTTTAAAAAAAAAAGGATTATGATCCCCTTCATCTTTTTCCTATGTGTCATATAATTATGAATAAAAAGTTTGAAAATTTTCATTTACTTATTTTTACACCATTTTTCATAACATTAAAACTACTAAAGTCAAAAGTTAAAGTTTAAATAAGTACTATATTTCTTACAGTTGGGTTTAAATTGTCATTTTAACATGTTGTATTTATATACATATATTATTTAATACTTAGCTAATTAAAAGAAGAAAAGAGTCAATATGTTTACTTTTTAAATTTTTTTATCCTTATTTTGAAAATTTTATAAATTTTACAAATGTGGTTTTATTTATTTTTTAATCCCTGAATAGAAATATTAATAAAGAATATTATTATGAGGTAAAAGAAGAAAGTATGAAATTCAAAAAAAAGTTAGATTTATAAGACATCACATCACGTCATCCCGATCTTGGAATTTACATCTGCTGAACAAATGTTGCAATTCTTAACAGAATTTTTGTCAAAGCAAATCTCATATTTTGAACATCTGGTTTACTTTTGATTCTTGTCTTGAGCTAAAGAAAAGTTCAAAATCCACTTTCGAAGTGATAAGTAATAATAAATGGCCCTAAACGAAAGTAAAAAATTGAATTTTTAGGATACCAATGCTACATTGCACATCACAAACGAGACAGATTTTCCTGAATTATATCAACACTGATGAATCATTCTACAATTCCTAACATTCATCTTATATTCCATCTAGAATGTTGGTAACATCCAAATATACACGAATTAACTTCGTTCTAATGCAGCTTCTTGTTCAGAAAACTCCAAGAAATAATGTGAAATTTCTTATACAAAATTTGAAAGTGGATGTTATTTTTTTTCCTCATAGGCATGTACACCTTTCCGATTTTTTCGTCTTGGTACAAATGGATGTTTAAACCTGACAAAATTTCCAAAATTTTCTTTACGGCACCAGTTTTGCATCTTTAATATGATAATCTAGATATCTTATCTTTGAAGTAAATAATCTGTATTTCTTTACTCTGCACTTTCAAATTTAGCTCGTTAAGCAGTCCTAAGATATCAAACAACTAAGGTACTCTTTGGATCCCAGTCATCAATAAAGTGTGTCATAAACTCACGTTTTCCTTTCATCTCAAAGAGTCGCCTTACTTCACTTTGATTAAAAGACTTGGTAAACAACAATTCCTTTTGATTGCTAACAAATCGCAGTTTAGAAAAGTTGAACGGGATCACAGATCATGTTTTTCAACAGTTCCTTGAACAAATCAGTATTGAAAATATTAGATTTTATGTAATCGATTTTACCATCATAGAATTGATCACTTCTTGCAAAGGCTTCGGAATTGATTTGGCAGCAAATGTAAAAGGTAAATCTAACAGTACAGTCCTTTTTCTTGGACTGAACTTTTGAAAGTGCAACATGGATCCAAGTTATGATTTGTACTCCATCGCTACACACTCTATGTAAGTTTTTCTGTTGTAAATCATTACTTTCTCAGATTAAACTTATTCGTATCCACAGAAATTCTTTGAAGTCCTTCAAGTGAATGTATCTCAGGAAAACAAGTAACTGGGAACAGGAACTAACATCGATGGACTCGCCAAGTTGAAAGAAAAAGGCACAAAAATGCCTTTAATTCGGATAAAATTTGTTCTACTTGTATCACGTCTGTAGGCATGTCATAAATGTTCTCTGAATGGTTTTGTTGCATAAGAACATATTACGCATTTTAATCTCACACGCATCTCCAACTATTAGCTTAACTGATATTAACAGGGTTTGACAAAGTTTTCTGCAATTTGTAACATTGGATATTTGCAAATCCTTTTTTAACTAATAACATCTGACGCTTTTTTCAGATTTTAAATTTGATTTTTCAGATCCTTTCCTTCGAAATAAAATGTAGTTAAGCAAATGAGGTATACTTTAAATGTATAGTAAATAAATATAATTAAGTAGTATAAAATCGTCTGAGACCTGAAAGGGAGGATCGAAAGATTGCCGTTGCAAAAGGATGCCAAACGTGTGAAGGAATTGATTAGTGCGCGAGAGTTACTTGCGAGTGCATGTGATGTTTAATAATTAGGATCCGAAGCTGTATTGTCAAAGGTAACTCAATTACACATTATCTCCCATCGGATCTGAGTATCCAGGTAAGATTAACATTTGATATTGATAGAAATTATCAGTATCTACACTGAGAGACAGTGAACAAGTAGAGAGCATTACCCATTTTAGTGGAATAATAAATGACCTTTTTGAAAACAATTTGACTACATTGCTGAACTGTTATTGAGTGACTATTTTAATTATTATGTATGAGCTTAGAATTAATTGAAAGATTTTAGATTTGTGAAAAAATTAATTTTTCAAATGGCAGATGTGTCAGGTAATTAAGATACACCACAGATTGTATGTAAGTTTTTTTTTTTTTGTTATTCTTCTTTTTAAGAAATATTTCAAAGTGTAAGCCGAATAATAATTGTAATGGTTGTAGATCTAGAAGAAAATTCTTCATTTCTAAAAAATGAAAGAAAAGAAAGTATTACATTTGCTAAGAATCATAGTTCAAAGCCTCACTGTTTCTGAAATAACGTAATATTCGATGATAAAAGTTAATTTAATGCTTTGGTAGTCAAGGTCGATGGTGAGTTTGAGGTATGAACTACTTTTCTCAAATGATATCCTCACTGTCAAACGACTAATTTTTGTTAAGAGACGATTTTATTCTTATATGGTGTTGTATGCAAGCGAAAGACCGAGGTTGTATGGAATCTTGTACGGGGTTATGAACCGAGTCATGGATTAAATGAAATACTTGGAAGCACTTAAGAATTACTTAAAAATAAAAGTTCAGAAATAAGTGTAGAGTAGCGTTTAATGTTTCAACAATATACGATCCAAAACATATAGCTAAAATTATTATGCTATGGTAGTTGTACGATTATGAAACGCAATAGCAGACACCACATCTATCTTTAGATCTTAAAAAAATTGAAAACATATTGTCTCATTTGGAAAAATCTGCTCAAAAGTATAAGCGAGAGAAAGGAACCGGACTGCAAGCGAAAGAGAAATACGCTTTTTTTCGAAAGGGCACGTGATTCTATTCTTTTTTCGTCCATTCGCCTGCTCTTCGAAAAACCCTGTATATTAATCGAAACGAGGACCCTCGCCCGATCGGAAATGAATCTTTTGGATAATTTCGAGAATAAAAGGTCTGAATTTTCATATTTTTTAATTAATTAAGAGTAAATATTACAGAAAAACAGTATTACGAGGAAAATGAGTACGAATACACAACGAAACATTTCAAATAATTTCAAACCGATGCAAATTACTTGTTAGGTATGCAAAATGCAAAACAATATCCAATAAAATATTAATATCTTTATTTAAAAAATTTTAAAGTAATTATACTAAGTGTATGCTCAATTTGTGGCTTATAAATTTGTTACTTCATTGTAAATATTATGATAGTTAAAACATTAATAATTCCTTACATTTTTTTATTCAGTTTACCGTATTTTTCAAATGAGTATTTTATCGATTATATTGATTATCGATTCTATTCTGTTAAGCTTAAATGGATATTTGAAGAATAATATTTTACGCCTTTGAGAAGAAAAACGTTTGAGGAATACACATATTTAGGGGCCACTATAACTTTCTCGGATTTTTTCTGATTTTTTAATAGCATTAATAAAAATATAAGTTTATTTCTACTTTACTTTAAGAAAATAAACTTTAAGAAATATTTATTTCTGAGTATATGTTGAACGAAATATTTTATTTCTTTATATATGTATTTTATGAAATATTAGTTTTTAATAATTGTGAGTCTTTTTATAATTAATGAATATAATTATTTCTTGCTTGTGTTTAAAATTGGTTGGTTTTTCAGCATTGATGGCAAAACTACACAATTCATCCTTATTAAAAAAATCATGCGATTCAGTTGTAGCTGACGGTTTATTCAAAGTGACAGTGAAATTTCTTGTAGATGTATGTATTATACATGAAAACTTGAAATTTTTCTTCTCCATTTTAAAATTAATAACAAAACTGTTAATTTTCTTTGATATGCTTTTATTTCCCCGAAAATTATTGTTTATAATTTTTCAAAAGTGGAAACTTGAAACTTACAAAAAAAATTCTATCTGATTTACGATAAAAGAATGAAAATTAAATGGCTTAAATCCTTCTTAATAACATTTTATTCATTATGTATTGACATATATGGCATGACATGTATCGCAATATATGCTCCTTAATTATGTTGATATATTAAGTACTTATAAATGTGGATGCAAATTTCCGATCGTTTTATCTACCACAACATTATTCTCACACTTTCTCAGAATACAAATCTTTGAACTGAAATTTAAAACTCCATTGTGCATATTTCTGAGGCAAACTGATTTTCGAAGCTTAAAAAACTTATAAAATACATTGGTTCATTTTGGATTAGTATCGCAGAATAAGATAAAATTAAAATTTCAAGATTAAATTTATATTCAATTAGGTATTCTTTAGGGTAGTTCAGTGCTGGTTAGTTTTTTCGTTTATGCATATCATTACAAATTACATTTATTCTTATGATTAAGTAAGATTCTCAGAATATTAACTTGTGTTTTAAGAATTTAATGCAAGTATTTAGAATAATAAAATACAAAAACACGCTTTTGTTCAAAAATATTTTCCTACTACGCATTTAATTGGAACACGATTGCCCGGTTGCCGAAATAAGAAACTGGAAAACGGCAGACGCAGGATTATGGTCGTCTAATTTTAAGAAAATGTCTTTAGTAATAAAGGTTGATGAATCTCACATATTTTGAGACTTCAAAGTATCATTCTGATGTAAGAAAATAAGATTTCATATCAGGCGCCATCTAAATGAATGAAAATTTTGAGTACGGCTTGCACTAAGCAGAACTTTGTAGAGAGACGAGATTTACACCTGGAAAGATTCAAACCATCAAAAGAATGAAATTACAGTATTAATAAATCTTAAATATGTAACAAGCATTCACATTTTAATTGGTATTTGAAGAATTCATGATTTTTTCCCCACATCCCTACGATGCGTTATTTTAAAAATCATTTACGAACTCAATTATTGTCATAGAATAAGAAAACTATTGCGTAAAACAGACAACTTAATTTATTCACATTGGTTATATACATAGCTAGTCAAGTCTTATAAGTTACTTGTTTTGAAGCTTTTCGTTAAGCATTTAAAATCTTATTTAATATTTTCTCATTTTTATATTTCAATTAATAAGTTTTAAAATCTTCAATAAAAGGCATGCCATAGAAAATTAATACAATATCTTAGAAAATTTTGTAACGATGAAAATCATATTAACAGCAAAAAAACCCAAATATATCCTTATTCTAGTAATTTATTTTATCTTAAATTTCTTGATTAAATTAAGATTTCCTCAATTAATTTCAACCAAAGTAAAATTTTCGTGAAGAGTTTTAGAATATTTCAGAAACGCTTTAAATGCTTAAATGTAAGCGAACAAAATCGACAAATGGTAATTTAGGAAATTAAATTCAAAATTTTGATTAGATTTGTTATAATATAAAAAAATGTTAGTTCTTATCAACCAGACTAATAAAATTTAATATAAAAATTATACTCATGTAACACTTATTTACATTCATTTATTACTTCAATAAGTTTTCTTAAATTATACCATTCTAGTAATTTCTCCCTCGTCATTTCGGTACTGAACAAATATGCTCCATGTAGCAAGAAACATTACGAAATACTTATGTTAATGTTCCAAGCAAGAAACTACTGTGTTTGTGTTTGCTGCAGAATATCTTTTTGCTTCACTTTCCGAGATCAATGATGATTCCTTGCTTCATTATGGATAAGAGTTTTACATAGTTTGCTCTTTTATTTATTTTTCGTTAGAACAAGTAAACCGTAATTCGCCTTTCTAACAAATGAGAGTCAATTATGTTTTTGTTACATGATGATACCTATAATGACCTCAATAACTCTATAAGATGCTCAAATAGCTGGCACGTGCAACAAAATCCAACTTATTATACATAGTCTGGTACATTTATCTTCGAAATTTTTGTTACGTTATTAGCTATTTCCTCACAAGAATCTTTTTATATTCGATACATTCAATTACCGCATTTTTGCTTCGAATGCAAAATTACATAGTATTAAATATAGCTTGCAGATGACGATATATATATATATATTAATAGGATTTTAGTATTTTTCGAATCTTAAATGGTATGAAAGAATTATTGTGAGTATTGGCTTTTTTTCATAATAATTTTTCAAATTTGATAATATTTGTAATTTATTGTTTAGAGTATTTTTTAACTATGTGATTTTTCTTTCCGTAGTTTAGAGTTTATATTCTGTAATTTATATAATCTTGTTTACACACACTCACATATTTATATATATATATATATATATATGCGTGTGTGTGCGTGTAATAAAGCAAATTGTTTTTGTAAAACATTCTACATTTTATTTATTTCTAAGTATTTAGAAATAAAATGTATTGTTTGCTTCTACAACATTTTCAAAATATGAATAATTAATTAAATGCAGAGTTATTAAATTATATTATGTTGCAGCAAAGTTAAATTCAGCATTCTATAGAATCCCTAGGCAATATAAATAATGCCTAAAACTAATCATCAATGTATGAAACGATTCTTATTTCACGCATTTCTTACGCATTCTATAGAAATCTGAATGAGAAACCGGCAAAATAGGAAATAAATCTCCGATTCGTTTTGAATACCACGGGGGAAAGCATGTAACTTTTACTGTCCACCTCTGGCTTACAATTTAGCAACTGTACTTTCCAGTTTGTCCAGGAGTACCAAATTACGCAATTTTACTAAAATTGATTCAACAAAAAAATAGATTTTTATAATGCTCCATGAAAATGGAGGAGCAATTTGTAGTGTTTGAAAAGGAATCATAGTCTGTAGACATGAAACAACAATTTGACGATAAACTGTCCAAAATTGGAATAAATGCTGCAAAAAAGCCAGTATTTTCTTAATCGAAACTACTTACTCGAAATTAATAAATCATATACAAAATGCCAAAATAACTACTAAGAAGAAACCCAGAGACTATTGGTTGCTGAATTGCTATGATGTGATGATTATAGAAAACAAAAGTAAACTCATTTTTCCACTTAAAGAAGGAGTCAGTACTATACAGTATTACGTCATAGACTCAGATTTATTTCATGTACTTCATGTAGCTCATTTGGCTATTGGATACGGAGAACGTGATAGTGTTGAAAGAACTTTCAAGCAAATACAAAAAACGTTACACGTTATGCTATTGAACTTTACATCCATCTTTGTGAACCTTGTCAGAAAAACAGAAAAGTATTAAAAAGGGCATTGATGTGAAACCTATGAATTTTTCCGAATTTAATTCCCGTTTTCAAGTACATCTTATGGACTTTAGTCAGATAGAGATTAATAATTTATTATGGTGTACCAAGATAATATGAGAAAATTTATGATTTTTAAGTCTCTAACAACAAAAAAGAGCTGAAGAAGTAGCCTATAATCTAGTGAACATATTCTCGTTACTTCAAGCGCCATCTATATTACAGTCTGACAATGGTAGGAAATTCTCCAATAATGTAGTGGACTGCTTGAAGGAGTTTTGGCCAGCACTGAAGATTGTCCATGGGAAGGCTCGTCATTCACAAAGCATCGGTAGTGTTAAAAGAGCTGATCAAGATATCAAAAATTTGCTCTATATTTGGATGTAGGACAACGAATCTGACAGCTGAAGGTAAGAATTGCCTTTCAATCTATTTATGAAAATAGAACTTATCATTCTAAGATCAAATTAACTCCATACGTAGCTCTTTTTACCTGCAAATCCAAAGTAGGGCTTACAACGTGTTTTCTACCAGAAAATGTCTTAAAAAACATAAATATAGAGGAGCGGCTACAAAAAGTGATAGAAAGCGTCCAAACTTTGGAAAAAATGTGAAAATAATCAGATTATGCAAAAAAAGGAGCCGGTTTTAACAAAACATGGATGAGATTAAACCAAAATGATGAAGACATGTTTACTGAAGATATTTCTGTTTTCTGATACATGTTGTGAGAGCTTAAAGGAAGCTAGTGATGCCCTTCCATTCAAAAAGTGTTGTCAAAAAAATTCATATTTTCTGTGGGCATGCAAGTAAAAATGTTGAAATGGATATTTAGTCCAACTTTTGCTTGTAAACTGAAAATGCTATTGAAGGTAAAATAAATTCTGAAATCAATCTGGAAATACAAGCCAAAAAATGAAAAAGAATTCGGGGGAAAAAAATAATCACTGCTTCTTTGTGAACTATTGTGCGTGTTTCTATTCATAATGTTGACAATTGTCGAGGTCATGAATAGAATATAGTGGTAGTTATACACGCAATATAACACATCAATCAATACCTCCCGAGACTAACATTGAAAACAACATTTTTTTTGCAAAATTTTTTTATTCATCAACATAACACCTTTTAGGGTGATACAATCGTTCCAACGCTTTTCCAAATCTTTTTTTTTTTTTTTTTTTTTCAAAAAAAAATTTTTTTTCTTTTCTTTTTCTTTTTTTTTTTTTTTTTCGCAAGAAATCTTTTTGTTGTTGAGTAAATAGGATAAACAGCTTTCTGAATCATCGACTCTGTTGTGGTTTTGTTCATCGGAAAATCGCGGCACCCACTTGGAAAAAACCTTTTTCAGTAAATACACTTCCATATGATATCTGTGTCATCTCAGCCATCTCACGGAGCTTCACTTTACGATCTTTCATTATAATTTTTGTCACTTCACTCACATTTTCCGGTGTAACGGCTTCCACAGGTCTAACCGAGCGTTCCGCGTCATTTGTGTCGGAACGACCACGTTTAAACTCGGCAAACCACCGACAAATCGTTGCTTTTGATGGACAAGAGTCCGGGTAACATTTTTCAATCCATTGTTTTGCTTGCACGGTGTTTTTACCCATTAAAAAACAATGTTTTATCAGAACACGAAACTCGGTTTCTTCCATTTTTTAAACAAACTACAAAACGACTTTACTCCAACCTCGATAACTCAGCTGTTTCTGGTCCGATCGACTTAAAATTTTAACACGTTTCAAGCAAAGGTTAGTACTCTAGAAAGACCTGGTTACTGGTTTACTACGAGCGCCATCTCTGGGTTAGTCTCGGGAGTTATTGATTGATGTGTTAATAGTAGTTGTAATAAATATGACAGAGGATGGTTTTTCTACTGACTTGGAACTTCTGGAGGAATTTTAAAACAAATATATGCAAGATCACAAAACACTTTATGCCCTAAGATCTTGCTCAAAATTTAAGATATTCCGTGACCATGAAATTCCTCTCTGGTTAGTTGTCATTGCTCAGCCTATTGGAAGCAGCTAAGGATTCATCAAATATGTAAATATATGTGTAAAGCAAAACTCCAAAATATGAAATGTCTTTGCGTGAAAAATGTAATGAAATGTAATTCAAAACGTCATGCAAGCATACTATATTACAACAAGTAGGTTAACTTTAATTTCTTATTTTTCACATGAAAATTTTGTTTTCCTTTATAAGAAAGGAATAAATATTGTTTTATACAATTTTTATTTTTCTTTTCGTATTTTGAATAAATTATCTTAATGACACTCGTATTATTTTCCGAATAACATTTGTATTCTTGAGGAATTACAAATCATTTCCATAAGACCCTTATCAAGACCATTTATCACACTTTGCTTAAATAGCATTTCTTATTCTATAGAATGCCTAGGTATTATATACTATGCCTAGGGAAAGTACGTAAAAATTCTCATATTTCATACTTTGTCTAAAATTGCCGGGCATTATATACAATGCCTAGGTATGCTATAGAAAGTTTTGGCGTTTAACACATTGCCTGAACATGTGTGTGTGTGTGTGTGCGTATTCACGCGCACATGTGTCTTTCTTCATCTGAGTATTAGCTGTCTTTCGCAGAAAATTTAATTTAACATTATATTATAAGTAAATAATCCTTACATGTTATTTATATCAAAATTAATAATTTTATTCATACATTAAATGAGAATTTGATCATTAAGTATTTGACAATAATATTTCAAAAGATTTAATACAAAAAAGTTTAATTTCTTATCGTTAACATATTTTAATTCTAAGAAATTTCGAATAATATATCAAATTCAATAATGTTTTGAATTGCATTCTCATTTTCACTGTAAATTCTAGTTTCGAGATTGATTGGACTTTTTATAATCTGTCCCGAAACTGGTAAAGTATTTTCTTTCAATTACGACTAACAATAATTATATAATATAATTCTTGTAAACCATTTTAAATCTTATTAACACCTTTGTTATATCTGTTTCATGCTTTATTTTGAATAATTTGGAATACTTATTTTAAGCTCTTAACTTCTTCTTCTAAAATACTAAAATAATACACTGATATATATTAGTAGCAGTAGCAATGTAGTTAATATTTAGGGTAAAAATTCAAAATGTTAGGATTTTTTTTTTTTGAATTAATGAGATAGGCATTACAATGAGTTTATGTAATTGCTATGTAGCGCAATAATAGAATTGTTAAGTGTAATTCTATAAATATTTATGAACTGAATTACAAAAAAAGCTTATTTGCCTTTTCTTTATATTTTTTACGGGTTGTAAAAGAAATAAAAAAAATTTTCAAAAACACCTACCAACGAATATTGTAATCCAAGAATTCATTTCAGTTGACTGAAAGAACAATTTATAAAGGTCTATATTTGTTCCCAAATCGAAAGATATACTTCTATTTGTATAGAAAGGATTACCCAAGAAGACAGTTTGAAAAAAAAAGTGTATTACCAACTTGAAATTTCAAGAAATCCCCAGATTATAATTTCTTTTCCTAACATTGCTCTCTTCCTGTAACTAAAGCTTGTAAAAAATGTTATTTTGGTTATATAGACAGAAAAAAAAGTTTAAGTGTCTTGAAAAAAATAGAACATTAAAGTTAATATTGTTTCAAACAATCTAAATTTTGAACAACTATGTTAATATCGAGAAATTCACTTTTTTACTGAAAGTAAATATAACCCACTTTAAATTTAATTGCGCAGTAAAAAAAAACTATAAAATTCTTTCAAAAGTGACAAATATTTGATAAGTAGTGTTTTTAACATGTACTTAAAATTTGGAAAAAAGTCCAATTAATCATTCTTCAAACACCACTTAACGAGGAATTTTTCAAATATAATTGCGGCATATCAAGTGCATAAATATTCTTTCTTATTTGTCAAAAGAAAATAGATTCAGTGTTATCAGAGGGTATAATTTTATTTTAAGTCTCTTAACAAGTATAAAAATATGTATTTTCCACTTCTTACAAGGAAGTTCATTACCATTAACATATATATTTAGTACTAATTTCAGAATATGAGACAAATTTAAAAGCCGTTATCTGATATTTAAATATACTGTTCAAATATACTATACCATTTTATTTCCTTCATATTAAATGTATAAGGCTTGAAGAACGTTTTTGTATTTATTGTATTAAAATGTGAATAAATAATTATACAAATAGAAATGTACGCTTTATCATAACATATATTTATCATTTCTATTCTTTATTTAAAAAAAGAAATTTAAGGTAAAAAGCTGATTTCTGGAGTAAGGGATCATTATGCAATTAAATGTCTTAAAAACTATAAAGCGACCCCACCGCTAAAGTGAAATATTAAAATAATAAACATGATTCGAAGTGAATTCATCAGGTATATATATATATATATATATATATATATATATACATATATATATATATGTATGTATGTATGTATGTATAATTAAAGTGAAAATGCAGTCGGAATACAGTAGAAAGACAATATAACTATTAGGACTTTTAACTAATACAATTATGATTCCAAAAACTCAAGATATTTCTTTTCGCAAATTGTTTAAGAAGAAATAGTATAATTAATAATTATAATCAAAATTAATCTGAAATGACAGTTCTTTAACTATGCATTAAAATTTAGAAAAACTTTATGGGTAAAATGTTTATAGTTCTTCATATAGAATTAAAGTTTATTTACAATTAAAATTGAAGCGACGAACTAAAGAACTTAATGTATGAGTGAAAAAGTAGAATTTTTGTCACAAATTAGTAGTAAATTGATAAACAATGTTCACTATACTTCAGTGAAGATACATATCTGTAATAATATTTTAGTACTTATTTCTTATTTGTATACGAAATGCTGCCCTAAATGTTAATTTATTCTTTAGTATAAAAAAAAAAAAGATTGTCACAAAATTGATCAACTGCAAACTAAAATGTGAAAAAAGAAGAGCAAAGCTGTAATATAATTTAAAAAATTAATAATAAAGGTTAAGTTTATGAAAATAGAATTTCTGTAAGATTCCGGGGTTCGATACAATAATACATAATAGAATTGCTTGTATACACTTTAACCATTTTAACAAGAAATATCGGTCATACTGATTTATTACTTAGTCTCTTTATTTTGATTCCACAAAATCTCAAGGAAGACCCTATTGATGATAACGAAATGTAAACAAATAAATAAATAATGTATATATCCCACACTAAATGTTGTTTCTATATTTCAATTCAAATTTGCATGATTTTTATTCGATATAAAAACCAACGTTTTTAAAAACAACGTTTTTATATGGTGGCAAAGTTTATTAGAGAAAATTATTGAAATATTAGTTAAAACTGTTAGTTATTTTTAACTTTAAAATTTACTTAAAAAGAGACATTTGTGAGCGTATTAAAAAATTCATAATACTCATAAAATCAAAACATGCATTTGAAAGTTTGTAAGTCATTCTATTAAAAAAAATGGGAACCAGAATTCAGAAAAAATTATTGTGATAAGACATGGCACCAAATATTGAAAACTTTCTTTCCTGCGAATGATTATTGACTAAAAGTCAGCAACCTTTACTATCTCGGAGATAGTATCTCCCCTTTGTGAGTACAAAAGGTTTACGATGCCTCATGTGGCGTGGGGAGTGCCTGGTGTTCCCAGAAGGGGAAAGAAATTTTTTCCTCAATCCTAAAAACGCCGAGAGGAAAGAATATTTTGACTTATTAAAATTATTGAAATATTAGTTAAAACTTGTCACAAACGTCTAAATATTGCATTGTTAGGCGAGTAAGAACGATTCCCAAAATTTCAAAGCTCTAGCTTGATGGGAAGTTGGTTAAATAAACGATCGAAAATTTGATGACACACACACAAACACTCACACCAAGTGAAATTCAGAAAAACGTTTTAAAAAAGATTGTCACAAGATTGATAAACTACAAACTAAAATGTGTAAAAAGAAGAGCAAAGATGTAATATAATTTAAAAATTAATAATAAAGGTTAAGTTTAAGAAAATAGAATTTCTGTAAGATTCCGTGGTTCGATACAATAATACATAATAGAATTGCTTGTAAACACTTTAACCATTTTAACAAGAAATATCGGTCATACTGATTTATTACTTAGTCTCTTTATTTTGATTCCACAAAATCTCAAGGAAGACCCTATCATGATAGCCAAATGTAAACAAATAAATAAATAATGTATATATTCCACACTAAATGTTGTTTCTATATTTCAATTCAAATTTGCATTATTTTTATTTTAAATTGTATTCTTTAAAATTTAATGAGGCTTTGTGCAAGGAATATTTAAAAAAGTTATTTAAGCAAATAATTTAATAACAACTTGCATCAAATATATTTTGTACAACTTTTAATCCTTAATTTACTTGTAGCACTTGATGTATGATTTTTAAAAATAAGATTATCCCTCCTAATAATAATTATCTTTATTTTGAAAGGAGTAACACAAAAATTAAAGGAACGAATACAAAACCTTTTGTTACAATTCAAAAATATTGTTTTAGAACACAAAAGCTTATTTCCTTTGAAGTATAGGTATAATAACTGGAGACATCCTCAAAATAAAGATGTGTAAAATATGAAATAAATTATAGTTT
>BMAW01128487.1:3090-32015 GCA_019974015.1 Nephila pilipes | reverse complement strand
ATATATATATATATATATATATATATATATATATATATATATATATTGATTTTAATTTAACTTAATAGTTTGAAGGAATAATAAATTATATTCCTAATTTTCCCAATTCTTTAATTCAATAGTAAAGAGTTCATTTCTATTTTCTGATCCAATTCTAAATTAGCCTTTTATATATCAGATCACGCGCTCATAAAATTTGTTCCATCCGCTTTCCCATACTCGTTACTCTATTAGAAATAATGCCTAATAGACTTTCTATCTGCAACTAGAGTCCCTAAGAATCACTATATTTAGATCTCGGGAGGGCCTAGTGACTACCAATTGATTAAAAAACGTCCCTTTCATACACGGTGAAAAAGCTCTCTCTTCTATTATATTTATATGGTCTTTCGCTTCGGCCTTACTGGCCGACATTGCACTGTATCATCATCATGTTATTGACTCTCTCTCAGCGAACAGTAAATAAAAGATTATTCGTCCAATTTGTGGACTTTATTGTCTGAACTATGAATGTCTTATTTGCACTTTAAAAAAGATGTATATATATATATATATATATATATATATATATATATATATATATATATTAATTGAAATGTTGACATATATATGCAGAGATTCAATTGGGAAAAAGAATACTCTTTAATTTTGATATAATATATCATGATTGCGTTTTGTTGATGCAATCAAAAGTAAATGAAAAACAATTTGTGCATTTTGTACCGAGTTAAATATTTCTTTATTTGTAAATGTTTGAAGTATTTTATAACTTCATACTATTCATGTATTGGCCATGCGTATATTTACTTAACCATCTACTGAATTTGTCATAATTGTAATCACAGAGCGGCATTTTTTTTTAAATTCGCTTTATTACATTTCATTCTGAAAAAAATTAATGCAAATGTTTTTAGTTAGTTTTCTTGAGGTAAGACATAAAAATTTCCCTAAATATATAATCAAAACCCTTACAATTTTTATTACGAATGCAAATTATACACACACACAAATAGCTTAATTCAAATGGTTATAGAAACTCAAATTTCTTTGTTGCCAAACGTTTAAATACTGTAAGGTATACAACAAGACTGTTTATAAAGAAAGATAAAATTTTCTTCGTAATTATTATCTAATAAATGAAAATAAATATTCACAAAAAAAAAGATTTTTTATTATAAAGCTCTTTTCATAAGAGAATTACTCTTTGAGTACAGCTAAATGTAAAGAATTTCTTGATATTTTCAATTAGTTTTTTCCACAAAATGAGAAATGATTAGTTCTTCAAAATAGATATCTATAATTTGAAAATATATACGTAATGTTATTTTGATATTTATTATCTTACACCCATAGACTTACAGGAGAAACAAAAATATGCACCATAAGATTTAAGGAAATTGTTGAAAAGTGATATCAGAAAAATTTAGATAAGAAAAGGAGATATGTATATCCCTATTCAACATACTTTCGATTTACATACATCGGAATTATTAACTTTTATCTTTCGGATAAACAAAATTCGACTTTATTTCGCGTTCCTTAATTTCCCTGGGTATTTTTATTATCCTTCTAAAACTTCGACTGATATATATGTGTTGGACACTTTATAGAGAGTACCAGAAGAAATGTGATTGTATTTTGAAGAAGCTACTAAAACACTGAGTATTGTATATTTTCAAAATATAAATTGAATTTCAGATTCTTTCCTTAAATCTCAAGAAAACAAATCCCTAAAATAAAGTAAATATCAATATCAAAAAATAAAAGGTTCAATTTTGATTTCCTCCACATTGTTTTCTAAGATATTCGTATGCGCTTGTTTACAATACATTTACAATCATATCATTAGATCCATATGTTTCAGAAATATATCATCAATATTATTAATGTGAAGTTGATAAATATCACAAGGGAAAATCTCAATCTAATTTATTTTTTTTATTAATAATGTAACGCACTTAAATGTCTTTTGAATGCAATAAAATTCAAAGCAGATAAAAAGCATGTTCTTTCCTTGCGAATCCAAATTTAATCCGAAATTTTCTTAGCAAATACACAATATTTCCTGTGAACAGGAGCAATTAAATCATATAAAAATATACAACAGCACCAATTCAAATTTCTCACAATCACTAACATATAATTCGAATCAAAACATCGCGTCAGCCACTAATCGTTTACATACATTTATATATATTCTCTCCGTAAACTGATACCCAAAACGAGAGATTCAATAACATAATGTTCCGCAAAATAAACTTCACAGATTTTTATTGTTTTCTAGAACTTTCCTGTTTCATCTAGAGACGCTAATTAGCGATCAAATTTGCTGCTAATTTTGTTGTCTAGATTGCCCCTACCAATTCACCTTTATGATACCCTCACACTGTCTGTCCGCACCGCTCCTTGATTGCGCAGCTAAACGCAATATCTTTCACATTTGCCGTATTCGAAGGAATTTGAGTAAGCAATCGTATGAGTGAGAATTACTATGCATTGTATTCTGTACAGTAACTATCTGTTATTTTTTGTTTATCTTTGCTAATACACGTTAATGTTTTCTGTTATTTCCTGATGCATTCAGAAACAGATTTTGACTCGTATTTATTATCCATAATCTATTCTTATCATACCTATAATGTAACTAGGAATTGTCATAAAGATGTTCCTTTTCTTGAATTCATTCAACTAATATGAAATCATCCGTCGTAGATATACTTAAGAGAAAACTTTCCAACACACCCCACTCTCGAAGATTAACAACAAGTTTAGTTTTCATTAACATCGTACTAGTAGCAACACGAGGGTTATTGGCGACGGACCTCGTAATTTTGAACCTCGGTCAACTGACGAGTACGACACCTGAGCTGGCATTCCCTTTCTTAACTTCTACACTAAGCCAACAGGAGGACTTTGGGCCCCTACAGATTTAACGTACATCAATCCCAGCTACACAGCGGGATTTTAGCGGCCAAGGTTCGAACCCTCGACTGAACGAAAACCGCCGTTCACGAATCTGAAACCAAGACCTCAAGGCTACCGCGGCCACAAGAATAACAATGAAATAGCATTTGAAATTTAGAGGATCTGATATCCATTGTTTCCAATACCATTGGCTGTCCACACATCTGGAAACAAGCATTCTGTAGAAAATTCGAACTTCAAAAGAAATTTAATGCACTACTTCTGCGCTTTACCTGCTGCTAGCAGTCTGCGGCAAGACTTTGCGGAGTACGGACCTTTACAACCAGGTATTCTTACTTCCCTACAAACCTATTTTTTCTGTCTTAGTAATCATTTACCTGGGAAGCCCACGAAGTTCAAACTTTCGCGGTTTTGGAACCACCTTGAGCATTAAGGACAGCAACATTTCAAAGTGTAATAGATGCATATAGATCAATCACATAAAATGGTGGTTATTTTTCACCATTCTTTATATAATACATCTCACTAATTCTCTAGAAATGTTTATTAAAAATAAAGATATATATATATATATGATATACACAGTTATTACTTTGAAGATCTTTAATTCTGTAGACATAGATAATCTTATAAAGGTTTAAAAACTTATAAAATATAAATAATTTTATCTCTTATGAAAAATTTATTTCGTTAGCTTACCTTGTACTTAAAAAAGCTATTTTAAGCAAAATGAAAATAAATATAAGCAAACTAAAATTATTTCACAAGAAAAATTTGCAAGCAATAATTTAGCTAGCATTTATTTATATTTTTATGTATCGAATTACATAGATATAAAGGATTTTTTTAATTTATAAATACATTGATGAATTTATTATTTTGCAATACAGCAAAGATTCTAAGGATAAATCTTATATACCTTTTCATCCTGCTTATTTAAATTTAAATCGAACTAATAAAAATGAGGTAAAATATATAAACTTAAAATTAAATCTGAAAGTTGATGCGGTTTTCATTTTGTCCAAACAAAAGACGATATGTATGATCACACAAAGCATGCATATGTTACTCTACTAAATAGAAATCATTAAGCTTCTATTTAGAGATTTGACAAATCCAGAGCTTCTAAGGAAATATCTTCATAGAGAAAAACATAATCTTAATGAATCTGTGAACAGTGTCATCTAGACAAGGTTATCAAAAAATTCTTTTGTTTTCCACCAAAACCTTAAGATTTAGAGTTTTTGGCGCTATTTTTTCTTTTAATGTATAAAATATAACAAAATGTCAGACAGTTTGCAGGACAATATCAATCAAGTCATCACTGAGTGAAAAGGCAAAGAATTTACAGAGTGAAAAGGCTGAGGAAGATTTAGGCATAGAATGCATTATCAACTGAGAACGGAAACTATACAAATATAAATAAAAACAATGCTAGAAAAAGAAATAAAAATGTATATCTGTAACTTTAGAATTCCTATGATGCTAAAAAAAGGTAATAATCCTTCACACAAAGCAAGATTTAATTAAATTTAACTTCTTAATCAACAATAAAAGTATGAATAAAATCATAAAATGTGATTTTCTCAAAACATAGATTTTTCAGGTTCAAGTTCCTTTTTCTCAATATCTAAGATACTTAAGAATTCAATTTTTAATGACGTGCATATTATCTTATATTGATTACTTTAACGCGGGTGGTTGATGATTTTTTGAGAATTGTAATTTTAAATTGTAATTGTAATTGTATTAAGCATAAAATTGTGCCCATATGATAATTTAAAAGTTATTATGAACAAATAATGAATAAGAAACTTCTGTTTTCTTATAAAGAAGCTGACACGTCAAAATATGTAAAATATGTTATTCTAACTTCCATAAAAATTTCATAATCCTATTGCACCATTTCTGAGAAAAGGGTACATAAATTTGGTGAATTCAAAATGAGAGAGATAGAACTTTCCCAGTCCCCTTAAATTTAATCAAAGATTAATGAGTACCTTAATCACTTTCATTTTGTTGGCGAAGTGAAACCAACCATTAAAGCTTGGTGTCGAGGGCAGACTCGGGCATTCTTCTACTACGAGTTTGCCCGATTAGTCATTTAGCCCCAAGGATGTAAACAAAGACAGAAAATACATCGAACAGTAAACAGTACATTGTACAGATGATGCATGTTGCGTTTAAAGGACAGGAATATTGTGGACATCATGTAAGAAATACAAAATTTATGATCATGGAGCCATTAGTTTTAGTCAAACCCTTGCGGTGAAATGACTAATCTAGCTCACCAACGGAATTTCCTGCCATGCCGTACAATGATACTTACACTCTTTATGTAGCTACTGTTACTACTGAATATGATAAAAGTTATATAGTTTGAAATATCTATGAGGTTTGAATATTAAATAGTGAGGCTGACGCTGTAGGAGAAGAAATAAGCATGTGGAAAAAACCAGCGACCGATAATTGTTTAGCGTGAAGCCTTCTCTTTCGAATGTAGAACCTCTCATGTCTGTAAGCAAATCCGTATAGCCGTCGCCTTCGTCCACATTAGAGTTATTTATTTGTTTCGCCGAAAAAATGACAAGTGAGCAAAAAATTGTTGTGAAATTTCACTTGAAACTTGAAAATACCGCTACTGAAACTTACAATCCATTTAAAAATAAAGTGTATGGTAATGAATGTTCATTACGTTCATATGTTTTTGAGAGACTCAACCCTATTCAAGATTGCCGAGAAGATATTGAAAGTTATTCAGACTCATATCGCCTTTCCACGTCAAAATTGGATGACAATATCGAAAAAATAAGTAATCTGGTTCACTCTGACCATCGGTTAAGTATTCGAGCGATTGCGGAGATTGTAGGAATTGACAAAGAATTCGTTTGACAAATTTTGCAAAGCAATTTTAACATGCAAAAAGTGCGTGTCAAAATTATGCTGAAAATTCTCACTTTTGAAGAGCAATAAGCTCGCAAAAGTGCTTGTACTAAGATTTTGAATGCCATGGAAAATGACCCAAACTTGTAGGGAAAGAAAATAACACATGAAAAATCGTAGTCTTTTTTAAAAAAAATTATGATCCTGAAAGGATGTCTCAATCCATGCACTGGATGGGCCCATCTTTACCGACAGCCAAAAAAAAACTCGAATGAGCAAATCAATATTATTAACAATGAGTATTGTTTTTTTTTTCCGATATTCATAAGAATGTGTATCTTCACTAGTTTCCTGATCGTCAAGCTATTAATCAGCATTGCTACTTTCACACTCTTACTAAACTCTGTGAAAGAATAGGCAAAATTTGACCCGAATTATGGAAGGACAAATAATTCCGCTTTGTCTGTCATGAGTTTTCTAGTCAAGTGCAATATCCTAGTATTGGACCATTTGCCTTATTCGCCGGATCTTGAGCCATGTGAGTCCTATTTATTTGCGAAACTTAAATCTTCATTAAAAGGAACAAAACTTGAATCCGTTTAATTTGTGAAAAGGAAAACGGAACGTGTCTTAAAGCAGCTGTCAGAAGACTTTCATCACTGTTTCGAAAAATGTAAAATTTGCTTTTAGGGATAGAGGAAGAAGGCATATTGAAGATGATAATACGTAAATTTGTATGAAATCAAAATAAAATGTTTTACAGCGTCAATCTCTTATTTAATAACCATACCTCATAAAATGTTTTACAGTCAGTCTCGTTATTTAATAGCCATATCTTGCATTGTATTGAATTTGGCAATTTGTATTTCCTTTAATTATTTGTGTAACTGTTACAGACCATTATCACGTGTTAGAACTCTAGGTAAAAATCACAGTCCAATTTTATTAGTCAATCATATTTCCTGTAAGCATAAGTGTGAATGTCGATTAATATATATTTTAATAAAAATAAAGATGCGATGAGCTATAAATTAATCACCGTAAGTGATAAAAGTAGTACAAACTGTATTTTTTATTTTTTTTACTTTACTTTTTTATTTTTATTTTTCAATTTATTTATTTATTGTATGATTGACGCTACACACTATAATTCATATAATTTATTTTATAAAAATCACCATTAGGGGCAAAACTGGAATTTGATACTTCCGACTGGACATAGCAATATAAATTCTACAAAAAAGTTACTTTATCGGATTATAACATAAAACTCGTGGACGTCGTCGCCTAGAGATAACCCTGAGAGTATGCAGGCCATAAGATGAGGACATTTTCTGGAATACTTTTCTACAACTCCGGAGAAAGGAAAACCTAATAAAAGAAACCGTGTGTGCTACAAGATTAAAATTAGAGGTAAGGCTCCTTGGCAGTGTAAACAATGCTGGGTTTTTTTTGCAACTACCGAAATGTTTTGAAAATTACCAATTCTTCAAAGACTATTAAGTACATCTTATTTAGTATTTCACTTTGATTTTTTTAAAAAACTTTTGTCGTTTTTGATATTTCGCAAGGAATTACATGTTTATTCAAATGAATAATATAAATTTAGTTAACAATATGAAGGAATAATGAAATGAAATATGCATTTTTTCCGTAAAATTTAAGCGGTTATTTCATGTAAAAAAAATTTTTTCATTAAATCGTTTCGAAGGGAGTTAATGATTGGGAGAGCTAATGGGCAATTCTTATTCTAATGGAGGAGTCAGTGATTGCTTAAATGTCTCTAATTAGAAAACTAAGCCATATTTTCCAATTGGCAGCAGTTTTTATTTATGCTTGGCCTATTTCTATCATATCTACATAGATTTAAAAAAAATGACTCAAACTGTCCTTGGGGTTTTTTCACAGACGCTGATGATAATGTGGTTCATTGTCCATTTATTCAAGAATTTCCCTTGATCAAACCTAGAAAAATTTCTAAATTTGCTTAGCTTTATGCTTGAATTTATAACCATATTATTCATTCTAAATTAATATTAAGTATTCAAAAAACAATGAATATTGCCAATAAATGTCAATATCTTTTAATTTCCCTTTTTTTTTATTAATTTTATTTTTAATAACAGATCTCTCTACTTTATTGGTCAATTTTCATACATATATATCCTTATTTTTTCCTCGTATATTTACTGTGTGTGTGTTCTTTTGTTAATAAGTTTTTGCTTTTGTTAATATGTGTATTAACATGTAGTTACAACCATGTAAGGATGCTTTTATCAACCATACATTTGATCAGTTTATAAAGATTTTTTTAGCATTTATTATTTCTGTACCATGTCTTTGTATACCTAATAAGTAGTTGTCTATCCTTTATGTACTTGATGTAAAAAATATTACATTATTCTGTTTGCTTCTTACAAGCTTCTTTCAACTTGCTTTGTTCATATGTATGCATCTTTTTTCCAGTTCAAAATTTATTCTCGAATTTTAACTCACTCTTAATCGAGCTTAAATTTGCATACACGTATAACTCTGATGACAATACAGTTCTTTGGTATGTTCAAAGCAGTGATGGACTTGGGGGAAGGCCTTTGGTCCCTGCCCTTGCACTTTACAACGTCCAATTCCATTAAACTTTGGAACACACTTAATGATGACGTAATTGCTTTTTTAATCTTAAATTTCCAGACTAAAAGGAATTAATTTATTTAAGAAACATATTCATTCTAAGCTATTATTTGGAGATCGACTAAAAGGCATGAAACTTGTATATAATTTATAAAAAAAAATGAAAAACTTTAATACTTCATTTGATCTCATACACAAGTAAGTAGTTGAGGTATTTAATTAATCGGTCACTACCTAGATATGTCTTTTTTTTCAATCAAATGTCTAACAGCGTTTAACTTATAATGCAATTTTTTCATACAAAAAATTGTTCTTCTACATTTTAGACTATCTTTAAATGAAAGCTTGATTTAAATTTTCTTTTACTTATATTTATGATTCACAGAAAATACTTAAACGTTTATCCTTAACCTTCACTTTGGTAAGCATCATTCCATATCCTTCATCTTGAGTCACCACGATTTCAATACGCTTCATAAATTTAAACTAAATTTCAATCACCAAGTAAACAGTCGAATAATTAGATAGTCAGAGCTAGCTTTATATAACTTAAATTTGCTATTTTCTCTTAAGAATACCTGAACCCAAAAAGCGTATCTTTACCAAATCTTTCATGCGGGTGTAATGGTTGAAATCAGTCCAACACGAAGGATGCATTCTTTTGAAATATTTGGGATAATACGGTGTACTGGTTGAAAGACTTAGACAGATTAACTACACAATCAGAGAACTCAGTACTTGTACAGATTGGCGACACAACAGGAAGACAGCATTTCCCAGTTTAGGGACACTGATACACAAAGCAGCAATTGTAATAACAGTCACATACGCAACATTTTTAATATAACACACAGTTCACTAGTGTAACAGTTCATACAGTGGATAAATCTCCAAAGTATTTGCATTCCAAAGGCAGACTGCTTCATTTCAGAATCTCAGCGGTTTATTACTGCTCTATTCAGGTGTGACGTCACATGGAATATTCATGAAAAGTCTATAATTTTCAAACTTATCAATGTTTCACCAAGAATTGAATTTTTTTTTCGGGAACATTCGTTTCATACCCAAATTCCCAGTTTCTTCTCAAGTCGCCAAAATTATCGCCAAATCCGTCGCCAAGATTAAGAGATCAATGCTTAAGTTTTCTTTCGTATTCGACGAAATCTCTGTAAATATCTCTCTTCCTTCAGTAGCCTTCACGAGTTTTCAGCAATAGACTATAAAAAATAACTACTAGTTTAGAATGGCCTTAATGGTGTTCCTAGTAAAGATTGAATCCAACTTCCATTTCAGCTATCGTAAAATCTTTTTTTCGTAAAACTACTAATCCAACTTTCCCCTGTTACTGCTGCTACACTGATTCCTCCAACCTCTTGTAATCTCGTAATCTTCATTACATTTCATTATATAAGCAAATCTGATTCACACAATTTATATGTCCAGGCTCCAGTCTCTTATTCGAGATTAAAAATCATGTGTTCCACGCGCGTCTATAATAGCCTTTGTTTGGTTTCTAAGTGGGATGTCAACAAAAATAATCAATCGATCTTATGCAGATTTATTTATGTAAAATTGGTTTCTGATCTTCAGTAATGTTTAAAGTGGTGTCTATCGGGAGACATACTTGATAACTCTAAACCTTTGTTGGATTAGCTCGGTTTCCTTCGGGAGAAACTCTTATGAAGCAAATATATCGACCACCATCTTTTTTAAAAGAATTGTACACTTATACTGTAGTCAGAAGAAAATACGAATATCCGAATTTTGTCATTTGAGTAGGAAAATGCTACGCTTGTCGATCTCCAACAGTGGATTTAAAGGTATTGTTGATCCTGCCTAGGAGGTGTAGTTTATCCATTTTGTTAATATTGAAAGTAGTCGAAAGTATGGAACTGCGGTTATCTTAAGTTGGGGCTTTTAGACTTCTTAAAGTGTTTCATTGTGTATTTCAAAGACTTTGGGATTGATTTATATCCAATCAATAAGTATCATAAAAACTTTTGTCACGTCACACACATGTTCCAACGCTTACTTAAGATTACTTTTTGGAATATTATACTGTGATATCAAATTTTGATGACTCAACAAATTTATACTAAGGTAATTTATTGAAAATATTTATCAGAGAAGAAGAAAACCAAAACGAATTTAGTTTGTAGTGTCCGGCTACTTTTTTTAACCAATAAGGCTTTCTGTAAAACAAAACTATGTTATATATGCTTAGAAATCAGTTGTTGTTGTTTATTATGATAAATATTTAACAAAAATTATGGGATATGAAAACATCTAAAGCCTCACTTAAGTTTAATAGTTCAAAAGAAAATTTTATCTAAATTACAGAAGTGTCGGGGGAGGGAGATAAATACGAATTTCAATCAATGTCTAATAAGTATATCTATAATTGCGTGGTAGATTGTCTTCCGAATGCAAGAAATTTATTCTTAGCACCTTGAAATTATACACTAGATTTTGCTTTCAACAGGAGCAATTAACACGAACACATAAGAAAATACAATAGTACCAATTCAATGTTCGCACAGTCACTGAATTCAGCATTTCAAATTCGCAATTGCATCAATGCTAAAGATTTACATACGAGTACGCTATTTACGTCACAACTAATATTCGTAGTAAATGGTTCATTCATATACCCTACGAAACGCGTTCAACAGGCTTGTACTTGCTTCAGAATAATTATCCTGTCACTTATGGGCATCTATTTTGGTCTCCAAAGTTTGTGATTTGGCAACATTTGCCAACTGAATTTGTTGTAAAGATCATCTCTATCTATTTGGATTTACTTATTTGTGTACCATCATCTTGTAATACCTACAAAACCTGTTTCCAGCCATAATAGTTATTATGTGCGATGAAGGCATTAAATCTAAATTTTAGCGTAGCACTTTCTAGAGATACCTCATTGAATAAAACTTGGTGTATTTAAAACTCAGTCACTTTTAGTTATTGAATAAAACATATATGCAATTATGTAGCTTCTGCTCAGAGCATAAACATAATGTTTTCAAGTTTTCTTGAGATTCCTTCTAAAATGAATCTTATGTATAAATAAAAAAGATGCATTTTGTTTCATTTCTTGTACTATTTACATAAATCAACTTCTGGAAATGAAAACTGAATCTCAAGAAGAAATAATTATAAATCAATAGCACGGAATAAAATCATTCAACAAATTAAAAAACAATAAAAAGCAGAGTGATCCTCGTAAATTATTACTGAAAATACAAATGGTTTTAAATTGATTTTTTTACCACATGACAGCTCCACCAAAAAAAACGATGTCCTTTCATTTTGTTTTAGTTTTTTTCTTGATAAACGAATATTACAGGAATATAATCAGTAAAATAAATCCCGCTCTTGATCATAGAAACCCACTCTCTTAGACTTTAAATAAGAAATATTCAAGAAGGATTTTTTTATAGCTCCATTTTCATAAAATTCAGATTAATCTTTTTTTTTTCCAGATATTGCCAGGAGCTCCTTTTAAGAGCAGGTATTAATACATTTCATTTTTCTATTTTATATATTATGAGATAAACATGCCATAGATATTCAGTTTCCAGTAGCAAATTCCTACTCCAAATGAGAAAAAAGAAAGAAGGAAAGAAGCGTGGGGCTTGTTCATCTGACAACGTGCCATAAAGAAGAACAGGAGCAGAGGAAGAATCTTTTACGAAACCAGAACCCACAATTCCCTTGATCGTAAAGTGAGGATAGTGACTTTCATTACAAAAAAAAAGATAAATTCCAACCAAAAGAAGATGGCAAGGTTGTATTCATAACATATCTTTTAATAGTTTTGTGCAAAAAGAGAGTCGACTATTTTAATACATTTTTTTTTACATTTTTTGTAATTGGATATTTGTTATGGATGTGAATAATCTTTTTTTAGATAGTGAAAAATTCCAGTTTGAACTTTGTAAGAAATAATTTTCAAGATCTCATGGTAAGAGATTTTAGCTGTACTTTCAACCATTTTATTGATCAAATCTTAAGAGTTAAAAATATGTTTCTCTTCTCTGAGTGATTTCCATAACAATTGAAAATAAAGTCGAAAGAGCGTAAACACAACGCAGAAAATTCATATCAACGTTGCAATTTATATTATCACTCCATTTATATTAATACGTAACTTGCGGATCATTTAAGTCGTGGTTTAGTAACCATGGTCCCTATTTACCGCGAGAAGGGACTCGACTGCACTTTAAAATGCATTTATTTATTTTTAAATTTGCAAGTTTTCATTTCTTTTACAAAAGTATGAAGTTAAAACTGCAAGAGAAAAAAATACATTTTATAAAAAACTTGTATTGTTTTGCTATGTTTGAAATAGTAAGAAATTCATGCAAACGAGTATTTATAGCAACATCCTTGTAATATTCGGGGTACAATTTCTGTATTCATTGTTATATAGCTACTGTTTGCCTTTGAGTCAGGTTAGGAAATTGATTTTTATTAAGAAAGCTCTTGTATGGAAAACAAAAGTATTACATGGGCAGAAAGAAATAAGAGAACAAAAAAGTATTGCTTTCAAAGCTTTTGAGGAAAAGAATGCGTTAGCATTTTAATTCTTAGGCCGACGCTGAAAAAAGGCATTAAAAAAAGTTCAAGATCCGAGATTAAAAATGAAGAAACAAGACTAAGGATAAAGACTAAGATAATATAAAAGGGTAGAACACGTTCACGTATTGTGATAAAGTATTATTCTAAAAACTTTTTTCAGAAAGAATTCATTTGAAAAGTGTCTGGTGTTTGTGGAATTTTTGTTATATTCAAAATTAAACTTTTACGAAAGGAATTCGAGTTAAAGAAATCTGTGATGGATGCAAAACTTTTCAATTTAAACCGAGACAGTTTGAATGCGATGATTTTTCACTTCCATTTGATTTTTGCATAACAGACCGATTTTATCAATGTAAACAATTTAAAACTGTCTATTGAAAATTCTATTCGATGATCGATGAACGAAATTAGCAAACCTTTACATCTAACCGATTCTTATCCAATCTGGAGAATTACTCAGTTCAATAAAATGGTTAAAACAATTCAACACAATTACATTTTCAAATATCATTTACTAGTATTGCATTACATCTAAGTATAAAGTTTCATAGGATGTTAAAATGCGAGCGATCGCCATAGCCCATATATGTTTAATCATATTACATTTTCTTATTTTCAGATTAATTTTCTTTTGACAGCTTCTTTACTCTATCAGTTTAATAAAAAAAAACTTTCAGAAAAATATATTTAATCTTTTTATCTTATAACGTGTTTTAACACGTGTTTCTCTTTAACTAACTTTATGGGTTTCTATATGACATTATTTTTTTTTATTTGAGCTCTTTTTGTTAATAAACCGTGATTATGTAAATTAGTATTGCTATTTTGAAATGTAGTGACTAAGAGAGATCTATTATCGAGGTTGATAGTGTTTACCAGTCGTAAAGAATTAGAAGTTTAGGAGAGAGAGTAATTTGTGCTCATGACATTTAGTACCAGGAGGTTAAAAAATCACATGACAGTGACGTTGGATCTATAACCAGCATAATTGTTGTGTTGACTCGGTTATCCCTTTTAATTTATTACTATAAGTAAAATTTTCAATTAATATTTCGTTTCAGGAAGCTTGAAAGTTTCTGTCCCACATTCGCAATCCGAATATCTGTTTTCTATTATTTTTAGATAATAAAGATAATAACAAACATAGTTTAAATATTTAAAGGTGTGATTCGTTACATGACTAACCACTTAGTGAAATTTATGGAAGTTTGGGGGTGCCTTTGCAATCTGATTTCAAACTATAAGTAAAGGGATTAATTCAAAGAATCGTAATAAAAATTCTTGGTTAATCTCTTTATAAGTGATTCATGATATACTTTTTTCAATCATCCGAAAATGTATTAAAATTTTGTGGATTGAATATGAAGAAAAGGAAAGATTTGATTTCAAACATTCGCCTGATTATCAGTACGGCGTACGGGCAATCTAATTTCTGTATCATTTTTACTGTTTTGCCGCATATTTTTAATATTTACTGTCAATTCAGTCATATAGGTTAATAAATGTAAGAGAGAAGAAATTTAACTGTTGTAATTGTAATTAAAAGTAATTGTAAGTTATTTGTATTTTTATGAACAACCGTACATTAGCTTATCTGTTAAACGATTACGTAAAAAGAAAAAAAAATAGCTTCTAAGTAAAATATTATTTTGTTTACTGAATGAAATTACTCTAAATGTTTAAATTTATTAGAAATGTTAATTTAATAATATTTTCCTATTTTCAGATTTAAAATGTACAAAAATGTGCAACAAAAATATTATATTTTTTTTAATTAAATTGGTGAAAAAATTAAAGAAATTAATAGACTAATATTCAAATATATCTTTATTTGGCATTTTGGTATATTAAATACATTTATTAATGTATTAACATTTTCCCTATATTAAGCATATATTAGTATATTAAATACTTTTAATGTTTTAACTTTTAGTTTTTCATACATTTGTTTTTATTTTTTAGCATTCTAAATATTTTCAAATTTTAACATAATATGTAGTTCCTTATTTTACACATTTTTACTATTTTAGACACATTTATTGTCTTAAAATATTAAATATTTTCAGATTAATTAATATATTTTAAGTAATTTCAGAATTTTAAGTATTTTCAGTACAATAAAAATTCTGCATATATTTATAATTAGTTTTGTATTTTTAGTATTTTGAACAGTTATCACTTTTTAAGTCCTTTTGTACTCTACTTACTTTTAGGAATTTTAGCATTCCCAACATTATTTACACAATAAGTACTTTTTGTATTTTAAATATTTTTGTAATTTAAGTACTTTCAGCGTTTTAAGTATCTTAGCATTTTAGAATATTAAATATTTTTATTAATAAAGTTTTAAGTATCAAAGTACTTTTAGAATTCTATTTTTAACACTTAAGTACTTTTAAAATTTATCTGTCTTAAGCATACAAGTAGATAAGGTATTTTTGATGTTTTAAATATGTTTAGCACTAAGAATTTATAATATTTTAAGCATGTTTAATAATTATTTCACTTTAGAAAATTGAGTATATTTAATATTTTAAAGATTTGTAGCATTTTTAAAAAAAGTTACAAAATGTTAGGTTATTTTGGTTATTATATAACATATAAGATAGTTTTAATATTTAAAGTAGATCTAAGATTCAATAAATTAGTTATGATATTAAAAATATCTAAAATTACAAATTGTTAGTATTCCAAATATTAATTTTTATTGAACTTCCATTTTAATAATTTTTTAATCGGACCTTAATATCCAAAAGTTACTCACTACTCTTTCAGAATTATTCCCTTTTCACTTTAAGCATAATTTCCGATTTAACAAAAACCCTTTTCTCATTTTGCGAACATTTTTTTTTTTTTTTTTTACATTTCAGACTAAAGCAAAAGGCTTCTTCATCTAAAAATACTGATTTTTATTATTTAATATCGTCTTATAATTTACTTGCTGTTTACAAAACTGAGTTAACAAAAATTCTGTTAAATATTATAAATTATTTCAAGTCGCCTCAGAAATTTCAAATATCTTACGGCATTAGGAATGGAGACGTAAATTAAAGGTCTCAGAATAAGAACTTTTAACATTTGGTTTTCTTTTAACCATAGAATAAGTATTGAAGAGTTATAACATCCAAGTGGATATTGCTTTAATTCGTCATCAGAATTATGTTGCTTTCCAATTAGAATTTCGATAATTGATATAAATAAATTGCATATAACTTTTTCCCTAATAAATTAGTTTCCTGTTTGTTGTAGGAGTACGTATAATTGGAAGATTACAGATATTTATACCGAATATTCCATTGTTAACCTTTTCTTTTGTTTAATTAGACGAAAATGTTTAAAATAAAAAATAATTTTTAATCTAATTATGACTGATTAATCGTTTCAACCACACCTTCGAGAGAACTTGGAACCTCAATAGATTAATGTTCCTCTGGCCTGCTACAAGGCTGGATTTTTATTGATAACAAACCCAGCAGTGTGCAACTAGGATTATTAGGCTACCGTGGCCATTTCTTTAAATTAAGATAACACTTGTGAAACATTTTAATAAAAATTGTTTTAAATCTGTTATAATAACATAACTAGTTCAAGCGTCCAATCTTCCCTCGGGGAAATATAGAAACTGAACAACTTGTTTGTAAGAATAATTTATTTTTAATATGATCCCACATCCAACACAAGGCGGCAAGACAACAATACCGATAATTTACTACATTTACATTTCATTTTGTGGTGCAAAAATAGAACTTAATCAAAGCCATGCATGATCAATAATTTGCCTTAAAGGGATAGCTAAGGGATACAAAATATAAATTGATAAAAGAAAAGTTTAACTCCGCAAGTAATTAATACTTATAACCTTGAACTATGAAAAAATAAGTAAAAGTAATCTGAAGAGCTTCTAGATAAACGATATTAAATGTATTTCCTTTTAGAGCAAATATGCACATATTTTCAGCATGCCCGACTATAAGCACAGCTTGTAAAGTGTCTTTTCTAATACTTTTTAAGAATCTGCATGTTTGTTCTTTCAGTAATTTTATATAGCTTCGTGTTGAATAAACTCAAGCATTCAAAAGAAAAAATAAAAAGAATAAATAAAACATGTTACCAAAACCAAAATTAACCTTTTGAAAAAGTATTTACGAATCGTAAAAGGAATTATTGTTGTCACCATCACCAATGCTTAATTATTTAGTTTCTATAATATATTTCAAACACACTAATAATTTCTAATGCATACCTATATATTAGTTTGTTTGTATTAATTTGAATTTTAAATAGTGAATCATAACCATAGTAGATATTCGATACTTGAATTTAGACATTAATTGTTATGCAACAGAAATGTAACTATTTGATTAAAATGAACTCTTACAAGTTTATGGAGTAGAGGGGAGCGTTTAAAGTTCGATGCTTTAATTGACTTCATATTGGCAATTACGCGCCAATGATTTTCGATCCTCTCCGACAATCAATTAAAAATGAAGTAACTAAACATTTTGCTTGAGAAAGTGGCAGCGATAATTTCAGTTCCAATTTTCCTTCATTGAGTCGATTGTTGTATTCGATTAATGGTCTGTATCTAGATGTTTCGCTGTTTCTTTTTAGATACTGAAGATGCATTTTCGACGTTTCGGAGGAGGATGCTTGCTCCGAGGCATCGGGGGTTGTTATTCTATTCCGTACACCGTGGAGAGGGAGAGAGTTGATGCGCTGGACGTTTTCTGTGAAACATCGGAGTATGTTATTCTACCCTATGCTCCGTGGAGGGAAAAGAGTGCTGTTGACCTTTATGCGGCAGTGTTGTTTCGAACCCTGGTCCAGTGGGTCCGAAGAAAAGTTGATCTCGCCTCATCGGGCTATTAAGTTAAGCGTTTTAACTTCTGGCGTTGTTGTAGAAGAGAGTCCCCGCATTCTTCGTCTCCAGTATCCTCGTGATGATACGAAGAAAAAAATTGGTTTGTTCAGAAGGTTGCTTTTTTCCAGCCATTACTGCAATTGATGTAAATATCCTCCCTGTTAAATTGAATTTTTCTTGGGACAGTTTCCATTTTGAGCCATAAGCAGTCTCGTATTGAGTGGTGGGTCTCGTCGACACGTGCGATGGAGCCGGAATATCACTTGCCGTGATTTATGTGCGTTTGTCTTAGTTAGCAAGCAGAGGCAAGTGTTTTGCGTCGGGGGGGGGGCATATGTAACCAGTGGTTTTTGCCTGTGCTACCATCTAGTGTTCAAGTCCTAAGTCACCACTTCGGCGTTGGGCGTTTCTTCCGAAGCATCGGTGGATATTATTTTACCTCGTGCCCATGGAGGGAGGGAGAGAGTGGTTGGAGACCTTTATTCGGCAGCGTACTTTCAAACCCTGGACCAGGGGTCGAAGCATGCGGTCCTACAAACTAGGCTGAAAAGATGTCTCATCTGGCTAGTAAGCTTGGCGTTTTAAATTCTTGTGATGTTGTTGAAGAGATTCGCTGCAATGTCAATGAATGACAAGTGATATTTTGATTTAGAAGATGATTTATTTTGAATCCATGATTTGACTCCGTTATACCAAAACCGCTTGGCACATAATTAGAAGTTAAATGTTTTCATACTCTTTTCAGATGATTCATTTGGAAAAGAATCGTAATTGTACTACAAATATTGAAAAAATTTAATATTATCTCCTGAAATGGCCAATAAGTATAAATTATAAGAAACACTACATGTTTCAGCATATACAATTTCGTGCTTATGGATCATTCAATTATTGCGCTATACCGTGCATACCAACACACGAATTCGTACTTTTATTAATACAGATTTGACTTGGAACGAAAAATGTGGATCTATTATTTTTAACTATTTTCAAAAAAATCAATTTGATTTTAAAAAAACTCAATAAATCTTAGGAAATGTAGAAAAGTAGTGGAAAACAGGATTTTTCGAAAAATATCTCCCCAAAAAAATTTATATATGTATTTTGGTAGAAATATGTTTACGGCTTCTTTCACGTATTAACGTAGGCCCTAAAAAGTATGGAGAGATAGTATCAACGTTTGTGGATGTATATAAAGGACAAACTAACGAATCTCTAAATTTATGTATAAGATTAGACTTGGAGCTGACATTTGAAGAACTTTACACACACAAAGGAGCTTTGTACTTAATCCATTAGAACAATATCTTAAAATTGTAGAAGAAACCATAAAAAAAAGCTTGCATTTCTTTTATTTGATTATTTATTTATTTTAAATATCTAATACATACCGAAAGGCTATTTTAAAAACTGTTATTTCTAATAAACATTTAAAATTTGAAATTACAATACCAGGAACAAGAACAGAGTCTATTTCACGAATGATAGTTCCACGAAACAATCAAGAAAACTATACCTAGCTGTACATATTTTACCTTCTCGCGTTTAGCTGGAACAGAAATAGAAAAAAGGAAAATTAAATGTTTGTCAATTGTACATTTTCTTGATTAACATTTCAAAAGACTGAACTGCATAATGGGTGATCTTGGAGTGGTGTGGTAGTTAGAACAGAGAGGTACTAGCTCAGATGTTTTCCTCGTCACTAGATCGAGGTTCAAAATTAAGAAGGCCCGTCGCCAATAGCTCTCATGTTACTTCCTAAGCAATCACGTATACTGTGAGACACAAGCCTCCTAATTTTAAGCATGGTTCAAGTGATGTTAACTACACCTGAACTGGTGCCTTACAATCTTACTCTTAGATTTTGATCATTGTATTTGTCTCCAAAGTGGAAAGTATTTCTTGATTAAATACTCTAATTTTAACTCTATCCGCTTGAAACATTTCAAATTATATTTAGCTGATACGCTCGTGTTTATCCCATCCCTTAACTTACAGCCTGGGGAGGCGCTGACCAATTAGGTGAAGAGCAACTAATTACTTTAAATCAACGTTTCTGTAACCTTGGGTGGCGACTCCTAATAGGATTGCAAATCTAAATGTTCGGGTCACAGAAATTATATTTAGATGCTCAAGTTTAAGGTAGCATTAAAATCTATTCATTATCTTTAATATGTTACATTTTCCGTGCAGTGTAAGTATTAATCGTAATACTGGTTAAATTGAGATGTAAATCACAATTACATATTGAAAAAATAGCACTAAGCACATTAATAGAATAGTGTCGCATTATAATTCACAAGTCTCACAAAATTCCATGACTAAATTCCGTATTGGAGCAAAATATGAATTTTCTACAATTTCTAAAATGGCATTAAGTATTCTGGCTGCTAGCACCAACTGCTCATGTTAAAGCGCGAGCGACTCATTTAGCTTTATTAAATCTCAATATCTTCAAAAACGTTGAAGATAGTGCATCTAGCTGAGTAAAATCTTACACAAAATTTAACTTGCTATGCAGCAAATTTTAAAAGCATTCAATGCATTAAAAGGTAATTTTCTTTCATTAATTTCTGCATGCTTGAAACAAATATTAAAACTATATTTTTTTCCTTTTTAGTGTGTGTATGTGGGCTTATACGTATATGTACAATTTCACACTATTACACGTTTCATTAAAAATCTTATGATTTCAAGTATACATTTTGTTCAAAGATTGTTTTAATTAATTATGAAATATAAATTTGATACAAACGCTTACATGTTGATAGTAAAAATTACGAGTATTTCATTTTAATTTAAACAAAAGATATGTTTACAAAAATTTAATAAATCAAATTTTAATATTACTTATTTGCTAATATTTAAAATAAATTACAATACAAAACAACTTAATTCATTTTCATGCGTGCTTTTGTTTGGGAGGAAGAGACTGGGGCTCCTTTGAAATATTGAAGAATGTGAAGCAAAAAAGTTTAAGAGCCACTGCTCTATATTATTTTTAATTCACCGACGTTCCTCTCAAGTTGGCAATCTCCGAAGTATTTGACTACCCTGGTCTTTTATTTCGATCGTTTTTTAAACTTAATTATACCTAATTGTTTAATTATTGATTTTAAATACCTAAATTAAGATGAGAATGTAAATAAGTTTTAATATTAATTGGAATCTCGTAATTTTTTTTTATTCGTTTTAAATCATCCTCTGAAACTTAGAGTAACTTGATTAGGGAAGAATAACCATCTGTAAAGTTAACTTTTTACACAACATTGATTTTTTCTTTCCCATGAGTAAAGTCCCCGGTATCCAAGTGGTCATTGTCGTTGCCTCACAGAAGTCGTTGCTTCCGTCCAGTCGTGAGTCCCAGCTCAGATACCATTAAAGATCCACCATATACTAGGGCTGATGCAAATTAAATATGGTCGAGATTCCACGTCCTCCAATTGTCGTGGTATTCAAGTTTAAAGAGGGAAGTACCAGCTCTGGTGTCATCACTTGACTGAGGCTAAAAATTACGAAGTCTTTCGCCAAAAGCCCTCATGACGCTTTTCAGAGCGACGCTAATAAGCAATCGCTCGCTCACTCTCCATACATTAAATTTCTTTAAAAGTAGACACTATTTCTTCATTTTTTATCTATTTTACAAACCTAAGTTTTCAAAATTGTAATATAAGAAGTGCTGAATTCCCCTTTGTGTTTCCCGCAATGTCCCACATAGACTAAGTGACATGAAATATCGACCAATCTTCATTAATTGTGTTGAACAATTCACTAAAACTATTCTTCCATACGGCGAATTTTTATGTAATTTTTGGTTCGAGAAAAAAATTCAATGACTTTAGGTCAAAATCCAACGACTTAGGTTTCAAAAGTACCCAAATCAAGAATGGGAGTTACTGAATTAATTGCTTTAACATTGCACTTGATACGAACATGGGGGGTGCTGCAGAATGCCCAAGGAAATTGAGTTTATCCAAAGGGCTTAAAGCTACATACTCGTCCCCCCCCTGGAGACAATCAACCCCGTACTCAGCATTTATTGGCATAATTTTTAGCCTCTGTCGAGTGACAAGGGCAACAACAAAACTAGCAATTACCTATCCAAACTATCACGCCGACGTTAGGACTTAGTCTCGAGAGATTTAACGTGCACTAGATCCCTACTAATTTAGTAATGGTTAAGATGATGGGTTAACTCACTATAGCAGAGTAGTTAACTCACTGTACTCATTATATTAAAATAAGGCTTCAAATAACTGTATTTAGTTTGAGTCAATGAGTATGACGCTCTTCGCTTTCCAAAAACTCGCCTTCTTCAAAGCAAATTCAGCAAGAAGCAACTTATCATTTTTATATTATGGCTTTGATATATATATATATATATATATATATATAAGATTATTGTTTTTATATATAATAATCAATCAAATTCTTATCAAAGGTGACCCAGCAACAACCAATAGGAAATCAGTTACTCAATACTGGACTTTCAATCCATTTCACATCAAAACTGCATCTTAGCAGCTTTCATCAATCAATTCACCAGCAACCAATAGCAGCTCAGCACTACTCCAGCACAACCAATAGCAAACCAGCCTCTCCAAACACTCTACATGGCAAATTCGCAATCCATCTTTCCCAAGCTATATCACAGTATTTCAAGATCCGGACTAGAAGAGCGATTCACGCTCTAGGAGTCCGTAGATTGCCAACAGTGACAACTCGAAGTAAAATGACAACGATTCGAGGGATGACTCACTAAATGAATCAGTGACTAATCAGTAAATTAATGTTGAATTTATTGGAGCTGCTTAAAAAAGGATACATTTTGAACCATCCTCGTATGCAAGCAATGGTATTCAAAACACATTTAGAAAAGTATATAAATGTGCATAAAAAGTATGCTAACTCACAACATATTTTCCTATTGTATCGAATGGTTTCTTAAATATTAACATTTTCCTTGCATTTAAAAATTCAAATGTATCTTTTACCAAATCTAATCAATGATGTATTTTTATAAATTTTATACATTTAGGATTATAATCTCACACTTTTTCCCGATTTCTTATTATTCTAATAATTTAATAATTCATATGACTTTAATATGGCAGACAAAAACTAAAATATTTTTAATAATTAAATTATAATGAATATTAAATGTTGTGGGAAATTATCAGCTTATTGAATTTTTTGCATAAATTAAGTATTTATGTAAACTGTTTTGCTAATAACATAAATATATGTAGTATTAATAGTAAGGGTATTATAAAAATCAGAACTTAAGAGAAATTGATTAGAAAAAGTCTTATCTTTTAAGTGGAGGAGTATTTTTTAGTTTTTTTTTTTTTTTTTGTGAAACTAAAGAGTAGGCATTAAATGAAGTGGAACTGATTTTAAAAACATAGGTCATATTTAAGGTTACCTTAAATTCTTGACTTTTGATGGGCACTTTAATTTTACTAGAAATTCTTAAATTCCTCCGTATTAATCGTTTTTAAAAAAAATATCGATCGTATTTGAAAACATCACAGTTGGTCTTTCAAAAGTATATCAGTTCACATAAACTTATCATTTTATAAACTCTTATTTAACCTGCTATTTTCTTATAGCTGTTTCTTTCTTTCTGTCCAAAATTTGCATTTGATTTTTATCCCCTTCCTATCACCAGTTGATATTGAGCAACATGTATAATTTCAATTTTTAGGAATTTTGCATACGCGTTTCACTTTGAGTATGCTTGCTCAAGCAGTAACGAACTTACAGACCTGGTGTCTTAAATATTGCACTTCGCAACATCCTATTCAGTGGACATTTTGTATACACGTATAGCTTAGGTAGCTGCTTTTTAATCTTAAATTTCCAAAGTAGAAATATTTAAATAATTATGAGTAAAAACACTTTTCAATCAAACTTTATTTAAAGATGGTTTTTGATTTGGTTTTTATAAACGTCTCACTAGAAGCAATGCGAAGTTTATTAGCGACAGATGTCGTGATTTTGAACCTCGGTCAAGTGACGAGGACAGCACCTGAGCAGCATCCCCCTCTCCTAACTTCCATACCACACCAACAGGAGGACATTGAGCCTCGACAGATTTAACGAGCATCAGCCCCGGCTACACAGTGGGTTTTTAGAGGCATCAAAGCTCGAATCCTCAACACGATGAAAACGGCTGGCCGCGAATCCACTACCATGGTCACTAGGCTATCGTGGCTACTATAGACTTGAAAATAATTTTTTGAATGTAAAACACATAACTATTAAAAGCAATTAATGCTATAATATTTCTATTGATCTCACATATTAGTTGCTAAGATACTTATTTGATTATTTATCGGTAGTTATCTAGTAGGTATCTTAATTATGTGCTTCAAGATTTTATGAATTATACATTGTTTTACATTTGAAACAAGTTTTTATACTTTTTAATCCATCTTTATATAAAAAAGCTTAATTTTAAATTATTTTTGTCTATTTATTACATTGAAGATAATTCAGAACTGAAGATATCGTTACATGTTTTGTGCATACGTATATGTATTGTATATATCAGCTATTGTTTCGTTTATATACATATGTTTTGTTTATATATATGTGTACAAGTATTGTATATGGATTAAATATGTTTTCTTTTTTTCTCTTTGCTTTGATTATTACTTGATTTGATTTACTGAATTGATGTTGGGAGTTACATTTGATATTAGCCAAGTAGATGTTTTATTTCACCAGCTTTTATCCTCCTTGGAATAGTTTTTTAAACACACAATTAGCTTCAGTTTTCATGATTGTTTTTCTATTCTGTTTATAACGTGTGGTCTATACTTTGTTAAGATTTCTGCAAGGACTTCAATTGATTAATGTTGTTTCTTTAGTGTGATATTTCATTGAAATATTAGTTAGCTGCTTGTGCTCTCTTGCATTACCTCTCCCAACCTGTATCTATTGATTATGTGTAAATCGTCATCATCATCATCAGTTCTCGTCTCACCAAAATGGGTGGTCTTGGTAGCCTAGTGGTCATGGATTCGGATTCGTGACCGGTGGTTTTCGTTCAGTCGAGGGTTCGAACCTTGGCCGCTAAAGACCCACTGTGAAGCTGGGGTTGATGTACTTTAAATCTGTCGGGCCCAAAGTCCTCCTGTTGGTTTAGTGTAGAAGTTAAGAAAGGGAATGCCAGCTCGGGTGTCGACCTCGTAACTTGACCGAGGTTCAAAATTAGGAGGTCCGTCGCCAATAACTCTCATGTTGCTTCTAGAGCGACATTAATAAAAACTTTATTAAAACACACCAAAATTGTGCATGAGGTCTGATCAGATTCTCGACATTCAATCCTCAGTACCATTGCTTCCCGAACTCAGCCATCTTTATGAATTTCTCGCTTCGATAGCTATTTGACGCCTTTTGACCTTTGGTATTCCACTATTTCTCTTTCTATGTGATGCCTGTATCAACTTAATTCTTGTGCTATTTTTTGATAGTATTCTAAGTACATGTCTTTCTTGCCCAAAGTCGTTTTCTTAATTTGGTCGGAAATACATTTACTAAATATTTCCCTATACAGTTCAAAATTTGAAATTTTATCTGACCGGCACTAATACTGTTACATTGAATGTAAGTAATTCGAGATTAGTTTATTACAGGGAACTTTCCAAAATTTAAACTTTATTCTGAATGAGTATTGGGCTTTTCAAATTCTATTTTTTTTAAATCTGGGCCTCTTTTTCCATTTGTTGCAACATCTAGCCCGAAAAATCCTCCGTTCGGATTCACTAGAAGTGAATCTTTACTATTATTAATCATTTTCATTACTTTTGTTTTCATTTATTTTCAAATCAATTTGTTTGGCAATATATTCCAGTCTCTGTGTCTTTCCTTCATAACAGTAAAACTTAAAGACAATAAGACCTTATCGTCGGTAAAGCCAATATCTTCCAGCGTGGAATTGAAATCTCAAAGTATTCCTGTTTTTTGATATTTTTAATTTTTATTAATATTATAAAATCTGTTATAATTATGAAAAGCAATTCAGATAGGACACATCCCTGCTTTAATTTAGTTTTGATACATAATGCCTCTGATAAAGTGCCTTTACAATAAATACATTGTGTTCTTTTCCCACAGTAGAGAATTCTAATAATATTAATTAATTTCTTAAATCAATAAAAGTTTGATTTTTCATTAGGAAGTATTCAGGTATAAAGTATAATTTAGTTCAATACATTGCTCAAAAGAACAAAATTGTGGCTAAATATACTTCCTCTATCTCTAAACACTCAATTTTTATGCTATCTTTCACTTTGTGAAAAATAATTCTTGAAAATATTTTTGATATAACAAACAGTAGTTAATTCATCTCCAATTATCATATTTAGTAAAATATCATTTTTTCTGAATTCTTACAATGCATCCGAAAGTTGCTCCTGTATCCACTTAAGATTAAACAAATTGTACAGTATGGATGGCGAAAGATCAATACCACACACATTTTTGATTAGCTAATCCTTTGTTTTGTTTTCTTCACGTGCTTTACCGTTTTTTGGGCTATAATAGCCTTCGAAATTTCCTAAATAGTAATTTCAACCGCATAAATTTGAGCTCCTCACCAAATGAGGAAATTATATTTTGGTTAACACTGCTCTATTCAGTTTCAAAAATTCCTCATAAAGCTCTGTCCTTCTCTTTTTTTCATACCCTCAATCTGCTTCATAATTTTAAAAACCTCTCTAGCATTGCTATATCTTTACCTCTCTGAGCTTCATCCGTTAACAACTGCCTTGGCAGATTTTTAAATTTTTTGTGAGCTTCTTTTAGCTGACATTTTAATTTGTCTGTCTGATTTCGCAGTCGTCTTTTCTGCTTAGAGAGGCGTTACACTCTTTGATAGGGAAAAAATTATAAAGTAACAAACTATAAATTATGTCTTATTACACAAATTAAATTTTCTTTATAACAAATTTTATCACATAAATAATATCGCAATATATTTTAGTTCACTTAACGCGATACAATAATTCCATAAGCTACCATTTATTTTTTATTCTGTGACGAATTATCTGCCTTTTCCCCCATTAAAATGACATAAAAAAGACAATATTTTCGAAACAATAAGCAATAGTATGATGATTTATTTTAATAAATCTTATCGTATAGGAATTACTCATACACAATCATAAGCTCAATGACAGTTTGAGAAATTCCCCTCTTGCGAATTCATCAAAATAATCATTTAAAAAATTTATTGTGGGAAATTTAGGAACCACTTTCTATGGACTCGGCTCGATATTACGTTTAATTATTCAATTTTAATTTCACGTATTCATCAAAAAGAAACCGACGTCTTTAGTATCAGGGCTCGAACGCCTGATTCTGCTCAAACTTCGACAATCACACAGATCTTTATTTTAAATAACTTGATGTATTGTAACCTTTTATTAATACTATAGTCTCTTTTTAAATCCAGTCTGCTATGATTCAGCGTCTACTTCAATACGTCATAGAACGAGTTGTTCGCTTTCGGATTTTTTTTCGTGTGTATTCGGGCAATTGTGTGTTAATCTTGATCGGTAGATTCTGATTCAGCGATATTCATATCTTCTCTCACTATTAATCGTGATTGACATTTTTTATAATTATTATTATTTCAATACTGTGTTTTTGTTTAATAGCTGGTTACAAATTACCTTTGCACAAAATTACAACAGTGTGCAAACCGTGTAAAATATTCTCGAAACCTAGCAGGATTTTTCCTAGTGCTCATAAAATTAATAAGTGTATAAATCTGTGACTCTCAGAATACAACGAAATAAGACATGTATATTACTAACCGTATCTAGAAAAAAGTGAACTGAATATTTATAGTGAGTGACTTCAATATTGCTTTTTCGACAATTTGTGTTGTAAAGAAACGAAAATGAGAAGGTTAGAAGAGTTTACAAGAATACAATATTTTAATTATTGCTCACTATATAAATTGACTTCTGCGGTTACATAAAAGAAAAAATACTTTGTCGGATATTTATATTGACTACACAATCTCACAACAGGTATAATCGAGTTAAATAAACGTTTCATTATTTAACATTTTACCTCTGTAGTGCTTTTTGTCGTTGGCTTTCCTTTAAAATTATTTTTACACTCTATTGTTCAGTATATAATTACTAAAGGGACTTCTCCGTAATCCCAAACGTGCCAAATCAAACAGCACTTGTTGTGTATTAAAAGCAATTTTTATTCTTGTGTGTTTCATTCTCCGTAAAAACGTTTGAAAGCGTAGTTTTAGGTAATCCATTTTGAATTTATCATTGTTTTTATTTTTGAAAATTGATAGTTAAAATAAAAGGAGATTTATAAAATAAGGCCTTTATTACTCAAATGAATGTTATTTTTTCCATAGAAACATACATGAATTTCTTAGAAGCAACAAATGCAGTTTTCAATATAACTACATCACAATAATTATAAAAATAGACCCAACCGTACCCCATGATATCCGTAGGATACTAGGAATAATCCACTTTTCTCGAAATAAAATAACCAATAGCCATTCTAAGCTTTTATTTGAATATTCTAGATTACTACTAATGATATTACCTTAGAAATATTCCCACTCTTATACCACACAAATGTCTTTACATAGATATGATTACTTTAAATATCATATTTCGTACAAATTCTTTCAAACTGAAATTTTCCGTGATAAAAGATTTCATATGACAGAGGAGATTTTAGATCGTTTTACTAACAATGTAATAGTTTGAAATAAGGTGAACGACATAGTTTATAGTTTGGTTAAGCAAGTTAAGACATAAAATGTATATAAGACATACTTATATAGTTATTCTCGAACTTAAAATTTGAGCTATAATATACTGTTTGAGCTATAAGATTTACTTATACAGTTATTCTCAAAATTAAAATTTGAATTATAATGTATTGTTTCTATACAAACTAATAAAACGAATATAAATATACATATATATATATATATAGTTTACAGCATAAAATAATTTTAAAATACCTTTCAAATTCAGTTGTTCTTGATATG
>BMAW01128485.1:19001-46497 GCA_019974015.1 Nephila pilipes | reverse complement strand
TTTCACATTTTAGAATTTAAATCATTTCATGGTTTAAAGTAATATTTCATATTTGCACAGTGTAATTCGAAAGATTAAAATCCTTCCTGATCACTTCTAAGAATACCATTAAATGTTATGGTAAAAACATGCAGCTCACTTCAGTTCCGTGCGTATTTTCAAATAAGCTTTGTCTTCGCTGAAATATGCACAATTAATAAAACCGAATACCCAAAATAAAGCAACTGAAATTAAAAATTTTTACATTTTAGGATTTCGATCATTTTGTGGTTTAAGATAATATATTATTCGATTTATATTCAAGATAAAGCCCAATATTACCGAGGATCTTTTATTATACCAAAAAAGAAAGCTCAAATCGAATTAAATAAATTATATTGATTTATGTAACTATGCGTAAACATTCTTTAAATGGAAAAATCATTTTTCATTTTCCCCATTTGCTTTGTTTGTTTTTCACTAAATGTTATTCCACGAGAAAGAAATAAAAGTGATCAATCCATTTTTTCAAGCAGTTAATTCTCCCTCTTCAATTTATGAAATAAAGATTTGCGTATGTAATATGATCAAAATATTTTCTACTTCATTATGAAAAAGGATAGTCGAACTTAAATGTTTTCGGTTCGATTACTTGGAACAAATTATTGGTCTTCCATTTCATTCGATTCGTTTTGCTCTTTGTGATAGAAACTAATTGATCTGTGAAATGGAGAATAGTTCGACATTTATAGGGTAAAAAAAATTCTAAAATTAAACTTGATAAATGTTAGGTTCAAATAGTTGCCATTATAATGCATCATAATTATAATATAATTACACTTAATTTACTCAAAGAACATTTACATTGCTATTTAATTTGATACATTATCGTTTGCTTTTATTTTAATATTCGAACAGAATATTATTTGTCTAACTTAATAATTTACTAATTTTAATGATTAATAATTGATTTCCGTGACAGAATCGTCTGTTTTTGTTATTTTTGTTGTTGACATTAGAAACGTTTTTTACTTCAGAAAGTTTTGCTTGAGAAAATAAAAATGTATTAGGAATTTGAAAAAGTACATTTTTCGTTCTTGATAATAATTGCTTCTCTGGAGCCTGAAGGTCGGAAATACATTTACTTTATGCTAATTAATATTCACTTTGAGTAATTATTATTATTATTATTTTGATAATTTAACAGTATTACATTTGTATTCAAGACAGAGCTCATCGATTATGAATTTTTTTTTGTAATTCCGAAAAAGGAAGCTAAATTCGATTTGAAAAAATTCTATAGATTCATGTATTTATGTAACTATACGTAAACATACTTTAAATGAATAAAAAAAAATTTCATTTTCCCTTCGCTTTGTTTCTTTTTTCATTAATAAGTATTATTTCGCAAGAACTGTACAAACATGATCTTCCCAAATTTGAACCAACTATTCTTCTCCTCCGATCGTCATTTAAAAAAAAAAAAAGAAATGCGTAATATGCTACAAACATTTTCCACTTCCTTACGAAAAAGGACTGTAAAAAAGTTTTAAACATTTTCGATTCAATTACTTGGAATAAATTTCTAATCTTCCATTTCATTTGATTCGTTTTCTGTGCTTATGATAGAAATTATTTGATCAGTAAAATGGAGAATAACTAGACGTTTAAATGGGGAAAACTTTTTCCAAAACTTAAACTTAATAATTATTAGGCTCAAAAAAATAGATATTTTATTAACATCACAATTACAATAATTACATTTAGTTCACTTAAGGTACATTAACATTTCTATTAAATTTAAAATTTTATTGCTTGCATTTATTTTAATTTACAAACAGAATATTATTATAATACCTTAGCTTGATAATACATTGTTTGCTCTAATTTTAATATTTAATTCAATAATTGATTTTAAGGGCAGAATGGTCTTTTTTGATTCTGTTTGTTATTAGTATTGGCAACGCTTTTGTATTTAAGATTGTTTTGCTTAAGAAAATAAAAAGGAATTAGGAGTTACAAAAAGCATTTTTCCTCTTGAATATAATTGCTGTAGATCCTGAGACTCGAAATTACTTTATGCCAATTAATATTCCTTTTGAGTAATTTTATTTTTTCGAGAAGTTAACAATTATTACTTTTAGCAGAAATTTCGATGAAATTCCAGATTGCTCTTACGATAACCACACTTTATTTTTTTTACAATAGCGGACACTTAAATTCAACAATCGAGATCAGAATGAAAAAGACTGTTTTTAAGTTGAATGAAAAGATATTACTGCTTATGGATCGAAAACGTTTACGGCTTTTCAAATATTTACTTTAAAAACTCGTTCTGAATAGAACTAATTTTAATTAGTATAATGGATATAAACATACGATTTTATCACTGAAAAAAAATTGTACATAAAGCAGGTCTGCATTTAAAAATTTATTTTAGATATTTTAATTCTTTTATTAATATGTTCCTTTTAAAATCGGATTCTGTGTGTTAGTTGTAATCACGGTAGCTTAGTGGTCATGGACGCGGACTCGCGATTTTCGTCGTGCCGTGGTTTCGAGTCTTGATGCCACTAAGGAACTGCCGTACAGCGAGGTGTTTGTGCGTTAAATCAGTCGAGGCCCAAAGTCCTCCATTCGGCATGGTGTAGATACAAAAATGTATAATATACACAAAGAGGTGTAACATACTTTTCTTGGCCATTAAATTTGTTTCTTCATTATTTGACCAGTTTAAAGTAACGGTTTAAAATTTTGAGCTTTATAATTAATCTAAGCGACCATTCCTTTGCACATGTAAAATAGTTTTTTCGGAATATTCTGGAAATTTGAAAAAATTTGAAGTTATTCAAATAAGGAAATTGACATTTTTTAAGTAAGTAATATGAGTAATGTAAATATTACTTATTAATCAAATATTGCATTGATGTACAATATTTCCTTTTTCTCAACCAATTTCCGTAAAATATGTATCAAATATTTAATTTCTTAGATATTAATATAAATACTAAGCAAGTATAAAAAATTTAATTTTACTTTATTAGAAAAAAAAAAGAATATGATTTATTTGATCCCTCTAAGAGATTCACATAGATATTTGATTTTATTTTTAAATTGTATTCTCTAAAAGAAAGTTGCTTGAAAAAAAAAATCATTCTTACGTATAATTTATGTTCAAATAAACTTTATTGTTCTAGAATAAATACCGTTCTTCCCCTTTTATTTAACTTTGTTTTATCATCCATTGTTACAATGAAAGCGATTCTGATTTTTCTTAACCGATATTTCTTTCTTCGGTCTTTATTTGATTCTTTCTTTATGTTTTAAGCCAAAAGATTAATTTCAACTGGGTTCGAACAAACTATTTTTATTTTCATCCTCAATTACACCCGATTTCGAAAGATCTGTAAAAAAAACAATAAAACTCGGTAATCAAATCTCACAAGCAAACGCATGTAGAATGGTGAAAAAGAAAATTTCACTTATCCTAATTGATGAACTTAAGTTAATTTTCTTCATAAAAAAGAAAATGATCTTTTGATAATAAAAGATTGTACTAAAAATCAATATCCGACACTAAAAAATAATAATTAAATAAAACTCATTGGAAAGGCGTGTATGCTGGTCATATTCTTGAGTAATTACTTAAACTACTAACAAATACATTGAGAACTTAAGAAAACATAATAAAAAAAAGTGTTTTTTTGACAAATGTTCCCGAAAATGAAGAATAAAATTTTCATTGGCTATGATGTTTTGGATGTCTCTTAAGAACAATCTGTGGTCTAAAGCAAGAATCGCCCAACTACGTAGGGCTGGTTGAAATTTTGACACGAAAAATTTTTAAAATAAACTATTGCGTCAGAACTTTATTAAAATGCCTTAATAACTAACCCAACAGAGATATCTTTTTTGATTTGGCCGATAAGAGTGCAGCAAAAAAAAAATTACTGTTCAATGTTTCTTCGGACCCAGTAGGTTTGAAACGCCGCCGGTCCTCCAAGGCCAAACAATTCTCTACCTCTCAACAGGGTCAAAAACATTCATCTGCCGATGTGGCGACCCAAGACTCGAACACTAAACAGCATTTGTCTTTGTGTGTCTAACTAGGACAATCGCACATACATCACAATTAGTGATATTCCGGTTCCGGCGCACGTGTTAACGAGATCCGCCCTTAAACTAAAGACAGCCGATGACGCAGATAGAAACTGTTCAAAAACAAACTACATTCAATAGGGTGGGGATGCATATCAGTTGTAGTAATAGCTGGATAAAGACCTTCTCTGCAAATATCGATCAGATTGTTCCTCTTCGTTCATTACGATGATACTAGAGGGGGAGTATGCGGCGACTCTCTTCGACAACAACTCCAGATATTAAAACACCTTAATTTCTTATCCGAAAGGGATGTGTCTTTTAGCCTCGATCGTGAGGGCGCAGGAAAAAAACGAAAAGTAACTTTTCTTCCGACCCAGTGATCAAGGGATCGAAACGTCACACACATCCACACGTCACGTCAACGGGAGGACTTTGGGCTCCCGACAGATTTAACGCGCATCAGCCCCGGCTACACGGCGGGTCTTTTGCGACCGAGGCTCGAACCCGCGACAGAACGAAAAATGACGGCCACGAACCCGATGTCTTAACCACTAGGCTGCCACGGCCTAAATTTCAAACAGCTAAGTAATAAAATTTAATGCAAATGTTAAAAAGGAAGCAATATTCTATGCAGAAATAGTTTATTATAATGTATAAGCATTTTATTTGTATCTTATGTTAAGTGATAGATTTCATGAATCATTTTCTTTAAATTTGCTTCAAAATAATTTACAAAAGGTTTTTAAAAGATTTTTGCGCCTACTTTTTCTTTCTGTATATCCATATTAATTCCTTGATGTTAAATATTTTGTGAAAGCATTTACTTATATTATAGTTTTTACATCCATTTCTTCAATATATTGAAACACTTGGAATCTAAGCTATTTTTGAAGGTATTCCCAATAGAAAAATATCTGCATATTTTTTAATAAATCATTATTTATGTATACACAATACTTTAAAAACAACGCACTGGTATTTACTAAAACAATTATAATTAATGAATGAAAAAAGTAGCAAATTAATTTTGCAAATAATTTCGAAATAATTGCGTAATACATTAAAAAAATTGTTATATTTTTTTCAAACACTCTTTGCTTCAATTAAAAAAGTTTGATGTCAAGAACAAGGGGAAAGAACTACTGCAAAATAACTTCTCGAAAAATTAAATTTGTATAAAATTATTAAGAAATAAAAAATTATCTCGACTTTAAGAAAATTTCTAATTCCTTCAAATTTAAAAACTAAAAGTTTTAAACTGCATTTATCTTTTAGAAAGGTTATAAATTAAAATGGACATTAATTTAATATTGAAGAAACACTTGAGGAGGAAAATACTTTTGTTGCTTATTTTGAATTTTACGAATGATAATTTGAATAATATATTCTGAACTGACATAATAAATTTAATTACATACATGAAATAAAAAATTTCTCAAACAACACTTTAATTACTTTAACATATTTTAAAACTTTAAATATGCAACATTTAAAATTCTTTTTTAATATTTCATCAAAAATTTACGCATAAAATTATGCATGTTTTCCCTCAAAATGTCTTCAAAAAGTAAGATTTTATAATAAATGGATTACCGCAATAAAATACGACAGAATATTACGTGGTACGGCTTTATGTAAAAATAATAAGTGAAAATTCATGACTTTAAATACAAATAATGTATGATCAAAGAGCTTTTTAATTTGGTTCGAGCAGCAAAAAAAAAAAAAAAAAAGAATTTTTATAAACTTAAAATAAACTTGCAGGAAATAAAGAAAAAATTGTTTTCAAATCTTTTTATTTTTACATAGATGTGATAACGTTAATTAAAACTGGAAAAAAACCTTTAGAAATATTTCTTTTTCTTCAGAAATCTTTCTTTCTTCAACACGGATTAATTTTTCTACCATATTTAAAACTGCCACACGACTTACAGTTTTAAAGAAAGGATTAAGTTCAGAGTTAAATTGGCAATATATTATGTAAGATATTTAGAGAACAAATGAGGGGAAGAGATATTCCAAATTAATTCGGTGTGTGATTCTTTTCGAAGAAACTGATTAGGCATTCGATTATTAAATCATAAATTTTAAGCAAAAGCAAAATAATTCCTTTTATCTGTGTGTATAAAAATAATTAATCAAAGGAATCGTCTTCAAAAATATAGACGATGCAACAGAATTCTACCCATGACTTAAAAAAATCCCGCTAAAATATTTACTGAGGGATTCGATGCAAGCGGGAAAAAGAGTTTCTATCCTTTTAGATGAACTGTATTTGACTTTTCCTGTTTATTTTACAGGAACTGTTTTTGACTTTTCTTATTTATTTATTTAACAAGAACTGCTTTCTTTCCATTATTAACCACCCAAGGGGATTTTAAGTGGATCACTTTTGGCGTACCTTTGGTGGATCAGATTACTTTTCAATTTTTATCATTTGCTTCAATTTTAATTGCATTTAGCTTTAATATATTCAATTTAATAATTTATCATTTGCTTTAATTTTAATATCGGAAATGTTTACTATTGTCCATTTCTCGATATTTCATCTTTAACACATCAATCAATAACTCCCGAGACTAACCCAGAGATGGCGCTCGTAGTAAACCAGTAACCAGGTCTTTCTAGAGTATTAACCTTTGCTGGAAACGCGTCAAAATTTTAAGTCGATCGGACCAGAAACAGCTGAGTTATCGAGGTTGGAGTAAAGTCGTTTTGTAGTTTGCTTAAAAAATGGAAAAAACCGAGTTTCGTGTTCTGATAAAACATTGTTTTTTAATGGGTAAAAACACCGTGCAAGCGAAACAATGGATTGAAAAATGTTACCCGGACTCTTGTCCATCCAAAGCAACGATTTGTCGGTGGTTTGCCGAGTTTAAACGGGGTCGTACCGACACAAATGACGCGGAACGCTCGGGTAGACCTGTGGAAGCCGTTACACCGGAAAATGTGAGTGAAGTGACAAAAATTATAATGAAAGATCGTAAAGTGAAGCTCCGTGAGATTGCTGAGATGACACAGATATCATATGGAAGTGTATTTACTATCCTTCGTGAAAAATTGAGCGTGAAAAAGGTTTTTTCCAAGTGGGTGCCGCGATTGCTTTCGGTGGAACAAAAACAGCAACGAGTCGATGATTCAGAAAGCTGTTTATCGCTATTTACTCGCAACAAAACAGATTTCTTGCGGGAAAAAAAAAAAAAAAAAAGATTTGTAAAAGTGTTGGAACGATTGTATCACCCTAAAAGGTGATTAACAAAGTTGTTATGTTGATGAATAAAAAAAAAATTTGCAAAAAAAATGTTGTTTTCAATGTTAGACTCGGGAGTTATTGATTGATGTGTTATATATATAATTGAGTAATTTAAAAATTATTGTAAAAAAGTGCACCTTGGGTGGCTAAATCTGAGCTTTGCAAAACTTTGCATAGAACTATTTATAAATTTTATTAATATGTTGCTTTTCACATGATTTTTAGATGCCTCGAACAAACTCTCAAAAATGTATTGAGATAATTTTACCACTAAGGAATTACAAAACGCAAATGTACTTACTAGATTACTTTACACATTTGAGAAAGAAACAAGTCAGTTGCATTTTTTTAAGAAAATGTCACATTTTGTGTTAAATCGATATTAAACAGAACACAGTTTTCTGATTTTATCAGCGGACAAATCGAAATAAAGCATATTTTGTGATATCTCCATATTTATTTTTTGTAAACATTCAAAATAAATATATCTCTTGTAATATCGAAACAGGAGTGAAGCAGAAAAGTTTGCGAAGGATATGTTCTACATTTGAAGTCAAACAAAACTGCAATAATCATTAATGAAGTAATTAAAATCGATCAAATCAGATTTTATATCAAAATGTCTTATTTTAAGTTATTGTATTAAGGATCACATAGCAAATTCTCTGTTTAGTTAGTTTAGTTTTTATTAACGTCACACTAGAAGCAACACGAGGGCTATTGGCGACGGACCTCGTAATTTTGAACCACGGTCAAGTGACGAGGACGACACCTGAGCTGGCACCCCCTCTCCTAACATCCACGCCAACGGGAGGGCTTTGGGCTCAGAACAAATTTAACGTGCCTCAGCCCCGGCTACACGGCGAGTCTTTGGTGGCCAAGGATCGAACCCGCGACTGAACGAAAACCGCCGGCCGCTAGTCCACGACCATGACCACTAGGCTGAGTAAATCTTCTTATATATGTGTGTGTTTGTTACCACAATGAAACTTTTGAATTTTTTAAATCAAACACGATTCCATTAAAATTTAAGATGATAAATTGGAATAAAAACTACAAAATTAATTTATAGCATTCGTTATATTTATTTTACTTTCTTTTGCTTAACCCTTTGCCCATAGGAATGAAGTACACTATGGAGTGGGTATGAATTGATAAAAGTCAAAAAAGAATAATATTAATCAAAATTTCAAAAAAAAATATATGATAACACTCTATACGGTGAAGGGGAAGTTTTATGGCGCAAGAGCCAGATGTGGCCATACTGCACCAAACAAAAAGTAAGTGAATGAGTATAAAGCTGGCAAATTGTGATGCTATGATCTGGACGAGCGAAAAAATAGGAAAATTTTGGTTGACAAGAAGGAGAGGAGTCGAAAATAGAGAAGGATCATTAGGGTATCCAGGGAGCGCGTCCCCCGTGTTTACCAAAGACAATAAATCCCATGTGGAAGAAAAATATCACCAGGTATAACACTATTTTTTCAAAATAACCGCAGTTGAGATGGTAAAAAGTATCAATGGCACTAGGGTATGCCAGGAATTGGGGAGTACTGTATCTAAGACTCTTTGTTTTTGTGATACCGTACATTCTTGACTATAGTACGCACTTTTTATTTCACATTTTGGTCCGTAAAAATGAGGGTATTCATTATACTCGTGTGAAAATTTTAAAAAAAAACAGATTTTTAAACATCGAACAACAAACGTACAGCAGCTGTAAGAGTGATGATGTGATCTGAAGTTTATTGGCGCAAGAGCCAAATGTGACCACATTGCACCCAACAAGATTTAACTGTGGTTTTGACGTGAAAAAATTGAAAAAAGACAAAAATTGGTTGAATAGGAGGAGGGTCGAAAATATAGAAGGAGCGCTAGGGTAACCCGGGGGTGCATCACCCATGTTTACCAAAGACAGAAAACCCCATGGGAACGAAAAAGATCACTGGGGCGCCTCGAGAGCACCCAGAGATCATGACAATAATACTCAAACATGAAGACTGTTGTAACACGGGTGTTGCGCAGGTGTTCTTTTACACAAAAGGTTTTTACAGTACATGTCGCATCAATAATTATGACTTGGACGCAGCAACAATAGATTAGCTTTCTAGTGAAAGTAATTAAGATTGATAATTTGACAGTATTGTTTGTTTTGTGTTAAAATTTAAGTTTTTCTATCGAATTTTCCATTTTTTCTTTTAATTCAAAATATCTTATTTTAACAACTACTTATGCAATGTTTTAATAAAATAGTGAAAAGTTATGGGTGTGTATCATATTCGAATTTTAATTTTTCACGAAAATTTAGTGCTATCAAACATGCGCATTATACATGTGTGAGTACAATAGTCATGCTTTTACGGTATATTTTTTTCCATATAAATAGTAAACCTTGGAGGTTTTTTTGGTACTTGTCTATTAAAGCGGCTCCCGCCAAATTAAGAATACGCCAATGTCGCCAAGCTAGTTAAAAGTGCCAAGTAAGCGGAGCGCGAAATTGAAATGTAGGAAAACAAATAACACACCATTAAATAATATAACACTCTTTTTAATTAATATTTTTATTTAATAATCTCTTATATGTTTTGTGATAAATTTCATCCCAATAAGAACTATAAAAATTTAGATGTTTAATATTAATATATTTATTTACATAACATTTAGAACATCAAACAACATAAAAGGCCATATTTCCGAAATTGCTATCACTATTTTATAGAAAGCTATTTTCTTAGCTACATATTTCCTCCACATAAATTCTGCCAGATACGATTCTAGATGATGCTGAGCCGTGCTGTTTATTGGTAAGCCACTTTGTGAAACCCCACATTCTTTTAACATTTTGCGTGTGAACTCCCGTTGACGGATCTACAACATTGTGCTTGTGGTTCACCGTGAAATGTGTAAAACCAATATCCATTTCGCTGTTTGGTAAATTGAAATTGTTAACGACGTTTTCAAAGGCAACAAAATAAGTATTTAAAAAATAAAATACGAAATCGGTAACAGGAAATAACAGGCAAGCGATATTTCACAAAAATGATGAAGTGCTGTTTCTTTAGGACTGCAACCTTAGGAGTTTTCAACCAAACATGGCGATAAACCATACTGCTTAGCGATTTTCCGAAATCGTAATTTGGCGGACGCCGTTAATAGACAAGTACCTTTTTTTTTTCAACCGTAATATTTTGTAGAACTATAAAAGTAATAATTTTTTGTCAAATAGATTTTTTTCCCCTCCTAATTGAATATGGACAAATTTTAAGAAATAATTTTTATAAGAAATAAAATTTTAATCTCCAAAATTACAAAGTTCAATAATTATTTTCAAAGAAACTATAGCGTAATATCATTAAACTAGTTCGTTCACTATTTTAATGATAGAATCTTAAGAGAAGATAAGTAAAATATTTTGTATATTTAAGGAATATTATTTTTAAAATTAATATGTAAATAATAATAAATGTAATTATAATAACTAAAATAATATGTAAAAATAATAACTGTACCTAAATGCAAATACTTATGAAAAATGACGTCCATATTCAACTCAGAGGGAAAGAAAACATTTTGATTAAAAAAATACTTTAATAATTTAATATAAAATAACATCATTAGGCACTCAAAAAAAAATCTACGCTCTACAAAAAATTTTAAAACATAAATGTCACGACAAAAGAGCCTTAAATTCGATATATTTCCCTTAACTTTTACTTCTCAGTCCAAAATCACTCAGAAAGTGCCATTTTGAGGCAAAATTTAAAATTTTGCGTGTCTACCCCCCCTTCCCTTACTCACCCCGAACCAACGTTAATTTTGTCGTTTAATTCCCCCCCATCCCCTTCTAATTCACAATCACAGCCACTGATCACGATCTCAAGACAGCTGGAAAAATTTAAAATAATCCGATGATATAATTATACAATAAAAACCAAGAGCATGATCGACTGTTTCTTTGCATGTTGCTAGTTTCAGAAACTTTCGTCCACATTTTTTGTTCGAATAGAACCCTGGACGTTTTGTTTTGTGTCTCCATTCAATTTATGTCCCTCATACGTCCTGCGGTACTGTTGAATTCCCATGCCATTCCCCATAACTCTGTGCCACACCCAGAATAATGAGAAGAATTAAATAGTTATTAGCATGAATAAGCAATGATCACGTCGGACTTTGATAACCAGCGCTAACACTAATGTTTCCCATTAAAAGCTTGTTTCTAAGTTAATAATTGTACTGAAGTCTATGATGCTGTATCGCTACGATGCCTATGGAGTATAAATTAATTTTGAATATGTGGGTTAATTGCTGGAGTTTATAAACAGCAAATATGTATTTACAAACTCTTGGGCCGTAATGTTATTGGGGCTTTTAATTAAGTGAACTCGGGGGAAGATTGTTTAATTCAAGAATAAATATGAGCAAATATGGATGCAATTTTGTTCCATATAAATTATTTTCTTTTGCTGAAACATTACATATAACTGAACTGAAAGTTTTACATTTCCGATGAATTAATTTTAAAGCAGAAATATTTATAACCACAACAAAATTGATAACACAGAATTAGAAAGGATTTCTTTAATATAAATGTAATTTTTTTTTCTATATTTTAAATGTGGCTGTGAATTATCTCCTTGGAAGTTATTTGAATTTTGAAGTATAAGCAGTCGATTAATTGTTGAATTGAAACATGCTTATTTAATCTTCATTTCGAATGTTGTAAGAAATTATTAACTTCAAGATACTGAACACGCTATGACTAAAGTTGTACGTTGATTAGCGTGGCTTACGCTGCAAGTATAATTAGGAAAAATCGTTTATCCAAACAAAGAGCTTTTATGCTTAAGAAAAAAGAGGATTTTCCAAATTTCTGTAAAATCAACAGTTAAAAGGGGCTCGGAAAGCTAATAGTTTGCAGCGATTCTCTTCAACAACATCGCCAGAAGTTAAATTGCCTTTCTAACTTGCCCGAATGAGGCGTCTCCTTTAGCCTAGTTGATTAAGGCACAGCAGAAAAGCGAACACTCAACGTTCTTCAAACCCACTGGTCCAGGGTTCGAAACACCAATGCAGCGTCAAAGTCAATAGCTCTCTCCCTCTCCACGTGGTAGAATCCCCCCCCCCAGTGTTTCGGAGAAAGTACTAGCCGCCGAAAGTTATACAAGACAAACGCAATTTATTAGAATGGAATTGGTTTTGTTTTATTAACACTAGAAGCAACACGAGGACTATTGGTGACGGACTTCGTAATTTTAAACCTCAGTCGAGTGACGAGGAAGACACCTTGGCTGGCACCTCCCCGTCCTAACTTCAAAACCACGCCAAAGGGAGGACTTAGAGCCTCGATATATCTTACGTGCATCAGCCCCGGCTAAATGGCGGGTCTTTCGTAGCACCGAGGCTCGAACGTATGATTCGACGAAAACCACCGGCAGAGAGCTATCGCTGCATTATTAGAGTGGAAGTCAAATTATCTTATAAGTGGAAATTAAACTAGTTCAAAATTGTAAATGGATTGGTGTTAATAATTTTTAATTTAAAAAAAAGGGATAAATTTAATTTTACACACATACGTATGCGTGTGTCTGTGAAATGATTTAACTTCAATTCCTATTAGTTTCTCAAAATAATAATTTAATTTCCTGATTTTCTCCATTCTCTCATTTAAAAGTACAGCGTTCATTCTTATTTCCTGATACCATTTCTTTTTAAATTTATGCAATCACGTGCTCTTAAAACCTGCAATGTCAGCAGATCCCACGGCTTCAAACCTGTAAGGATAATCCCTACCAGACTTTCTGTCTGCACCTTTCAATCCCTCGAAATCCCTCCATTCATCCCACGTGCTATATGACGTTTACTGTGAAAAACCTCTGCTATATAACTTGTTACGCGGCGAAAAAGCGCCCTCTCTCATACTCTTACTGTTCTCTTATTCTTTCTTCCTCGGCGGAGTTGTATCTCCCGCCATGTGGAAATGGTCTCAGTTTAGTTTTTTTTTTATTAACGTTGCACTAGAAGCAACACGAGGGCTATTGGCGACGGACCTCATAATTTTGAACCACGGTCAAGCGACGAGGACGACACCTGAGTAGGCACCCCCCTCCTAATTTCCATACCATGTTATAGGGAGAACTTTGGGTCCCGACAGATTTAAGGTGCATCGACCACGGCTACACGGCGGGTCTTTAGCGACCAAGGATCAAACCCGTGACTGAGCGAAAACCGCTATCCACGAATCCGAAGCCATGACCACTAGGATACCGCGACCAATGTGGAAATGGTCTGACTCTCTCCGCTACAATAAAATAAATAATTAAATTTGAAATTGGCTTCGACTGGTTTTTGAATCTTAATTAAATAGTAAAATTTAAAAGAGTGAGTGAGTGAGTGTAAAGTTTATTGGCGCAAGAGCCTGATATGGCTATGCTGCGCCAAACAAGATTAAACTGTGGTCTAGACGTGAAATTGTAAAAAGGATAAGTGGTTGACAAGAAGGAGGGTCGAAAATAGAGAAGGATCGCTAGGGTATCCCGGGAGTGCGTCACCCGTGTTTACCAAAGTCAGTAAACCCCATGGGAAAGAAAAAATCATTAGGGTACCTCGGGGTCATGATGCCCGTACTTACCTAAAGAAGGCAAATCCCTGAGGTCCCCTGATATAATCCCCAGGGGCAGTGTGCCCGGCTATACCCCCAGACGCTGGGTACCCATTTTAGTCGCCTCTTACGCCATGCATGAGCTACAGTGGGACTTTTCTGTCATTCCCGGTCACCACACGGGTCAAAATTTAAAAGAAAGGCATATATTAGTGTGCTTACTGTGGAATCAATAAAGACTGGATAGAAGTATTTTACGTATAGAATTTGCAAACACTTTGCTTTCTATTTACATTCATTTTTCACAGTTTTAAGTAGTATTTACAAACATTTATCGTTCATTATCCCCACCTAATTGTAAAACACTTTTCGAAAATGATGCTCTTTTTAATTATTTAATGATGATAATTCAATTTAGTGAGTCTTCGTTTAACAAAAGAGTTCATTTCATTAAACACATATTAATAACTGCATCATTTTGGGTCGTGAGTCTTTAATGTACTTTCTATTTCGATCAAGATATTATTCAAGTAACTATATCTGAGAGAATTCCAAAATTATGTTCAAAATGGCTTTTTTTTTTTTTCAAATTATCAAAGCAGAATTTTTTTTTAATTTAAAGATAATTTTTTGTCACTCATTTTCAAAAATACAAGATTCATGCAGTCTTTCTATTTTACTCTTTCCCGTAAAATTACTCATTTTAAAATAATTATATTTACTATATCACTTAGCAAATCAATATTCTTAAAATATCAGTTTTCATAAAAATCAAAACATAAAAATAATACAATTAAACCGAACGAAGTGGGCCACAACACGCTCCCACCTATTATCAAAATTGGTTGGGCCTCTCGCACATTTCCAATAACCTTCAAAACGTCCCAGCGTCGCATTTAACCTACCCTGCATTCTGGAAACATCTGGCGTTCTATCTTTTCCCAATCGAAGCAGACGATTATTACGGGAAGGGGCGCCTATGAAAATTGTCGTCACGTTTCGGTGTAGGGCCAGCAAATACCGAACTCGATAAAAGATGGAAATCATGCGTACCTTAAATGGTTCTTAGCTAAGTATTGCGATTATCAGTTATCGAAAGGGCGGGAAGTTTTCACCGGGATTTAATGATAGGGGACGTTTTGGGTATTGAGTTTCTGAAAGTGAAGTTAAAAAGAGTTCAATAGAACCTTGTTCAGAACATAGGATGTGTTCGCGGACGAAAAAGGGTTTAATGAAACAGCATGGAATAAACGACAGATTTGGCGAGCGTTTGGCGACTTGGCGAGAAACTTGGCGTAAATTTTAACTCTGTAAATAAGTTTAAATCAATTAACTTTTCTTTAAGAAAATTAAATTATCGTATTATCATCCCAAACAGTCGTGTATAGAAAATTTCAGCTCAACTGAGTGCTTTAAAATGGGAGAAAAAAGCTTTTAAAGTTTTGAACCAGACAAAGTAACAATGGGAGTTAAGAAAACCCATTCAATATGCACTAATAAAGATTTTCTTAGTGTTTTCTTTTCAATTTTGAAGCCCTAAAAGATCGTAAAATATGCATTTGTAGGCAAAATTTACGTTGATTAAAAAACTTTTCTTCGAAGGTGTACTATTAGCCGAGTAACATAAATTTTTTCAAAAGTATTACCAAATTATTATATATCTATATACCCTTCGTTTATCATCTTTGATTAGTATTTTGGGTGCAAGTTCGTGCTCCGCTTCAATTTGTAGCAAAGTTGTTAAGAAGCGAGGATTAGACAAAAATACAAAATAAAATATAGCTATACAAAATAACCGCGTTCTTTTGAATCGGAGTTGATTGAGGAAACACTAAACAAGGTCTTTCTATGTGTTATTATTACGAACTTAAGAATATTAATACTAGTACAGAACATCTGAAAGTTAAAAAAAAAAAAAAAAATTCTAATTATTATTTAAAAACAGTTTTTTTTTATTGAGTTTTCGTTTTTAAAATAAAAATTACAAAATGCAGTGGTTGATTTATAATCAGTATCTCCTACTTTATTCTATTGCGCTGTACGTGAGTTCACATTTTTCTTTTCTTTTTCTTTTTTTTTTTTTTTTTTTTTTTTTTGAAAAATCGACCAAATATGTATTAATGAAATACGAATTTTGACAACTCTTTTTAATTTATCATACAAAATAGTCAAATAATTGAATTGTTAACAATATTTTGAAAAGTGACCAAGTATTTTAAACAGTTTCATTTTTATTTTGCCACCTAAAGGGTTATTGTCTTAGGTGAGGCGTTTTGGAGTACCAGATCACATTTCCATTTCTTATCGTTTGCTTCAATTTTAATTACATGTAGCTGTTATAATATTCAATTTAACATTTACCGTTTGCTTTAATTTTAATATCGAAAAAGTTTACTATTGCCTATTTCTCGACATTTCATCGTTTGCTTTAATTCTTATGTTTAAACGAGTAATTTAATAATAATTGTAAAAAAAAGGGCACCTTGGATAGCTAAATCTGTTTTTTGCTGAACTTTTCACATAACTTTTATTTCATGTTTTGTTATAAATAAAGACATACAATTCGTGAAGTATAAAATTCAAATTTTTATAGATTTCTTCATGAAATTTGTAACACTCTTTCCTTTTGCTATCGTTATTTAAAAAGTCCCTAATCATTGGTCCAATATATAGAAAAAGTCATACTGAGCTGAAAACATATTTATTTTATTCAGAAATATGAATAATTATATCAGGGGTTAGGATTCCTATACACATCTGATACTAAGTTAAAAATTATAACTTAGTAATCATCTTGCGAAATTGATCAAGTTCGAGTCCTTTTGCAGATCGCCTCCGTGATGACTCTGAAAACTTAATACCAAGAAGTTTTTATGAAACAATTATACGAGGCAGTTGTTCAAAAAATACTTGCATTTGAAAACGGATGACGTCATTAAGATAAATTGTTGCTACCATTGGGTGCTGCCATCTGTTACACGGTGCTGAAACAAATTTGGCATTCATTCAAAAGTTAGTTTTGGTTTGGTAGTCCTTTTCTACCCAATCGAAATTTGATTCATACCGCGTCCAGTTGTTACCGAAAGGTTAGACCTGAATTCATCGTTATGCACTGGAAATCAAATAAAAATTAAAATGTGAGGTTGCTTCGGGTGAATCTGCTTCCAAAGAAGGCGAGGATGGTCTCATCGGACGGAAAAGTTTTGACGAAGAATTTTCGAAGCATGAAGGAGTCCTAATGCTCAAACAAACAATTTTCGATGCTACGAGCTCCATCTCTTGGAATTTCTGAGTATTTATTGAACGACCCTCGTATTTAAAGTAGTTTTAGTCCTCCTTATAGAGCGCTTAAAGAAGACAGTATGAATATGCAATATCTGGAAAATCACTCTACAAACCTTAAGACCAAAAGACTCAGGAAAATCCTGCTTGTGACTCATATATAAACCACATTAACTTTCTTATTTATCTTTTTTTAAAAAAGAAAATTCCATTTACTTTCATTTATATTTTAATCTGATTTTCTCAGTATTAGCGATTTTAGTATAAATAAGTTTCTTAAATAAAATCTCTCAGTTAATTTGGAAAAATTACAAATATCCCTATTCTGCACATCCTCCCCCGCCGCTGTGTTTTAAACTTAATTATCACCCCCAAATAGAGCCACACTCCTCTACCCAATCAAAGAACATTCCTCCATCCTAGATCCGGGTTCCCAGAATACACTTCCCCATCGCCTCCAACTTAATGAACCAATGAGGTTCAAACTGCACCTTTAGTAGAAAAGTTAGTATTCATATTAACCCCCCCCCCATGGTCTCTTAAACCACCTCCACAGCCGTGCAACATCACAGACTGAAAGATACGGGCACGAGAGTCACTCGGCGGCCCAGGCTCTTTTGAATCTAACATCATCTCAGAGTTGAAATGTTCCCAATTATTAATGTTTTTTAACCAATTAAAGTATAAATCTTGTTAAAGCCTTATATTTAAAAGAAATAACAAATGTATCAAAAGTAACACTTTTTTTACATCTACATTTCGTCAATAACTAATTTTCTTGAAAACTAAATGATAACACCTCAATTACGTCATAAGAAATGCCCGGAAGTAATGGATGTTTTAGTATACACATTTTAGCTCGATATTCATCGAAATTGTATAGATTTCTTTGTATTTATCTCTTATATACTTACCACCCACATTTGTATCTCTGCTTGTAGTAAAATTTTCGAACCATCCCCTAGTTCCACAGGAATGGTAATTTACAAAGTAGGAAAAGTAACTATATTTTATTATTTTAAATTTATAAAGCCTAGTCATATAGAAAGCTAAAACATATAATAATAATTACTTACCGAATAATTTATCTCGGACAGTCGCTAAATTTGACAGAATAAATCTTTATAAAACAACTTACTCTAGTTAAATCTGTCTTTTTATTTATCTTTTGTATACATAGATGGATTAAGTCCGATGAAATTATATTTAATTAGTTAAATTGTTCGTGAAATCATTGAGGTTGATGCTACGGAACTTAAGTACAAGATATCTGGCTTAGTTTTTGAAAGAAACAAATGAAAGTCGAGTCTTTAGGAAATATATTCAGACGTTTTCTTCCTTTGGTTATAATCTGGTTAACAACTCTAAATAGAGAAATGTATCAAAATAAATTGAATATCCTTTTCCACATATTTGTATATAAGACAAGCATTTCTTTAATTTTCCATTGCTTTTCATATCCATCACTATGGAATTTATGCTTCATCATATCTAATTTCTAACAGTCTATGGCAAATTGTTTAAGCCTCTTCAATATTTGCGGTAAAAGGATTTTTTTATCCAATCACGCGTCTTCTACTTCAAAATATCTTCAAATTGTTTTTCTATGTCCAATTTAAGTTCGTTGAGATAGATACAGAATCTGTTAATATCCTTTGCAGTTAAATCATCTTTTACAGATGATAATTCAGGAAACTGGTGAAATTCTCTGATCAATAGATTATTACGAAATCAGATTAATAAATAACAACATGGCCTCTACCGGCCACTATGAAAACTTAAACGCCCACAGGTGGGCGAAAGGGACAAGGTTGAATACCAACGGCTTATACAAATTTTAACGCGGCTTAGTCGAATTTCGCTCTTGCGTCATAAACCTTAACTGTCTCTCCCTCACAAAATATTCAGAAATTCCTTCAGATTATTTAATATCCTTTAAGAAAGCGCATTGTATGTCATAAAAGATTATGAATTTATTTGTTTTTGTTTTTCAATTCCATCACGGATTATAAAAGAGAAAGCTTTGAAACTCAAAAAAAACTTAAATTCTTTGAACTATATTCAACTTGATTCAGATAAACAGATTAACTCGAGACTTTTAGTAGCAAAAGAGAAAATTCAATGTGAAAATGGCATTAAAAATAAACACAGCAAAGGAGCATTTGCTTAAGTGCCTGAAATTCGATTACAACCCACTCCAAAAAAGAACCTAAATATAATCTTGAAGTGTGAAATAAGTAACTTGAGAATAGGATAAGGCGATAGAATTTTTAAATTTATTTCTGAAGATTTAATTAATTAAATTACCCATTTGGGGATTAGCCGTAATTTAATTCTGCTTAAGATTTCATTAAAGAATTCTTTTCTTTCCCTCGAGTCTTTGAGAAATTTGGGAGTTCTTTAACCACAGAGGTGTTGAACTATATCTTAATGAAATTTGTTTTATGTTTGTTCTATGTGTACCTGATGTAATGTTTCATGACATTTTGATATTCTTCCGGATTTCCGAACAAACATTATTTTCATCCGCCCATCCTAAACATTAATTTCATTGAGAAATACTAAGAAACAATAATTGGTGCCAAACCAGGAGAATGCCACCAAACGATATGTTTTTCCGCCAATTAGTGAAAGTATCTCTGAACATAAAGATGTCGTTGAACGCCGTCATAATCCTTGCATAAACTTCCCTTCGCTGACTGATGATATCAGTAAATGTCTCTTTTCCTTTATAAGAGAACCGTTGCAGGGAATCGTCATCTCGGGTTCGAAACAAAAAACTAGGTGTGGCTATTAAATAACAAGACTGACGCTGATACATACGTACATGGCAAACTCCCCAGTCCGACAGATGTTTAGCTTTAAACCTTCTTTTTCAAATGTAGTGCCTCTCGCTTCTGTAAACAAATCCATATAACCACAGCCTTCATTCGCGTTAGAGTTACTTTTTTTTTTGTTCCGCCGAAAAAATAAGTGAACAACGAATTGTTGTGAAATTTCATACGAAACTTGGTAAAATCACTATTGAAACTTATAATTTCTCGAAAGAAGTGTATGGTAATGAATGATTAACACGTGCATATCTTTTTGAGCGGTTTAAAGCGTTTTGGAGATGGTTGAGAAGACGTTGAAGAGTATCACTCCCGGGTCGCCCTCCCACATCAAAAACGGATGACAATATCGAAGCAAATCGGTCATCTGGTTCGAACTGATCGTCAGTTAAGTATTCGTGCTATTGCTGATACAGTAGAAATTGACAAAGAATCCCAACGGCAAACTTTTCCCACGAAGACAATGCGCCGGCTAATTCCACACTGTTTGTTAAGTTGCTCTTAGCCAAGAACAGCATCCCAGTGTCAGACCATCCACTTTATTCGTCGGATCTTGCTCCATACGACTTCTATCTGTTCCCCAAAAGTGAAATCTGCCTTAAAAGGATCAAGATTTGAGTCCGTTGAAGCTGTGAAAGAGAAAGCGGCACGCGCCCTGAAGGAGCTGACAGAAGACTTCCAGTCCTGTTTCGAACAATGGAAGATTCTCATGAAGCTTTGTTGAGATAGAGGAGTGGTGTATATTACTGAAGGTGTTAATAAGTTAACAGGTATGACATCAAAATAAAATGTTTTACATAATCAGTCACATTATTCAATAGCCACACTTTGTAAACTAGAAATAAAATTTTACATCACTGATAATTTTTATTTTTATACTTTTCATGTGCATACCATGCGGCAATCATCACCCCGTGATACCTTACGGTCTTTTTGCTATCCCATGGGCTTTATTAGTTTTGGTAAACACAGGAACGTGCCTCCTTAATACTTTAGTGACTCTTCTTCATTTTCAACCCTTGTCTACCCCCATATTTTCATATCACTCAATGTTTGTCTCAGAAAAGCAAGATTTAGGTCTCGCGTCTTGAACATCAAATTTCAACTCACTAACTCTATTTTTTTGTAAATGTTAAGTTATATTTTATTAATTCATATTTATTTTACAGCTTTAATCAAAGAAATTCTCTAATAAAAGTTAAAGAATTTTTCAAAAAATATTCCTTTAGGATTCTTTGTTCAGTTTTTTTTTACAGAATTATTTTTGCTAAAAATAAACGGCATATATGAATAGCCTTCCTTTTAACGCAATAATTTCAACTGTTTAAATTAATTTTTTTAAAATCCATATTTAGTAGATAAAGTTAATTAAATGTTTGTTGTTTCAGAGAAAATAAGTGCTGGTAAATTAAAACAAAAGAAAGTCAGGCGTTTTTTTTTTTCAATCCACGTCAAAAATGTCAAACGCTGTTGCAGGGACTAAAAGTACTAAAAAATTTGAAAATGACGCAAAGTTTAAATCTTTTAAAATTACATACAAAAATAAAGCTTCATTTATCTCTCATATGAAAATAGGTATAAAATAATCAGTAAAATTTAAATAAATTTAACATATTTGAAATACTCTTTTCATATGTTAGAACGTTTAGTTCAATTTATTAGCATGTAATTCCTTTTAAATTTAGAAAAAATGTATATAATTCTTATCTTTTCATAGCATTAAATTAAAATGTTAACAAAAAACTTATAAAAGAGGAAAATGCTCGAATAAAGTATTTTACAAATAATGCAATCTTTTAAATTATTTCAGATTTTTACTGTAAAAAAATTATTTCACTTCTTACTGAGGATTTACGCTCTCCTTTAATATATTACAATTTATTGTTTCACTTATATCAGAAATTAAGATATATATATTTTTTACGACTACAAAAAGACTTATTATGGTATATTTTATTCCCTTACATCTATATTATCTCAGCTGAGAAATAAAAATTTATCAAAATGAAGAAATTTTTACCTCTATATAACCTTACTCTTTTTCTTTTCTTGGGGGGAGATGGCGATACATTAATAAATAAACAAATATAAAGAAAGACAAATACAAAAAAATTAAGATAAAAAATTTTACACGCATCGATTATGCATATTCGAGTGTGAAGAGAAACTGCAGTGACAACTTCTAGAAACTATCTTCATAAAGCCCTAACCTAAGATATGGTAGTATCAAATTTTAGGACCCATAAATTTAGCGAAGCATCATGCGGCGCTCTAATTCTCCAATAAAGGGTCACCGTTACCATAAGGGTTGTTTATAGACCCCTTTAAGTCTTCATAAGCACGTAACAGGGAGAGACACTGTTTATTAGGGTTAGTAACTAACGTGGAATGTTTTTGTTCATACATTCTTGGTTTTTTTTATACTGTTAAAGCACTGGTGCACAAGAGAAGGGTTTTTTTTTATTAAGTCTGAAATGTGCTTTTGGCAACGCGTATATTTTTTAATACTTCCATTCTGTTAATAAATCTTTATTCATTATTTTCATCCGTCACGTATAATACTAACAAGTAATGTAAAAAAAAATTAAGTCAATTCCTACTTAGGTTAACAAAGAAAAAATTTATATTTTAGTTACTTTTTATTAAATAATTACACTTAATATAAATATGTATATACATATGACAAAACCACAATATCGAGTGGCAAAAGAAATTTTTTTCCAGCGATTTACACGCTTCGTTCCTGACGGTATTTATTCCTAAATTTACATCCCGCTAAAGATCTTATATAAGAGAAATTTTTTTCTCCCGTACAAAACTGAAATTAATTATTTGAAAATTCAAATAAAAAAATTTGTGCTTCGACGAGATTCGATCCGAAGGCATGAAGATTCTACGCCGTCGCTCTACCAAATTTGCCATAGCAAGACGAATGACATAGTAGAAGCATTGGCTTGTTTCTTAATTCATCCGGTAAATTAAATGATTTTAATGCAGTTTAGACAACCACCCTTGGTGACAGGAATTATTTGGCGGTATTTTGCCAAATGTGGCTACTCTGGTCCGATTCGGGCACTTAACGTTTAGCCAAAAAAAGTCGCCAAATTTCGGGTATTTTTGAAACCACGCCAAGTGTTCGGGCTAAACTACATTTTCACCAATTAAGTTTAATTAAATGAATTAATATTTGAAAAAACTGTATTAACATCTAGTGTCATCCACTGCAAGTTTAAAAAAAGTGTATTTGAAATTGAGTGGATGAATAAAAAGTATTTCATTAACGATTGAAAATTTGAACAAGATATATATAGAGAGAGAGTGAACTAATAATAGGAATTAAAAAAAATGGGATTGACCTTTTAAGGGGTTGGAACAAAATGGTCAACGTACATAAGTGGTCAACCTATAAAGCTTTGAAACTTGTATTGATTCATAAACAAAACTGCTTTTCTTGTGCAACTTTAGGTGCAACCTTCAAAAACACAATTTTCGGTCTAGATATCGATTTTTTTTTTTTTTTTTTTGATGGCATATTAAATGCAATCTTTTATCTTTAAAATTCCTTTTGAGTTTCTGTCTTTCTTAGAAGCTGGTTTAGTATTACTAGACAATAAAATCCTCTGAGAGGAAAGGTTCTAAAAGCATTTTTTTCATTACTGCCAAAACAAAATTCTCAAAACATTATGCATCGATAAACTTGAACTTTTGTATATAAGTTTTCAAATACATGTACAATTCTTAAGATTTTATAATGAGTAGAAGATTTTTATAATACAATAAAGTGAAAAATGCAATGAATTTAAAACTAAAAGTGAAAAATATAATAAATTTAAAATTCAATATCCACATCTCGAACTACCATAGCTTTCCATGTAAGGGCTATATTACCGAAATAATTGTCTATTTTTTAAGATAAAGTTACACTCTGTATTATAATTCCATTAACAAAATGTAAGCATATTTATTTTCTTTTGAGTTACCACGTTTTACAAAAAGTCATAATTTTTGCTTACATTTGTATAACAAGCCCTTTTGATCGTAAAATTTTCACTAACAAAACTTTTCTCGGGTGTTTTTCGAATTCTGAAGCCCCATACGGTCATAGAATATGCATTTGTAGTCAAAATTTACCTTCATTCAAAAGATTATCTTCGACTGTTACCTTAAAGAAATTCCAGTGGCAGTTGTTCCTTTTTAAGACTTCACAAACTGGCGAACCACATGCGACTCACAACGAATATCTTTGTCATAACTAAATTAAACAAAGATTTATAACAAATATCATAGCTTTATTTTTGAAATTTCGAATTATACATGTTTACTGATAATGAATCGTAACATTCGTCACAATATTCAACTTATTCGACAATAATATTTTCAAAATTTAATATTTGATTTTAAAACGTATTAATATCTTATATAGCTCTGCACAGAAAAATTAATTTCCATGGATGTAACACAGAAATACCTCCAAATAGGAGACCGAGATGTTATCCGCCATATTGGAGATGATAATTGCTACGTAAGTAGTCTTTACAAGAAAGGCGAGATTAAAAAAAGCATTGACGAATTTGAAGTAAAACTAAAACTGTAATTCATTTGGCGTGCATTATGTGTTCTTATATTTTGTTGAGTAAATTTTTAAATACGAGAATCTTTATTTTTGTTTCCTCTGAGGATCTGCAGTAGGGAAAGAGCGAATTTTGCATTAAAAAGCTAATCTAAAAACATTATGTATGACTTCTAAGTTTTTGAGTGTTCCAATGCTCAGAGATGCACATTTTCTACAAAACTTCGATATTTTGAACCATTGTTTTAAAGAGTTACGAACAAACCTTTTAGAACTTGTTTGTCTGTACTAGTATAGCATCAAAAAGTTAAACAAAAAGTAAACATCAACATTATAAAAAAGTATACGATTTCTTTAATACCATAATATATAAATATGGAAACATTCTCTTTGAATTTCAATTCATATTATTCATTCTTTAAACTAAAAATGAAAATTATTCAAAAGAATTGCTTGACTTAAAATTATTTATTCTTACAAATGTTCTGGGTGTGTGAGGTGCGGCTATTAAATAATAAGACTGGCGCTGCTGCAGAAGTACGCATGCGCCAAACGCCAGCAACCGACAGCTGTTTAACATGAAGCTTTCTCTTTCGAACTCAGTGCCTCTCGCTTCTGTAAACAAATCCGTACAGCCTTAGCCTTCGCTTACATTAGAGTTATTTTTGTTTTCCCGGAAAAATGATAAGTGTGCAACGAATTGCTGTAAAATTTCATTTGAATCTCGGAAAATCCGTTACTGAAACGTATAATTTACTGAAAGAAGTGCATAGAAATGAAGGTTCATCGTGTACACGTGTTTTTTGAGTGGTTTAAGCGTTTTCAAGTTGGCTTATGAAGATGATTCCCACTTGGGTCGTCCTTCCATTTCAAAAACGGATAACACTGTCCAAAAAATTAGTAATCTGGTTCTATATGATCATCGGTTAAGCCCTCGAGCGATTGCCGAGATTAGGAATTGACAACAAAATCCGTACGTGAAATTTTTTCATCAAGACAATGCGCTGGCTCATTCCATGTTGTTTTTCAAGAGGTTTCTAGCCAAATATAGCACCCCAGTGTTATACTATCCACCTTATTCGACGGATCTTGCGTCACACGACTTTTATCTATTTCCTAAGTTGAAATCCACATTAAAAGGAACATGATTTGAGTCCGTTGAAGCTGTGAAAGAGAAAGCGCCCTGTAGGAGCTGACGGAAGAAGACTTCCAATATTGTTTCGATTCGCGCGGAGTTCTGTAGGGATAGAGGACGGATGTATATTGAAGGTGATAATAAACAAATATGTATGGCATCAAAATAAAATGTTTATAGCTTCAGTCTCGTTATTTAATAGCCACACATTGTGTATACGAGTGCGAGTGAAATCAATGATATTTTTATTCACAAATATTCTGAAAGACACACACATAGCAGAGCTTGGTCAGTAACAGCACCTGTAATGACAGCCACAGTTATATCAGCAACAGTTATATTATTTTGACGGACAAAATGATTTGCACAATTTAGGATAGAATTATTCTAACATTCATTGGTCCACGGAAAATTGCGCTACCTATCACGAACGACGAAATTTTACAAAAGTATCTTTAATTTTCTGTTTCGCTGCCTTCAACCTTTTAACAAAATAGAGACTTATTTTTGTCACACCTCTCAAGAGTAGAGATTGTAACATTTAAATAAAATGGCAATCGAGTTCTTAAAGTTGTTCTTTATTTATGGAAATAACGCCGAAGTAGCACTGCAGGACTTTACATAATTAGAATGAATGCAACATTTGCTTCCCTTTCATTTACCGGGGAAAGATCAGAGAAAAGTAACAAAATTCTATAGACTCATTCAAAACTCTTTTTTCCTGCATATTCTTATTGCTTAAAGCCTTCACTTTGCGTACAGTACACGAGAACATTTTTTTTAGAAACAGAAAATAAGACTCCTCCTGTAGATAAATATAAAAGCGCGCGGCGGAAATAAATCTTAAGACAATTCGAAATCTTCTTCGAATATCTATTTATTAGAGTTGAAAAATATCTTTCATTTCTTTAATTTAAAAAAAAAAATTAAAATAACAGAAAATAAGCTCATATCTCTTCTCGGACAGAAAAAAAAGCAAAAGAAAAGTAAAGATATGCGAGATTCTTTCTTCTTTTTTTTTAAAGAGAAAGTACTCTCAAACTGCGACTTGAAAAGAAACCACGAAATAAAGAGAAAAATAGAAAGAGCTTTCTGAAAAAGAAAGTTTATTTTCTTTTTAAGTCGCGTTTCAATACCTGTGCCGCTTTCAAACCTAATTTTCCTGTCTGTTAAGGTAAATTTCTTTGACATTCTCAGAGCGCGAGCTCTTATAAAGAAAAATACATTTATTTCAAAAGTGCGCTTTTATCCTTTATGGTAAAAAGGCTTAAATTCTGGTTCTGGTAAATGTTATAGGAGTATTTCCTTTCTGATTATGCCTAGTGCTCATTTGTGGAAGAGTTTGTTTCGTCATCTTGCGCTGGAAAGAATTCCCACATTGAAATTTGGTGTAGTAAAAGTGCAAGCTCTGTATATATTGTTAGAGATTTTTGTAAAAATAAACTGAGTACGTTTCAATTGATAGCACTAAATAAGGAATCATAATAAGATTTTTATGCAGATTAATAAAAATTGATATCTGATACACGGAAATATTTATCATAATTTTTAAAATTTAAAGAGCTATAGATATAATAGTTAAATTAATTTTAGAAATTATTTTTCACACAATTTTCAATAGTACTTTTATAATTCATATTACTACAGTACTCTCTATGTAATGAAGCACTTCTCCCTTCCATTTCGAACAGTAATACAAACATAATACAGTATACATATATACAAATAATGTGTGTGTGTGTGTGTG
>BMAW01128485.1:0-14001 GCA_019974015.1 Nephila pilipes | reverse complement strand
TAATTCCCACCTTGTGGAAATGGTCACTCTCTCCGCTACAGTAAAATAATTCTATGAAAAGGAAATTGGCTCTTCGACTGCTTTAAAAAAATTAATTAAATAATACTATTTAAAAGAAAGTCTTTACATATATATATATAGTACTCGCATTTGAAGACAGGTAACATCAATAAAGTAAACTGTTGTTACCATTGGGTGCTGCCATCTGTTAAAAGGAGCTGAAAGAAATTCGACATTGATTCATAAATTAGTTTTTAATTGGTAGCCATTAGATGCAAAATCAAAAATGGACTCATCGTTCTACACCGGAAAGCAAGCAAAAATCAAAACAATGGGTTGCTTCCGGAGAATCTGCGCCAGAGAATGCGAAGATGATCTCATCGGCCCCAAAAGTCATGACGAAGAATTTTCGGGATGCGAAAGGCGTCATGATCACGAATACGAATAACTGAGACTTAAGACAGAAATCTAATGAGTCATGAAACTTATTAAAAATAAACCATTTTCGATGCTACGAGCGCCATCTCTTGGAATTTCGAATTGCTTATTGAACGACCCTTGTTTCCAGCGGTCAATTATATACACATACATACACAAAAAATACAGGTAATAAACATTGCGTGCTTTTCTCATATTTACATTCAATAAAATACTTTTAATTTCAGTTAATAAACTCTAATAAACTTTATATCAAAACTGCGAATTAGTTTCGAAATATTCTGTATATTGAATTGTTTTTGAATATTGGTAAGTCAACCTAATGAAGGGAAACATATATTTATAAATTTTACAAAACAATGCATCACAAAACAGCAAAACTGTTCAATCTGAACAAGTTTAATTTTAGAAATTAAAACTAAGTTTTCCGAGACATTGGATAAGAAAAATTTTGATACTGACAATAAATTTCTGAAACATGATCATCATTTCCCCTTACCAAATAACAAAACAAAATAGAGTCAAAAAATAGCATTAATGTTGCAAATATTATATGAAAAGAAATCAAAAGTTCAAATCATAAAAAAGAAACAATATCGTCCCTATATAATGTCATTGAAATTTGAATTATCTATTTTAAATATTTCAACTAACATCTGATCAAGTGAAATGCACATAACTAAAGAATCAACGAATGATAATTTGTATTAGTTGAAAAACATTTTTAAAGAATTTATTATTATTTGTCGAATATTTTTCAATTCAAGCAGACCAGTTCTTCTGCTTAATCTTTTTATCGTTATTTTAATAGCTTTAATTCATTTACTTTTTACAAGTAATATAAAAAAGTGAGTTCATTCCTACTTAGGTCAATAAAGAAAAAAAAATTTAGTTATTTTTTATTAAGTTATTTGGCGGTATTTTGCCAAATGTGGCTATCCTGGTCTGCGGACGTAACGTTCAGCCAAAAGAAATCGCCAAGTTTGGCAATTTTTTAAATCGCGCCAAGTGGTTGGGCTCAACTGCATTTTCACCAATTAAACTTAATTAATATTTTAAAAAACCGTATTAACATCAAGTGTCATCCACTACAAGTTTAAAAAAATGTATTTGAACTTGAGTGGATGAATAAAAAGTATTTTATTAACGATTGAAAATTTGAACAAGATATATAGAGAGTGTGAGCTAATAGTAGGAATTTAATAAAATAAGAGATTATTTTTATATTTTTTATTCTGTTATTGTTTTTAGGCGAATTTTATTCGGTCCATTAAATATTTTTGCTTTGCATCACAAATATTTTTATGAAAATGTTGCATTTCCTATTTTGTATGCGTTATTTTTTTTATATTAATACTTTTGAGACAACGCTTATAATTAGAGAAATGTTTCATCTTCTTTCAATAGAATTAAATATTACGAAATGACCTATATAACCCTTTAACGTTCTGAGGCTTATAGACACGCCTCGCCAAGCCAATATGTTAACTTCCACTGGTGTTTACATGTAACTGCGCCTATGCGAAGCAAAATCCTTCGAAAATGGCTGCTACCAATAAAACTACACCCACGGCATTGGAATGCAATAAAATGGCTTTGACAGTGTTTCGAAGGATTCACTTATTTCAGAGAAAGGGAGGGTGGAGAGAATGGAAAAGGGGATGTGTTTCTGGAACGTTAAAGTCAAGGCTGCGGAAAGCATGACTGAGCAAGTCCATGTTACTGCAGCGCGACCCTCTAAGCGATATAAGTAACAAAAGGATTGTCCTTTACGACCTATTACTAGAAACTTTCCAGGCTTAGTATCATCAACGTCTTCAAAGAAAAATGCGTCTTGAAAGTGTGTTGTTTGTTCAAGGAAATAAATTCGCCGTGAATCTCGCTATCAATGCATTGAATGGAATGCTGTTTTATGTGTTCAACCATGTTTCTGGATATATAACGCTGCAACTGAGTTCTAATATTCTTCTTATTACTATACTGTGACTCTATACTTAATTTTTTTTTTTTTTCTTTTTGTAAAAGTAAATAATTTTTAGATCGAGAGCGTGCCTTTTCTTTCTCTCTCTTCAACAACAAGACTCTTTTCAACTCTCTTCAACAACAAGACAGAAGTTAAAACGCCTTAACCCAATAGAGACGTCTCTTTTAGCCTGTTTGGTAAAGGCGCAGCAAAAAGAGACCAGTTAACTTTTATTCGGACCCACTGGACCAGGGTTTCGATACACAGTTGGTACTCCAAGATCAGCAACTCTCTCTTACTCCACGGGGTTGGAAAACCACCTAACGCCGAAGTGGTGACCAGGACGTGATATGTAGCAGCTCTCTTCAAACACGAACGACGGAAGTCAAAATGCTTTCATAACTAGCCCGAGAGAGACGTCTATTTTAGTCTGGTTGGTAAAGGAGCAGCAAAAAACGACCGGTCAACTTTTACTCAGCTCCAATTGACCAGGGATCGATACGCTGCTGGCTTTTTAAGGTCAACTACTCTCTTTCCTTCCAAGGGGTTGAAAACATCGGCAACTGAACCCTGAATGCACCGCATAACCACGCAGTGAAAAACGGTGGCATTGAGGATGTAATCTCGGTAAGTTTTCCTCGGCAGGCAAAGGTTTATAATACAACATAATAATGAAAGATTTACGAGGGAATTACACAAAATAGTTTCCCATTTTATGTATTAAAGGAATTTTGATAGCTTAATTTTATTTGATTAAATTTCTTAACATTTTTATATTTAAATTTATCTTAATTACTTTTAAATGCAGTTTTCTATTGGAAAAAATAAGCAATAGCAATATAATTGACTGAATGTTCTTAACCAACGCAAAAAAAATCTTCAGCAGTTGAGTTTACATTGTACGATTAACTAGAAGATTCGCATTATATTTAATATTTGCAATGATTAATTTTAATTTGTACCTAAAACTACAGCTACGTTCTCCGAACATTCATTTTATTTCATTGATTAAGTAAAGTGTACTACATCTATGAACAAATAGAGAAAAATTTAATTGTTCTTCGAAATTTAAAAAAAAATTACTTTCGGATATTTTCTTTCAAACATAAAATAATTTATGTGTCTTCTTATCAAATCAATCCCAGAGGTATTTTTTAAACATTTTTTATTCCCGGATTTAAGAATTTTCAACTCTACAATCAATATGATTAAGCAAATAAGGTCTTAAAAGAATAAATAAAAAAGAAACACTGTTGCTATAAGTTTCATAAAAATTAAACTGTGGAATAAAAAATTTTCATTAGTATCTATGAAAATATGAGGGGAAAAAAGAACTATTTATAATCGACTGGAGAAAATGGTGTTATTATAATATATATATAGCTGTACATAGTAATATATATATATATGTATTACTATGAACCATGCATGTTGGCGTATGTGCGCGCCCTCTATCGTTATTCTTTAATACTCGGCAAAAGCAATGCAGCAAGCAAGGAAACTATTTTGAATAACTCTCAGCAACAGTGGAAGTGGATACAAATTATATATTCCGAAATCCACAACAACCTTTACTGAAACTGATTCAAACCAACTTGAAAATTGATTCATAGTTTAATTATTAAATAAAATGTTTAATAAAAGCACCCTTAAATGTGGTCCGTCATTATCTGCACGTCGAGTTCGAAAAACAAACAATACATATATACATACTAACATGTTTAACACAAACATTGAGATAGAACAATAAATCTGTTTCTTTCTGTTGTGAAAAGTTTTTTTTTCATCAAGTAATATAGCCAAATAATTATCATTTGAGATAATACCCAAGATATCGTTATGTATTTTCAGTGATACATAAAGATACCATGTATATATTGGATAATGAAACTCACTTTTTTTTTTTATCATTAATTTCTCATTGTAATTATTCTTATTTTTGTTTGTTTCCGCCATTTTTACTATTCACTTACTAAACAAACAATGAAACAGAGTTATCCTTCGCTAGAATATTCTTTTTCATATCGTATTGCTTAAAGAACATCAGAATAAGAGAAGCAGTTTGAAGACTTAAACCTGAAAAAAAGGCTTAATGAAAGGCTTAAGAAATGAAAAAAAGGCTTAACAAAAATTGTTCTATTAATTCTTTGTGGATACGAGTAAATAGATAGGCTTAGCTACTCCGGTAATCGAAAGCATTTGGGAATTTTTTTAACAGACGATTATTATTATTGTTCGTTTCATGTAGCTTGATTCATAAATATTTAGATAAGCCTATTTGAAATAAAAAAGAAATCGAATAACATATTAAAGAATGTTGATAATACAAGCAACGCGTAAAAGTAACGTATTCTAAATTTTTATCCCGAGGTAATTCTGCATTCTATTTTTCTCTCCATTCTTTTAGAATAAGGTAGATATGCGTTGGTGCATAATAAATAATCTCATTATTTATTCCAATGTTTATTTCCTTTTCGGTTCTAAATGGAACTTTAATTCCGTGAGTAGACTTTAGTTTACGGGTAAATAAAAGTATTTGTGTTTGAAATATGAGTTGAATAGAATTATACGAGCAATGCTACACCAAAACATCATTCTATTCCCGATTAATTTCTTATCTATTCGCTGTGATCATGAATTTATACATATTTTATAGGATGTTTACCCTCAAACAAATAGGGCTTGAATCAGAAACCGCCGCTAGTAAAATAGAATACAATAAGCTGACGACAAAGCAGAAAAGAAAAACATGTTTCTTATTTACATTGGAAAAGACTTATGTTTTATTGATAATGAAGGTATCTTCATATCCGATTTTATTTGTTGTTTTGATGAAACACGCGTTTTCAATAACAAAATTCAAAGTTTGGAAGCGAGATCAATGTTTACTGAAAAATAGCAAATATAAATCTTTTGATATTTATTTGCATTCATGAAATTTTAAGTAAAGAAAAGTTGGAAGGCTACCGGAAAATGGAAACTAACAACTTAAAAATAAAGAATAAATTAACCTTCTTTATTTAAATCAAACTGTTTCCCACGAATTAAAACTCTATTCAACTGATTCGAATAGAAGAATTCAATCCTTGAATTTCTTTCCACATACGTTGAAAGAAATTCAAGACATACATTCCTAGACGACAGAACGCTTAATGAAATAGAGTTTAAAGAGATAATTTTAATTAGTAGGTTATAATGAAAGGTGAACACACGCGATCCAAAATAAATAATTTTTACTTTAATTATAAAATATTTGTATATTATTTTACATATGATATGTTATATAACGAAATATAAAGCTCGTTTCGGTTCTGAAGATCCCGATTCTTCTTATATAAGAATTTGAAGATTTTTTTTTGAAAAGTAAGACAACTTGTTTGGATTATTTAATTTATTTGTGCAATATTTCAAAGCAAATATAAAGACCAACGCTTCAGCCTAATATAATTTACCAAGTAATTAAGTGAAAATGTGTTTCTTTGTCAAATTATGAATGTACTCTACACTGGTAAGTATTGAGTATATTTCATAGAAATACACTTGGAGTATTACCACACATGTATACACCATTCACTTTTTTCCCACCGTTTTTTAGTCCCTTCTATAGGATTCCCGTAGTAAATTAATTTATAATAAAATTAAAAAGAAATTCGACGAAGGAAAAAAATACAAAAATAAATTTCATAGGAGAAAAAGATCACATTACGAGGATGGAAGATGGCATAATTCAAGTAAATTGCTATTACCATTGCGTGCTGCCATCTGTTAAATACAACCGAAACAAATTTCACATTGAATCATAAGTTTGTTTAGATTTCGTAATCATTTGTTGCCTCATCAAAATTTGACTGCTACCGCGTCGAGTTATTACAGTCAATGAGACCAAGATTCATCATTATGCACCGGAAATCAAGCAAAATCAAAACGTGGCTTGCTTCAGGTGAAGATTTTCCAAAAAAAGCAAAGACGATCTCATCGGCTGGAAACGTTATGCCGAAGAATTTTGGAGGTACTAAAGGCATCAGGATCACGTGTTCAAGTAACTGAGACTTAGACAGCTGTCTAGTCATTTATGAAGCTTATTAAAAAACCATTTTCAATACAATGGGGGCCATTTCTTGGATTTCAAAAGGACCTATTGAACGACCATCGCATATCGAATCAATTTTCATCGTAGGTGCTGAAAACGAGGTCTTCCTCACATTTATCGATGTTATTTAATTACCCTGTATGAATATAAATGGAATTCGTGTAATTAAACTTCTCTATTAGACAAGAAAATGCATTTTTAAAAATCTATTTTTAATTTGGGGAAATGCGGGAGATATGAACTCCCCTTCTAAAATATCTTTCTGAAGTTACGAGCCACTTTAGGGTGTGTCACTCCCTAACGTACATATTTTGATTTTTTTCACTTACTCTCAAAATACTTCTGAGTTCGAAAATAGCATTTTAATACAAACGCAATTTAAAGACTTGAAAATGGAGGGAAAAATTATTTTTTTTTCCTTTTCTTGACTATTCTTTGACTCTATCCTTTGTGAAACAATGTTGAGTTGCATGTCTCAGAATCTCGACAGAAGCTGGAAAGTCTGTCAGTGAAAAGAGATTGTGACTTAAATTTACTCTGGATTAATGAAAGACAAAAATAATTTTAAGACATTACGTTGATTTACGTTGATTAATGTATGCACTCCAGTCCTTTCCAAAAATGCTAAGATCAGCATTTCCTACACTCTGAACTAATAGGGATTTTCCCCTTCCACCACACAAACTCCTTGTAAAATACCCAAAGATCCCTACATCTATTGCAGTGCGATCTGTATAATCCTTAATTTAACTTCCCTAGAGAAACAAACAGGGGGAAACCTCTGTCACTTCTTTCCAAATTATCAGAGTGAGTGGAAGTGCTGTAGTTCTTCGATGAATTTGCCTCCCTCTCGCTTGAAAATAAATAAATTTGTAATTCATCGACAAAAAGTTTCCTTTTTCTGCTATAGCTGCAACAACATTACAACACGTTTTCATTTTAATATTTCTAAAGTACTGAAGTACTATTATTATTATATATGTGTGTTATTATAAAATATTAAAATTCATATTCATTTAAAACTATAAAGATATTTTTCACTTGCACTTTCACTCTCAAAAGCGTTCGTTTTTCTTTTTTCAAGAGCTTGAATCAATACATCAGGGCTCACAGCTCGGTGGGAACTTCCATTATGTTTGATCCTTCTAAAATAGCAACAAATCCCGTACTTCGTTCGGGAGATCCGAGACGAGGGGTGTGGGGAATGTTTAATGGGTTATTTTCGTTAGCGCGCTTCCAAAGCTACTTGATCCTCGCCACCTGCTAGCGATCGATTTCTGAATCGGGATTTGTTATGTCTCTGTCGTTAGAAGTCTTTGGAAAAATGAAGTGATTAATCCTTACTGAAGATGATATTATTTTTCTTTTATCGTGCTCCTTAGACTGAAAGAAACTCGTCTTTGCTGTATTTTTTTTTTTTCTTACTTACAAGCTTCAATAATATTTAAATTTTCATATTTTATATCGTTTTGCGATCATAGTACTCTGAAGGTTTAATTTTTTATATAGTTTTTATTTTAATAATTTCTATATTGTATACAAATAGAGATAATTGCTTAACGATGACAGTCGCTTTTGACGCATACGTTGAACGACACTAGGGAAAAGATCATTGGTTATAGAATGGAATAGATCGTAGGCATTTTATACTATTCAACTGACCAGATAACAAATTCGGAGATATTTGTTTAATTGTATTTGTATAATTTAGCTCACACGGCAACAATAACAAAAAATAGACTCAATTTTATTAATACGAAGTTATACTGTTACATAATATTTATATACGCATATTACACTCTTATAAAAAAAAAACGACACACCAAGAAGGAGTTGCCCGATTGTAATGAAATTTCGTATACAAAGACATTTGGACCGAACATGCTATTGATTAAAATTTGGTGTCCAATGAATGAAAAGCAGAAGCTACCGCGCATCAGAACTGCGCACTCAGCAGGTGTGTATAAGAAGCTATTCTCAATCTGATGGTCACATTTTCTGTTGCTTTGAGATTTAGGATACTTTACAACGACTAAAAAAATGCCTCGCCGCGGGATTCGAGCTGACGATGGCAGATTTTAGCATCATGATGGTAGCGGTCGACCCAGGGGCGCAGCAGATCGGGAGGACAGATCAGCTGTCACAACGCCTCATTCATCGTTAAACGCCATCAGACGTGCGAACCACACACGCGTGTCCACCATGACCATTCATAGACGGCTGATAGAGTGAATTCTACCCTCGTACCGATTGCTACACCACCTGAAAATCACGGCTGCACACTGTCGAGTCAGATTACAGTGGTGCTTGGCTCGATCAGTTCGGAATGATGCTGACTGGGGACATATAGTGTTTAGCGACGAATCCCGCTTCCAACTGTGTCCTGACGATCATCGAATACGTGTCTGAAGACGCCCAGGACAGCGAGCCAATCCTGTTTTCACTATTACATGCCCCACAGGCCCTCAACCAGGAGTTATGGTATCGGGTACCATTTCTCTTGATAGCCGGACCTCTTTGATCGTCATTAGAGGTACACTTACAGCACAGTGGTACGTCGACGACATTCTGAGACCTGTTTTGCTATCGTTCCCTTTACAGTACCCTGCCCTTATTTTTCAGCAAGATAATGCCAGACCACATACAGCACGTGTTGCTATGAACTATCTTACAGCTTGTCAAACACTTCCTTGACCAGCCGGATCTCTCCCCAATCGAGCATGTCTGGGATATGATGGGAAGGCGACTGCAGCGACCAGGGAATGTTGATGACTGACAAATGGAGTAAATTTGGCAAGAAATACCACAGGAGACCATCAGGGAGCTTTATCACTCTATGCCACATTGTGTGGCAGCTTGCATCCAGGCTAGAGGTGGGTCAACACCTTATTGAGCTCGTTACTTTGTAACTCTGAACTAAATCAATTCTTTTTTCTCTGAAATAAATCTTTTCATTTTTTCTAAAATTTTAATCATTTTCTATTCTGTACATAATTTTCCTCTCCGCCAATTTTTGTCTCCATCAGACTACTCCTTCTTGGTACGTCCTTTTTTTTTTTTTTCGTTATAGAGTGTACATTTACACAAAATCAATAAAATATTTCAATTCATTAAAAAACGTATAATAAAGAGGCTTAAATGCGATACTACTGGGACGAATGTGATTTTTTTTCCTTAAATAATACTAGGGTCGTTCAATGAGTCCTTAGAAAGTCCAAGAGATGGCGCTCGTAGCATCGAAGATACTTCGTTGTTAGAAATAATCATAGCTCACTAGTGTGTTGTTAAAATCATAATTACTCATATCCGTTATCGTGAAACCTTTTTCACCTCAAATTTTTTTGTCATATCTTTGCTAGTCGATGAGACCACCTTCACCTTCTTTAGAGCAGATTCGCCAGAAACAATCCAACGTTTCGATTTTTGCTTGATTTTTGGTGCATAATCATTAATCCCTTTTGTTATCGCCGGAGATAAATCGATGCACAATGACATCGATAGCTCGACGCGGCCGCAATCTAATTTTGAATTGGAAGCAAACGACTAACAAATCAAAACCAACTTATGAATCAATGTCAAATTGGTTTCAACTGCGTTTAGCAGATGGCAGCACTCAATGGTAACAAAAATTTACTCCATTGATGTCGTTTGTATTTTAAATGTAAGTACGTTTCGAAACACTCTAGTAGCACCCATCAATATCAAACCCCCGATAAACTTTGTACACATATTATAATCAATCAGTTAATTGTATTTCACACGCTAAGTCAGAAATAAAAAGGCACTGGGTGTTTTCTTTCAATAGTTAGACTTTCAAATATTAAAACTGTGACGTTTGGCTATTCGCGGTTTCTCTTCACTAACCTTGGGGACTTTTAATTAAGATTGATTGCTTTTGCTAAACTACCTTTGCCCAACCAAAAATGAAACGTGAATATGCAGATAGGAACAGGTAGAAATGAAGTGAAGCGGGAGAGTTAGGAAATATATAAACTCCGACTGAAAGTCACGATAGTGAGGCTGAAGGAGAAGTGAAAAGAGAGGCTGAAGGAGAAGTGGAAAGAATCTGAAGGAGAAGTGGAAAGAGAAATTGAAGGAGGAGTTGAAAAGAGAGGTTGAAATAGACGATAGGATTAAAGGCGTAGTATTTAAAGAGATTTAGTGTTCCAGATTGCTACGTTAGTTTGAGTTGCAGTCGAGGAAGGATTAGTGGTAAGAGTCTGTTAGATTACTATTGGTGGGTTGAATTTGGGTAGTAGAAATCTTCCCCAGGAGAGCATATATATTTGTTGTTATAGTAAATAGAAGTTAATAAATTCCATACATATTGTTCTAGTGTCTCTTTGATTGATTATTGTGTCTTAATGTTTAATAATTGAATCTAACTATGGCACAAGAGGCAGTCCGGATCGGGTAGGCGTCACAAAAAAACTTGCGTTATAACGAATTTCAAAATTTTAAAAAAATTAAGAAATTTCAATGATTTTTATCCATTTAATGAAAATGAATTATATTAATGAATCGAAATAACAAAAGGACAAATACAAATAAGCTAAAATTTTGAAAAAGGGAATGATTTTAAAAATATATTCGATAACACCGCATCTATAATAAAATAAACAATAAAAGGAAATTCAAATTCGTATCCTCACATTCGAAATCATGGATAAAATGCATTAATAAACAAACAGCAAAATTAAATTACGAATATCACTTGTTCTTGCCGTAATAAATTATATTTTTCATAATGATAAACACTCCATTCCATAAATTTCTTTCTCACGTATGTATTAACATTTTGCATTAAAGATGCTTCCATTTTTACGTTTAAAAAATAAATGTACAGTGAATAATTAGTTGTTCTTAACTGTGCTAATTACATCTACGACGAAATTAACTCAAATTTATTCATTTTACATTATAAAGACAGTGAAAACAAAAACGATGATAAAAAAAACAAGTAAAAGAGAATACAAAAGACCTAAATTAATAAATATACTAACTACATCATTCTTTTAATTAAATAAGTGTGGAGTAGTTTTGAAAGTGACTAAATAAGAAGATTGTAATAATATTTTTTAGCTATCATATATTTTTAATTTTCACACCATGAAATAAATAGTTCTTTTAATTACTATATTAAGTGAAAAATAAATTACTTTAATACTGGGCTCATTTCAGTCGTCTCAATTTTTTTTCTGTTCGGAAATGAAAGAAAAGGTTAATGTGTAGTCATTTTTAAACTCAAAATCTCTTGATTATTGCGTGACAAGTTTTCGAGTTTATTCCCAAATTATGCAAGAATTCATAGTCTAAAACATTTCGCAATAGCGCAGTTGTTTCACCTAGTAACATAAATCAAGTTTTAAAAGGTCGAAGGTGAAGTACATTATTTTATATGAGAAAAAGCTAAGATTTTACTCTGCATTCCAGCGATATTTTTTTTTCACAATTTTATTACAAAAATTCCAACGATTTTTATATAAAATGGCTTTTCGAAGCGTTACAAAACGTTCTAACTATTTGTAAGGCTTACAGAAAAAGATTTTAATCGCTTAAAAATTTGATTTTAATATCAGCTTAGAATTTTATGAAAAACAGAACGAGAGAATACATATGCATACTTTTCAATCTCTTTTTGTGTTTCACATTTTTCTTAGTAAAATATTTCATGGAAACATTTTAAACTATTTTCTTTTCCTTGTTATATTTAGAAACATTAAAGCAGCATTTAATTGTTTGCTCTTCTTAAAATTTCATAAACGTGTACATATTTTTAAGAATGATAAATTTAATCATTAATTTGATAGTTTTTAGACCTAGTGAGAAATTCCATTTACTAACGAAAATTAATCAAAATTCTTCACTATCTTTCTAAACTTTTGTTAAAAAATAAAACTCTTTTTTTTTTATGTAAATGATTCTTTGCATCATAATTAAATTTTCAAAACTGGGGTTGCAATGCAGATTTTTTTATGGAAACCAAATTTTATTTGTGTAATGATAAATTATCGCAAAAAATGGGAAATCAAAACTTATTTAGGACTTATGATAGACTTCGCTACAAAATATTAAAATATTTCAAATATCTTTTAAAACATTATTATTAAAGTTCTTAGATATAAAAATGATTTTTTTTTTTTTCGTTTTTAAATGTTAAAGATTTAGTAAAAGAACGAGTAAGTTATAAAATATAAATTAGTAACCTCTTTCTAAGTCAAACTTTTGTCGGTAAATACTTATTTTTGAATTCTTAACTCAAGTTACTATGTTATTTAATGTTTCCGAATAGTTACATATTTATATTGCATTCAGTTTATATTCGATGTGATATATATTTACTCACAATTAAGTGGCATTAATGTGTTATTTAATCTATGCAATTCTCTCATAAATAAATTTATAATACGAGATAAAATTTCCTGAGAGTGAATTAAGATTATAAAGCTTTCTGCTCACAATTTCGAATAGTGTTTATCGTAAATTTCAATTTCATTACAGTATATTGATTCTTGGATTTTTAGCGAGTTTCATAAAACATTTGCACAATTTTACAGTTATGTACGTGCAGTATAATGCACAGTAAAATATCCTCCAAGCCCTGCAAGTATTTTTCGAATTCTAATAATAAAACTATTACACATAAGCATGCGGATTGAAGGATAGAATAAGCTCGTCACAATTTTTTTAGACTATCATTTTTCAGTATAATTTTTTTGAGCTGTATTTGTTGTCAATATAAGAATATTCTGTTAAATTAATGCTCTACGTTTGAATTTAATTTTATAGTTGCAAAAAAGACGAAATGCTTCATTGGATAATTATATTATTTTACACTGGTTCATACAGAATGTGTTTAAACACATTAAATGTATGATTTAAGAGTTACAGGACATACAAGGAATTGTGGACTACTATATCTATGACTCTTTGTTTTTGTGATATATATATTCAAATTATTATTAAATCTCGGAGTTTTTTGTGAGTGATTACTAATGATATTTTAATCGTTCTATAGAACTATGAAAGTAATTTTTTTCGTCAAAAATGTTTTTTGTAGGAGTGAGGATATAATTTGTGAGGTATATTTGCATTTAGGTACTCTTAAAGAAAATGGCTACATAATATCGTTCCAAATCTTTTATGTTTCTGTAAAGAGTATTTATGCAGATAGGGACCAAAAATAGTCTTTCTCTAAGTAATGCCTTAATTTAAAAAAAAAACATTTTATATTAAAAAAGAATAAATAAATGAAATTTCCAAAACTGCAAAACTCGATAATTTTATCAAACATAATATACAGTTATATCATAGAAAAGTTAGTTCGCCAGATTTTGTGCGTTGTTTTCTATAACAGAAGTAAAGTGCTTTTTATATTTTGAAATATTATTTTAAAAATAGCACCTAAATCCAACTATATCTGAAAACTCATGTCCATATTCATCTGAAAAGGAAAGAAAAAATTTTTAACCTAAAAAAATAACTTTTACTAGTCAATAAAATGATTAAA
>BMAW01128480.1:2902-22322 GCA_019974015.1 Nephila pilipes | reverse complement strand
TATATATATATATATATATATATATATATATATATATATATATATATGTTGCAGAAAATGGAATTGATTATTGGAGTTCAAATGATTTATTTTTAGATAAGAAATGACAGTTTAAAAGCATGTTTTCTTTGTATCATAGTTTTGACTGTAAATATGAATAATATGGATACAAGTTTAAATCATGCTTTTAAATAATATCAATTTTGTACGATTTTATAACAATTATACTATTCTTTGAATGTTAATTTGTGAATAATTTCTTACTGATTGTTAAATATATATATGTGATGTTCCCATAAAGCCCTTTCATTAATTGTTTAAAAAACATTTTCCTTTCGTAATGTAAAAATATCAAATTAATCATAATTTTAAATTTTTTAATGCATATTTTTATATTTGTGTCATAAATTTAAGTTCTGTAAAACAAAAAAAGAACAACAAAAAAAGCCTTTTTTTAATATCCAAAACATTAAATAACTTTATCAAGATTAAAAAGGAGTACAATCCTAAATGTAATATTGACATACTAATTAAGACAGTCAATAAACTACAATTCACTCCCAAACTGAAGAATGAAAAAGTAAAACTAACAAGTATACAAAATCACTTATATGAACCAAAAATGTATACTGAGAATATGACAAATTATTAAGATAATCTGTAAATACCTTTAATCGTCACAAATATCATATCTTGAAAGGATTAGATAAAATTTTATTTAATTATGTGTTTAATAAAATTATACGTATATGCATATAGTATAATGTAAATAATTACAATTTTATAAAGAGTTTCAATTACACATTTCATTTTATAACCTTTTTTACAGTGTTACTATAGTAAAGTTTATAATAATAAATTATGCACATTCGTTAAGAGAAAATTAGAAAAAAGATTAATTACATTTTTAAAACATTATAGAGTAAGAAGCTTCAGCAGAACCAATAAAGAAAAATTATGGAGAAACTCTGATGTTGTTTATTTTATAAGATAGAGACGTGATGGAAACCATAGATAATTATGCAAGGAAGCAGATATAGATAATTATGCAAGGAAGCAGATTAAATATATAAGACTAACAAGACAATATTCAGAATCTAATTGTTAAGGTAATCTATATAAACACAGATTTCCTAAAAGTAAGTACCATTAATATTTTTTTATTATACGAATAGAGATTTTTCTTTGAATAGTTATATTTTTATTTACACCATTAATAAGGTTTGAGTCTGTGATTTTTAGGATTATCATAATAACAATAAGATTAAGGCTCTGAAAGTTTCGACATAAAACTAAAAGAAATTTCCAGATTTTGGCATATAATGCATAAAGATTTTCAAAGTCTTATATTAACGTACATTAAAAAAATACTTCTCAGGAAACTATATAAAAGAACATCTATCTGTTTATTTCCGCCCTTTCATGTTTCATATCTCTTTTATGCAAGTAATAGTATTAAATGAAATCTTTTAAGGTTTGATATTTTAAAAGGTGTACATGCAAAAATATTTAGTTTGTAATAAAAAGAATATTGTGTGTTTTATGAACTATTTTAATACTTTATGAAATGTACTTTCTTTACATATTGAAAGAAGAAAAGATTATCTATTTAAAAAACAAATATTCAAAAAAAAATGTAAAATTTCAAAAACTTTTCCTCTTAAATTAATGATGTAAAGATTTAACTTTTTGCATTTATACTTTTTCATGTTAGGTTTATGTTATTCTAAGATACTCTAAGTGTATTCAATTCAAAGTAGACCAAAAATCATAGTAATTCCAACTAAGCGGAGTTTGAAACACACACATATACGTATAATACATAAAAATATTATTTAAGCATACTTTTATTCTACTAATGCGAAGACAAGCGCTATGTTTTACCAAATCATATAGAATATTTAATATGGATAATAGACTACTATTGAAAAAAATGTTTCGTTCAGAACATAGGGAAAAAATGCTACAGTTATTTTCAAAGATGGATATTTATGTACAGTATTTTATTTTTATTATATCAGATTAATATCTTATATCCATGAAACATTTTTCTAACTCTATTAATTTCCCATGTATGGTGCTGTGCTGTTTTTTTTTCATATATTATAAATAATACAATTTACTAATATTAATGGAATGATTAAAATCTACAATATTTTCACTTCTTATCTATATGGATTGGTTGATAAAGAAAATTATTAAATAAGAGGATAGTAAGTTTTACATGGAATTTTTCTGCTATTTTTACATTTGTTTGAGTAATTAAATATAACTATGTTTAGATTAAATCATGTTAAATATTTATTACATTTTAATACAATGATAAAATAGAATTTCCATGAAACATATATCTTGGTAGTTAAGACAATCACCAAGTAAAATAGAAAATTTCATTAAATATAACTATAAATCAATTCAATTATATTATTTTATGAGACTATTGTATTGAAAAAAAATTTGAAGAATCAGTGTAAAGCGTGTTGGAAATATTTTCCAGTACATATATTTAGTGCATTAAGAGTAATTATTTTTTCTGCCTAGATTAAATACGAGCGACATAATTAGTTCTGTTTTCCAAATCGTCCTAATACATTCAATACATCATGAACAAAAAACTAAGTCATCTGCAAATTTATTTTTATAAACTTCAGAGTAATGAAAATCAAAATAAGAGTGCATCTAAAACCAAACAGGAAAAAATAAATCTTTTATTTTCATTTTCATAAGAAACTCTTATCATGAAACCATGCGTGAATGACTGAAGTTTTGAATAAACATTGATGATGCCACCTTCCTCAATTCTGTTTTAGAAATGACCATAAATTCAGACTCAGTAGCAAAATCAATGATGGAAGAAACCAACACCAACATCAGAGACTAACTCATCGTAGATATGTAATGAGGATACTGAGGCGGTAAATTGGAACTGGATGGAAAATATTTTACCGGCGAAGGCATCATGGATTCGTGTCGCAGTGATTACTTACGAATACGTTTAATAAACATTGGAGTTAAACAGATATGACATTTCAGTATGCTTCTCATTGGGGAACGAGTGGTATATGTGCATATAAATGAATAGGGAAATATTGCGAGATAGATTCTTATTTGATACTTAACATTTTCCGTTAAAGTGTATAATACATCGAATACAAGAAATAGAATATGAAAGAACTTCTTTTCACTTTCAGAACAATTTTGTTGAATTAAATTATGATATGGGAAATGTATTTAGATATCCGTTTATTTATCGAAAAAATTTTTAAAACCATTTGAAATTCTTTTTAATCAAAACTTTTACGCTTTTTTTTACGCTTGTTTTAAATCACAAAAAATCTTTTATAGGTATTAAATAAACTTTTGAGCACTTTTTATTCACTTTTACGCGACGTTATGTCAAAAGTAGGCGAAAATCTGCAATTTAAGAAAATTTGGGAAAATTCAGCTTTTTCTTAGATATATTAGTTACAGTTTAAATTTTGACTCAATCATAACTTTTGCAGAGGAGTATTTTGTTTTAAGTCAATTCTATTTTTACAATTTTTGTTTTATTTGGTTGGCATTAATAACGTTGCACTAGGAGCAACACGGGCTATTGGCGGAGAACCTCGTAAATTTGAACCTCGATCAAATGATGAGGACGACACCTGAGCTGGCAACCCCTTTTCCTAACTTTCCCACTATATATTCAATAATTCAATATAATTCCTCTATACCCAATAAAGTTAAATGCGATTCATTCTTTTTAAAATTCTGGTAAATTTTTCATTTCTTCAAAACATAGTTTTTTTAATGTCGCACTGAGAAATTTCATGAGAACTATTGGTAACGGACCTCGTAATTTTGAGACTCAGTCAAGTGACGAGGATAACATCTGATCTGGTGCCAACATCTCCTAACTTCCCCACCACACCAAAGGGAGGACTTTGGGCCCCGACAGATTTAACGTGCATTAGTCCCGGCTACACTTTGGGTCTTTAGTGGCATCAGGATTGAACCTTCGACTCGCCGAAAATCGCAGGGGAAGAGTCGGCTGCCTTATTCACTAGGATACCGCAACCAAAATTTTTATTTAACATGCTCGTAAGTAATGCCTAAAAATGGACTTAGATGCAATGTGTAACATGTTCGCCATTCTGATATGTAAAGAAGGTATGTTCAAATAAAATGTATAAACCAAAATTTATATTATACTAAAAACATGCTTATTACAAAATTATATCAAGATTATCCACTCTCTATCTAAAGCTCGGAGTACTTTTTTGTCATGAACGACTTGCCACTTAAATTTGAAAAATTCCAGAGGATGAGGTCAAAACCTTATCTATTACTCTCCTACATCTATGCTTCCTCAGCCTGATGATAATGTTCCAGCAGATTTAATGTGCATAAACTCTTCTAGGTGACGGGTATTTAGTACACATTGATCCGACTCATACTTCTTTAAATTTAGTTTTCATTTCTATTTGCAATTCATTGATTTAAATCATTGTATGTACAGTGGCTAATGATAGAGAGATGTCCTGGTGTGTCATATCTACTATTCGATAGTCGTTTTAACCCGTTCAAGAACAGCAAAAAAAGAAAGAAAAGCTTCCCCAGATCTGCGTGCTCTGAAAGTGTACGCACGCACGGAACCGGGAGACTTTTTTTCGTTAAGCCAAATTTCATATAAGAATTTATATAAAATCATCTCTGCAACTAAATATACTGAAATTTACAGATTAATATCATTGATAATGTCTAATTATATGGTAGTAAAAGTTTTATTACATTTAAAAAATAATTTCGAATATTTAAGAAATTATATTCATTTTGATAAAAAAAAAATTATTTGGCTACGAAAATAATAACAATATTAAATGACACATTTTTTTTTCATTTACGAGTATTTAAAATATAGGTAAAATATTAGGGAATTGAAAACAAAAAAAAATAATGACTGAAATAGAATTACTAAATAACACTTAAAACTTTTGAAGCTTATGATACATTTCAAAACACTGTTCTACATTAGGACATAACCTACTTTGCAAATTTTGCATTCTTCATGTGTCAACTTGCGGTTCCTTTCTTTAAGGAAATTTATTTTGCACTTAACATATCGTTTCCTTAATTTTGAAATAAGAGATTTCAATCTTTTTGCCATGATAGCAAAGGTAATACTGGTCCAAAAACATACAAAATAACATCTAACATAAGTCTACTCTCAACCCTAACCAAGAGATATTTCATTATTTCCCCCCACTCCGACGAAATATCAAGAAAAACCCAGAGAGTAGTAAATTACCAGAGCGTACCCTTTAAAAATGCAATCTGACCAAAGGAAGAGAACAAATGCAGTTGTTTAAAATTTCAAATTCCCCTGATCCAACAGCAAAAAAAAAAAAAAAAAAAAAAAAAATCCACAGGTGGCAAAATTAGGAATTGAAAGCCAAAACTCTGTGGAACGATATTTGAAATACAGCGAATTTCAGCCTCCATCAAATGGTTGTAAATAATTCAAATAACTCCTTCCAATTTGAAATCACACCAGTGGATCATGGACCCGGTGGCACGAAAACACCCGTCACATATACGATACCGTGAGCCGTGAAAGGAGAATAGCGCGATCACACATACGTGATCACGGTCCTGAACGGGTAAAGATGAATAACTTTATTCTAGATTTAAAGCGTGACAAATGGGTGGTAATAATATGTAGCTTTACATTTAAATTACTATTTATCGCGACATATGATTATTAAAGTTTTTAACATTCCTTCACGGAGAAAACGAATGCCGAGAACTGTCCAGTCGCGTGACATGATTTTTTAGTGTTTGGAAAGAAAAGGATAACTACCATGACGTTTTCATGATGCTACGGTGAAAATGAGACTCCAATAAGAGATAAATATAAATAAGGGTGGAGGAAATAGTCTAGTATGTGTAAGAGGAATAGTCTATTGTGCATGTTCTTTTAAGACGCCAACAGTACATTGCATAACTTCAAGAACGCCCTAATTAAGTGGAATTATTTTCTCTTATTTTTCGGAAATTTTTAAGAGATTAAGTAGACACTGACAGAGACTTGTTGTTATAAGAATACAAATTAGGTGTAAGACAAGAAATTTTGAATGTATAAAAGGGACAGTATAATCTCTGCATTATCACTGCATCAGTAGAATCGTAATTAAAACCTGCCCTCTGACTGAAATACCACCATCCAAGAGCTCGAAACTGAAACTACTCGGCTAGTTATGGCTGACTACATTCTAAAAAGAAGAAAAGGTGTCGAACTAAAGAACTAAGTTAAAGTGCCTATTTTATAAATAGAATAAGTGACATAAGAAGAACATTAAGATTTTTATCTACTTTTAATTCGATTACACATGTAATTCCGCGATTTCTTTTTCAAAATAAACATTTATATTTATGTTTAAATTTTAAACAAGCCAGTTGAAAAGTTTTTTAACCGATAAATTTAAAAATGTTAATGTTTGTAGAAAATTACATAGGATTAAATAAATCTTTATTAAAATGCAAAATAATAAAAGGAAAATGTTTTTATGAATGGCTTTTACCTATATAATGATGGTAAAATTGAAATTGTGAGTCAAAGTACTTAAAAACTTTTCACATTGATTGTCAAAATATGCATACTTTACATTCAAAAGATACATTTAGATAAAACTAACAATTTGCTTCTTAATGTTATTTTAACATTTGATAAAATGTGGACAGTAAAAGAAATAAATTTAAGAAAAAATTTAATGAAAACATTAATGTGTGTGAACCTACCATAGAAATCATATAATTAGATTTAAAATTTAAAAAAAAATGCAATGCGAAAATTTTGTTTGTGAGGATAACAAATTCTTATAACTGAACAATGTACAGAAGCATATTAGTTCATTTTTATATAAATTTATCCGTAATACTCCCGATATTAAAGATACCAGGACATCCGAAGAATTCAGGAATATCAAATCTAAGATTCCTTCTTTTTGTGATATATATCTTTTCAAAACATTAGCAGAGCTTAGATTTTTGTGTGCCTAATAATAAAATTTAAATATTTCTATTGATTTCATATTATGAATGAAGATATTAAAAATGTGTTGCTGTTATTTATTGAATTAAATTGCATAGTTAATATTAATTCCAATAATATATATCTCCATTTTCAATATTTTAAAGAAATATATATAAAACAACATTTTAATTTACTTCTTTTTTTTAATACATCTTTAAGAGCTATAAAGCATTTTATAGATATACACATTTTCGTAAGATAATACTATCTGTTTAAAATATAGTTTCAGTTTTATTCCCTTTTCAATTTATTATGATTCGAAATACGTTTCTTTATACGGAATGTTATAAATTATGCACATTTATTTAAAGAGTGCAATCGTATATCTGAAGGAAAAATGAAACTGAAAAGCTTTAAAATCATAAGAAAAGAAAATTTGGTAACAGTAAAATGAAAAAAAAGCATAATTGTCTGGAGAAAGAAGTCAAATGTCCAAATTCCTTTTGTGAAAGTTAGGATTCCAGAAGGGTTCAGTGATCTAATTTTCGCACAGCACTATGAAAAAAAAAGGCAAAATATGCATGAGGCAGCCATTAAACTTAAATATATCCCCCAATTGGAAACACTCAGAATTCGTCTCGAAATAGATATTAATGTTATAGATACATTTTGAGTAACTTAATGATTTACATATAACTTATTTACTTCAATATGAAATTTATATTTCAAGCATTTTATTGAATATTGAAAAAAGAATGAAGTATTATTCGTTCGTTTTAAAATAAAATTTTGGAAAATTGTTGATAACTGTATAAATAAATGTATATCTTTAGTTGTACCTTTTGATATAATTCAAGAAAAATAAAACACAACACTTTAATTCATCAAAAAGATCAATAAATTTATATTATCTTACTGTATCATATGTTATTCATTTTATATGAAATTATTATTCTGTTCAAAGAAAGAATTATAGTCAGTATATGTTATTAAATTGCACATGACATCCGAAAATATAAAAGAATGTTTTGCGAAGCATGAGTTGTGAATTTAGTTTCCTAAAAATTGCTTCAAGTTTATTTACTATATATTATGAATAATCTCAGGAATTTATAATTTCTATTTCATTACAATAAATGTATTGTTTTTGATAAATACCAACAAGCATTTTGAAAGAAAATAAATTATATTCTCTGAATGTTTTAAGGCGGATGTGTGTTGAAAAATGTAACAAAATAATATTAAGGATAATTTATTACTTAAGTATTTAATATTTGGAAGAGTTCGTGAGGAGAAAGCCCAAAAGCATTTTATATGAATTAAATTTTAAGAGTAAAGAAAACCTCAATGCTCCTTGTTTGAATTGTGTCGCTAAGACTTTGATAACAACTCAAAGTTATTATTAATTAATATTTATTAAATGGAAATCAGAGCCTCATTATAGCTGTGTACGGAATGACTTAAATTTTAAACTGTTGGTAAACTTTTATTTCTACAAGTTTTTTCTCAATATTAGAGTATTTCTATTGGAATGGAATAGAAATCATGAAACTTTGTTAAGCACTAAACGGGGCAAAAGAGGATAAAAATACATTATGCTGGAAGTAAAATCTATCAACTAAAAATATATATTAGTCTTCAACCTATAACTGAAAATACTTCAAGTCTCAAATCATAGCACATTGTATGCTATTACAATAATTATTTATTTACTACACATTTATTATATGGTATATATAGAGATAATTTATATGGAATTACCATGTCGTTACCTAAAAGGTGATTTTTTTAATTTTCTTGAAATTTAACTTAAAATGAATATTACTTTCCATTAGATGATATGACGTTTAGAGACAACACATAAATATATTGATATTAATTTCAGTTTGTCCATTTTATGATGCTATAAATTTAAGGATTGTTTTTAAAATGTTTCTAAATTTTAGCCAAATCAATCAAAATCAAAGTCATGTTAATATTATTTAAGATTATTCAATATTATGACGCATCAAAGTACAGCCATCATCGAATTTGGTAGATTAGAATTAGTATATTCATATACATAATAAATACATTGGATCTCAGCTCGTGCCTTTAGCAACATTCCTTACATTATGTACATTTACTAGGGAGTTTTAGATTTCGTTTATAAATGAAACTAAAAATTTTATATTTTTTCCATTTCAATACAAATCCTCATAAACCTGACACTGACTTGCAATTATTTTTAGAAATTTTCAAATTATAATATTAGCTGTTATGATAAATGTTAACATCTTTATTTTCTGTATAAATAGCAAATATATATGCATATTGTGGTAAATTTCTTGTATTCTCATGTGTTCGGCTTGTAGCTCTCGTTTCATCATTAATACTGCAATCATATATTTTAAAAATATTGGCATATGTATTTCTACAAGCTAGTTTCAAGAAACATCATCGTCCTCACTTTCGCACGACTAAATAAATAAAAAGTAAATACGATCATATAAGTTACTATATATTATTTCCTAAGTAAATAAATTGCACTTCTCTTTTTCTAATAAATAATTAATCACTTATGAAGATTTCTGGAATGTTCTGTGTATACAATCAAACTAAAAGAAACTACAAGAAAAGTAGGTTTCGATTTATCATTGAGATAAAGAATATTTTCTTTCTAAAAGACTGACATTGGGAAATGATTATTTGTCTTAGAAATATATATTATTTTTCTTACGTAGGCGTGTTGTACATATATTTCATTACTGATGGTCTGACATTCAACAACATATTTACACATACTTTACGGGTTATCAACCATAAATTGTCTCTCTTTTGCCTCCATTTATGTATTGTACGTACTTTTCTTATGACAGTTCGAGTATTTAAAGTTATTGATGAGCAGAAGTATCAGAATGTTCAGTTGGTATTGTTTAGGTCTTGTTGTGAGCTAGAATTCTGATGCTTAGGTATGTGGTGCGGCTAATATATGTTACACCTGTCAAGACAAAAGCCTTCACATTCGCGTTAGGAGAAATTTGTAAATTTCTCATGTGTAGCTCTCATCTTGACCTTCTCGTGTAGCTTTAAATTTTGCATTATTAGCATGTTTATCATTTAACTTTCCGTTTCTCTTTAAATACTTCAGTTCTAAGGCGTTGAGTGACTAACATCTGTGCCTTATTTACTCTCCTTATTTTTCCCGCCAAACTCCATTCCGTGTGGTAATTGTATTTAAAGTTGAATGTCGTATTTTGATCTGTTATCTTTTATAATTTTTTTTCTGGAACGTCTCGTCTGGCATACGTAATACGCCCCCCCACGTGTTATTATGTAAGATATTTATGTAATATGTTCTATTTAGTTTCTTCATTCGTATTGAGTCTCATTTAATGATTTATTGTGCGTTTTACAAAAATTTAAAACAGTTAAAACTAAATTTATACAAAAACATTATAATATGGTTATTATCTTTTCATTTCTGCCCCGCTTTATAAGTTATTGTTATTACCATTCAATGTGCGAACAAACTGATTATTTTCATTCTATTTTCAAAAGAAAAACTATTTTACCTGAATTAAGTATTTAGTACGCAATTAATGAAAAGTTCAGGCTTTCATTAAGTAAATGTTCGAAACATAAATGTAGATGCTTACCGCATAGAAACAATTGGTGTATTAAGTTGACATTTTGTTACAGAGAATATACATTTGGAATCGTTTTACGGATACCAAAATCAAATAAACGTTTTATAAAGCTGTTTCGCAGGAATTATTGAAACACTTTCATTTATTTGTTATAATCCCTCATATAACGAAAAAAAATTTTTTTTTCATTTTTTAGTATTTAGCTGTATTTGTATTGTTTTTCTTTAGGGCTGGGAGAAAAAGAAACATAATTCATCCAGATGATTATTCCAGGATCCTACAAGAATTATCCGAAGATAGCTGTAGTCTGAAAAATGCTGATTATATCGATGAGATCAGTGAAGACGAATTCATAAACTAAAACTTATCATGATTCTGATTCAGAAATTGAAGCAGAACCTGAAGACATAAATAATGAAGAAAAATGTCCTGAAAATAATTCTGAAGACAAGTGTGGCGCCTTCTTTAAGAAAATAATGTACAAAAATAAAACTGTGAATGGCGAAACAGAAAAACATATTAGTGAAATTCATAAATGGAAGAAAACTCGCTTGAGAAGAAATTATCAAGAACACCCAAAAAAACATTCTTAAAAAAATTCCCCCATTACCTAAGAATAATAGCAAAATTTGAGATGAGCTGTTTTTATTTTTTAAGTTTGTAAATGGTGATATGATTGACATGATAGTTCATAATACTAATTTGAATAAAGGAAATAAATGAAATGCACACAATCAGGAACAGAAACAAAAACGGGATATAAAAGATACTTTAAGAGATTAAATCATGGCAACCATATGAATATCATATCTAATTGGAATGAAAAAGCCAGTAAAATAACCCATCATGAATTGTAGACGTTTGGTGATACTGTTGTTGAAATACTCCGTGGTGTTATGGGCTTATAAATGATTTTATTTTTACTTAGTTCAATTTGATTCCATGATAAAAAATATCTAACGTGATACAAGAGAAACAGATAAGTTAGATACTATTAGGCTGTTTATCAATGTTTTTATAAAAAAAATGCATAGAGTCTTATTCTTCTGAAGAACAAATAACTGTGCGTGAAAATCTTGAACCCTTCGTCCATTATATACTCGTCCATTTAATACATAGCAAAAAAACTTGGATGGAATATGGAATCAAATTGTTTACACGTGTTTATTCAAAAATTGTTTTTACGAATTATATTGAAACATATTGCGGATTGCAACTGGAAGGACCATATTGTGTTTCTGATTCTCCATCTGATATTGTGAACAGACTAATCGATCATTTGAAAGGCTCATGACACAATTCAACAACAGATAATTGGTACATAAGTTATCCTTTGGCAAGATCTTTGCTGAATGAAAATATCATATTATTATTAAGATTGCGTTAAAATTAAAAAGAAATTGATCGAGAATGTCTTACATTGAAATCAAGAGTCATAGCTTCAACACTTCTTGGGATCCAAAAAGATGCAAGTATCTTGTCATATGTTCCGAAAAACAAATAAGGCTGTTTTGCTCTTGAGTAGCATGCCTGATGATGCTAGTATCGATACAGTTAAGCCTGATGTCATTTTGGAATACAATAAAACAAAAGTTGGTGTACATGTTATAGATATATTATGAGGAGCTTAACTACACTGTTGCCAGGAGAAACCTTAAAATGGCCTATGTCGATTTTCTATAGCTTTTTAAACATTGCAGGTATAAACAACCTAATTATGCTTCAAATGTCCTCCTCCGATAACGCTCCAAAGTATAAGCATTATTTCTTGAAAAAAAAATTGTATTATAACTCCTGATATTTCTATCGATAACAGCACAACTATAGGTTGCACTGAAAGATCTATAATTTCGCATGCAAAAATCATATAAAAATAACCAAATATGTCTGTAAGTTGCAATAATTGTTCAAAAAGTATCAGTAAATTATCCAAATGATGGAAAAATCTTTGCAAGTTTAAATTTCTTCTTTCAATTTGTTTTAAATCCGAAATATATTTCGGAAATAAAATATCAACAGCATTTTTGTTTCATTTTGCCATTTTCATTTTAATTAGATCAGATTTTTCTTTCTTGTATTCGGATTTGTATTACTTCTATAATAATACTTGACATTACATTTAATATAAATATTTCTATAAATTTATATTTAAGACTTGCAACGCACTGGGATATCCGTGTTCTTATGTTACTCCAATCCGACGGTGTTCTTGAAGGTTAACATGTTTAATTCTGAAGAAGCTGATCTTCCTTATACTAAGCAGGGTGAATCCATTTCACATGTGGCGTTCAAAGTACAACTGTTTTGTCAGGATGGTTCTAAATCTGATTTCACAATATCAAATGCCAATTTATTATGACTGCCATTATTAGGGAGTCTACTAAATTCCACGCAGTTGTTGCTATCTTACGCTTAAACGTTATCTTGTGTTTTAAGGATATTATTAAAAAAACTTACTCAGTTAAGGCGTATAAAGCTCTTAAGGATAGGGCTGTCCAACATTTTATCCGGTCGAGTTCATCTCATTTAAATTTATTCTTTAATAATAAAGAATTACTGATTGGTGATAAGCAGCATTATCTCTTGTTGTATAAAATGCGTAATTTAAATGCATAGAAAACATGTAGGACGACATCGTACAACATCTACCGTTGCAGATTACCTGTTAACTTGCAGAATATAATGGCAGTTTGTAAAGATCCATTTGGCTCAAAAATACTTGAAGTATTAGGAGGTAATTTGGATATCTCAAATATCAAATACAAAGTCCAGGATTTGAACACTATCCTCGCATAAATTTGTGAATTTAATGAAATGCTTAGAGCAGCGTTTAGACTGCTGCATAGATCAGGATATAAGAGTACCTTTCAGTCAAAGCCTGCAACCTAATTTCAACCTAGATGTAACAAAAAAGATTCTGCGGTTTATCATCATAAGTTTGGAAATGGAACAAAAAGATGCGTGAAACCATGTAATTGGACGGAAAACTAAAAGCCACAGCTGTTTGGTCAGTGGCAGATCAATGCCGGTCCTACAGCCGATTATTTATATTAGATCGATTATCTAAGCACATATTTTTAGTTTATACGTTCCTGTCGTAAGCTGCTATATTAGACATTTCGTAAAATCTTTTAAAAAGCAGAATCTTTTACTTTACGCAGCTAACGGTTACGCAATAGCCACAGGAGACGGTAAAAAGCGACAGTGAGCCACCCTGGTTTGATGGGAATCGTAGAAAACCTTTCTTTATCATATATTGCTTTAACTTTGACCTTACTCGAATTATAATTTCATAACATGTATACATTAATTGTTTTATATGTATCCGTAAAGAATGGAATGAAAGTGCTGGTTATAAAATAATCTAGGCCCTTTGCGAGACTGTTGGCTTGCTCAACCCCGAAAATACTACAATGGTTAAGTTCCCATTGAAGCACCACATGTTTCACCCTTAAAAACAGCTCCCGCAAAATTTGCCGCAACTAGATTTCAACTGAGGGTTGTAGGCCTTGTTGACCTTATGACCAGAATTGCAGCATAGGAATTATAACCATCCATATATATATATATATATATCCCTACGATATTATGTTCATCATTGTTGAAACTATTCTTTCTCATGCGTAAGCGTCTGTGACAGGCAGTTTTCGCTGAGAAGCAGGCTCGAACCTTGATCCCCCCACAAAACCAGCATGTAACTGGGGCTGATGCACGTTAAATTTATCGCGATCCAAAGTACTCCTAATGGCGTAGTGTGGAAGTTAGGAGAGGAGGTAGATAACTTAGGTGTCGGCTTCGACCCTCGACCAAGGTTCAAAATTACGAGGTTCGTCACCAGTAATTATCTTAAGATATAAAGTTCTATTGTTTTAAATCAACACATTCTTAAACAAATACCTTCAAATAAAAAAATACCATAGATTTCATTTCGATTGGTTAAGCAGATAAGCCGCTAGGGCTTAATATATAGAGAAATTGTTTTATGAGAAATTTGTATTTATTTAATAAATGTTTTTTTTAACAAACGTATGGCTTGTAAACACATCAAAAACATGAATAAAAGTGTTCTTCTTATGATATCATATATTACATACTCTGGGTTCTTATTTTTCTTTTTTAATAAATTGAGGAAATGTATATTTTAATTTCAACAGAGATTTTTAACAACAGAAAACTGACCTTAAATAAGATAATTATTGGATTTTTGATAGAATTTAAATAGTATTTTTTTTAAATTTGTACGATTGTTGAGTTGTGGAGTAAACCCTTTTGTCTTACTGTTGAATTTCTTATCTTAAAATTGGTGCAAAGGTTCACTAAAAAAGACCAAAATTCTTTTGAGTTAAAGAAATACTCTCTGTATCGTTTCCTACTGTGTTGTTGAATAGTCGTTTATTCTTTCTGCGGACCGAATCGGAACGATTTCACCAAGAAAATTTCTTTAATTCCCCGCCAGAAGCCTTCTACTTCAAAGAATGAAGAAGAGGACCAACAAAGTAACGTGACCTGAACACTGAATGAGTTAGAAATGTCGACTGGAGAATCGATTTAAAAGAGAATACCGCTTTTCTAATGAATCTATATAAGCGTTATTTTCACAGCTGAAACTTTCGAAGGCAATTGCGTTTCGTTTTATTTCTTTCTTTCACTCTTTCATTTATTTTGGTTTTTCTGAAATAGATATCGGGATATGACTTTTGACGTTAACAGCTTTGTGAAATGTCCTACATCGTTACTTTTATCCGTGGTGGTGGGTGGGTTTCTTATATCTGTAGTGATGTCTCTCTTTGGGTATTAAATAATTTCTATTTTGGAGTTTTGATATAGACAGAATTTTTAAATATTTAATAGAAATAAGTAAAAATAGAAATATGCATAGATTTAAACAAAAATCGGAATGGCAAAAATTTAATGTAAACATTTTAATCAGAATGAGCATAATACTGAGTATATTTAAGGAAATATGTGAGTTTGAATTTCTTTAGAATAGCTCAAAGTCACTATGCGTATTTTGCAGATAATGTAAATAGTGATTGTGTGCAAATTATTAAACATAACAGTTTCTATAACACAATTATGAACATAACTTTCATAACCTAGATTTATGATTATCTTGATGCTTTCTGATTAATCTACTTGTATACTTAATTATTTTATTTCTATTATTTTAACATAAGACATTAATATATATTATTTTTAATAAAACAGGATTTCTGTTATTTTAAATAAGACAATTTTAAGAAAATTGAACCAATTTCTCATTTTAACAAAGTATTAACTCTTAAATCTAAAAATGATAAAAATTTTATTCAGTTTAATCGTAGGTTTATTTTACTACGTTTTTGAATATAGCCTTTAAAACTCAAATTTTGTTGAAAATAAATCAATTCTTTTACTAGGAGGGAGCTTATCACACCGAGCTATGACGATGACTCAAAAGGTGCTATAATTAGGAATATGAAAGAGTATAATAGGAATGGGAGAGGGAAGGGGGTAACACATTGTGGTATTTGATATTTTATCCAATTTCGAAAAAGTTTATGAGTATGAAGCATTTTAAATCCCACACATTCATTGGCATAACTATTCAGTCAATAAGACCATTGTCGCCTACTTCGAAACAGATTCACCAGAAATAGCAGATCGTTTTTATTGTATCTTCGTTTCCCATGTATTCATGAATTCAGGTCTCACTGACGGAGAGGACATTAATGCAAAAACCTCGACACAGCCGTAATCAAATTGTTTACATTAAGGCAAAGGCTGCCAAATCAAAACTAACCAATAAATTGGTGTTCCATTTACTTTGTAAAACACAATGCAATCTCTGTTGCATCTCTCAATCTAGCATCAACCTCTGTTGGCAAAATATGTACTTTTTAAACAACCTCCGAACAACTGTTTAGTTTTAAAAACGTATTGATTAATGAATAGTTGTTTTAATTAAATAAAAAAAGTTAGATTAAATTTAACTGAATCCTTAATATTCTTTCATTTACACATAAAACACTCGGTAAAAAATCATTTATATTATGTATATCGAAATCAGTATAATTTTCCAATAATTTATGAATGTTTTAGAAAAAAAAATTACAATACATTTTTAATATTATTTACTCTTTGTTTGCTTACAATCGTAATCACACTGAATGCTGAATATACATTTCAGCATTCAATAATAAGTATGTTTTACTTTTGTTTCCTGCGATAATACATAAATTTTCTATGTAATCGGTTTGGATGTATTTCAGATCTTACAAGAAACAACCTAAGGGTCATATGTGATAGTATTCGTAATGTTTTAACCAAGTTCTGGTAACGAAAATGACTATTTTTCAAAGAGATGAGATTGATGTAACTGAATAAATTGTACAAGTGTTTATATATCCTTCTAACTTTCTCATTAAATCATGGGAAAAATTCTATTAAACAAACTTACACAAAAATCATAAGAGATCCATTGTAACTCATGGAGTATATTTAAGGCAAAAAGGTGGAATAAGTGTCTATGTCTTAAATTTACCACCATAATCTCAAAGCTATTAAAGCCAGTTGTTTATCTAAAGTTACAGCCTATTTTTGAGCGATGCACAAAAACCTTTATTCAATACAAATTAAGGTATATATGCTATTTCCATACACATTATATACTTCCAGGAAACGGATTTCGGATTTCTCGGATATGCCTGCTTTAGAAATTTAAGCATAAATGTAAGTAATTTTGCATCAATCAGCTGAGCAGAAGCAAATTATTAATATTTATTACAATTGCATCACATTTATATCAAATCATAATGAAAAATTAGGTAAACTAGATGAATTATATAAAAAGACAAAGGAAAAAAGATAGGTAACAACGAAGTTTTCTAAAACAAAAACATATTAAAATATGTATTCATTAACCGAACTGTATTTTATATCGAAAATTAAATTTTAAAAAATCATCTTCCAAATTTATACGCTGTTACTTAAATATAGTTAAAAATTGAACTTCAAATCCCGATTTTTAAAAATATTTTTTAAGCAGAAACAATCATATTTTGATAAACATTTTTAATTGTACTATGATATTTTCAAAGCATAATTATTGCATTTCCACATATGAAAGAAATTACAGCAATATTCTGTATACTTTATTCTATAAGTTAATATTTTTAGTATGTGGTAATATAAATGCATACTGTTACTTTTATTATATAATTGTAAATTTTGCTGCATGTAAATTGGAAAATAAGCTCAAATAAAGATACATTTTGAAGTTATTAGTGTTATTTTATTAGAATTTTTATTGTTCAAATTTATAGGTACTAAAAGTTTTCTAAATTCCACTGTGTTTAAAATCTGAAAATGAAATATTTCAATCATATCTCTCTGATACATGAATTGGCTACAAATTTGTAATACGCAAATATATTTTTTTAAAAAATATTTGTGTACCATCTATTTAAAATTATAAGCTTAAATATATTTTTCTCCTGATTTTAATATTTTACATAATTTCATGGCTTAAAAATTAGAAAATTAATTTTTTTAAAACTTTTTAGGATCTAAATACGTTGTTATTTATTTTAAAGTATGTGTATATGTACTTGAAGGTAAAATAAAATTTCAAACTATGTTCTTTCGCTTAAGTTGTGATGCATTATTTTTATATGAATGTAAAAGAAGGTATAAAAATTATGCCATGCTTGAACAATTTGTTTATTTTAAAAAAGAGTACCCCAATTGATTTCCAAGAAATTGAGTTTTTTTAAATCTAGTTTTTGATAAAATGTTAAATTAAAAAATCTTAATCAATAAACACCCCTACCTAACCTTTTTTCTGCACATATTTTACATTATTTCTCTTAATTCATATTATACATCTTTAAGACTAAACTTGTGCATTTATATATGGTACCAAACGCTAGAGACTCAATACTGAATATTATTCTTTCAAATCCATTTTGTTTATAAATTTTGCACGATTTTGGTCAGTACCTCCTGACAACCAAAATAAAATCCCCAATGAAGAAGATAAAACCAAAATAAGAGTGCTTAGCCTAAAGAAATTGCAATAGAACAAATAAAAAAAAGCACCAATTGTTGGGATTTCAGCTTTAAAATACTGTTTCTTAACATTTATAGGAAAATTGAAGAAAACTCTGTAGACGAGACATTCTTGATAGGATATTCGATTTATTAATTATGTCAAACAATTTAGACACTTGCTTATTTTTCAGGTATCTGAATTTAATAGTCTAGTTTTATTTTCTTTGAAGTATTTCTATTTCTTTCTAAAGATGGGTTCACTGAAACTATGTGTGATCTTTATTATAATAGTATGATAAAGCTGTAAAATAGAATAGATTAAACATCTTCGAATTAAACGTATGTATACTTTACTTTTATTTTTAAAGTATAATAACATTGTTTAGTAAAAAAAAATATATAATTTAAACTTTTTTTTTAATTTATCTTAAGTTTCAACGGGGGATAGAATTCCTGATAAAATTGAATGTTTTATTAGTTCCATTTTTAATGTAATATTTTACTACTATATTTTATATGCAATTGATACTATCCAATATTACTCAAAAACATTTTGTACATAATTTAACTATCACTATTATAATAGAACATTTTACAGAATTTGAGAAACTTCTTTTAAATTCACATTCATTTCATTCATTTTTGTTGCATTTACTAAATCCTTGTACGAAATTTTGTCTCAAAGCTAAATGAAAATGCATATATATATATATATATATATATATATATATATATATATATATAT
>BMAW01128476.1:0-26497 GCA_019974015.1 Nephila pilipes | reverse complement strand
ATTTATTCATAGTTCTAGCTATATTATTTATTCATAGTTCTAGCTATTTATTTTAAATTTTCTTTCACGGTGTTCCAAATGTTTTTGTTGATCTTCAAAACTTCAAAGCTTTTTTTCCGCCGGTCATGTACATAAAATTCTAAGGTATTTTTTATAATCACTGTTAAGTTTTAAAAAAAAAATTCTGGTTATTTTGTATAATGTTTGATAGTTCCGTGTATGAAATAAATCCACAATATTAGATAGAGCTATATTTTTGCTATTTTTCCTATAGTGTCCGCTAGAAACAAATATGTTAAACTTTAAATAACACTAGTTCTACTAACCCGTGCTCAAATTAGTGATAAATAACTTGACGAAATTAAGAAAATAATGTTTAAAAATATTAAAATATTTTGAAAGATTAGCAATTGTAAAGTACTTAAGTATTTTGAAAAGCATCAAAATTTTAAATACTGCATGTTTTTACAGATAAAATGAGCTTTAAATAAGTTGAGGTAGAGATTTTGGTCTATGTCTTATAATTTCAGCACATATCTGTCCTATAAGATTACTTCCAAACTATCAACAGCCTCTGAATTTAGTTTAGAAGGTGCTTAATAATGAAATCACATGCATATCTAACAAGTTCATAGGCTGCAGTAGACTAGTGGTCACAGTCATGAACTCGTCATCGGTGTCGTTTCATCGAGTTGTAGGTTAGATTCCTAACGCCAAATTCGGCCGGGTAGCAGGGCTGATGCACGTTGAACCTGTCGATACTTCAAATCTTCAAATCGGCGAGGTGAGGACGTTTGTAGAGAGCTTGAGTTCCTTTCTCGTCACTTGTCCGAGATTTAACTTAACGAAGTCTGTCGTAACTAGCACTCGTGCTGCTTCTGAGCGAGAAGTTAATTAGCAATCAATCGAATCAATTAATCTAACTAGTTTGTTTCATTACATCTGGCTGCATTTCCTCTAGAGACACTTGCCGAATTTCAAGTACGAATCACATGTACTTATAACAAGTTTATTTTCTTGCATCTGGCACCACTGTCTTTGTCGAAACACGAACTAATACGTTCTTCTAACACATCTTTCAAATAGTATGGGATATCTAATGCCATGGATGATATTGAAGATAGTTTGTTATGGAATTTTGATGTCGAAACGGAAATCTCAATTCGGAAGGTACATAATGGGACCCATGTGACGAATTTCGCAACACCGTAAATGGCGATACACTTGAGGAGCTATTTGCCTTTGATGATGAGCATAGAGACATTGTAGAATTTTAAATACACTGGTGAAGTAATTCATCTTATTTTATAGCCATAAATTTGAAACTTTTTTTTGTATCTTTCCTATAAAACAACACCAGATTTTGAAAGTCTCTTTTCATAATTCAAATTTTATTTAATCTGTAGAAATATATAGTAATCGTTTGTTTGAAAATGAACTTTTCTTTGTTTTTTTTTCTGGAATACATATTTTTAGAGAGTTCAAATATGTTGTGAAAAAACATTTTTATAAATATCTAATTTTTTTTAAAAAAAGCTATCGCTCTCAGGATACTGTGTCTCTTTAAATACGATCGCAGAACAATACATCACCGAAAGGCAATCTTCATTTCCAAGCTTGTAACTGAACTAATGCATTTAAGAAACAGAACAAAGTTTCATTGTCAGTTACATATTGCCAAAAGTGCATAATAAATAATAACATACACGATAAAAATATTTGAATCTTAGACGATATTTTTATCAACACGTTAGATACCCGATTATATTTTCAAAAGAGGCAGGCTATCTGAAGACATCTGCAACAAAAATATTACACATTATATTCTTATACCAAGTTTAACAAAATAACACGACGTTTCTTACATAATATTAGAATATACAAAATAGAAGTGAGTATTACTATAAAATAAAGATTAATAGACACTAATTATATAATTAGTTTGATGAATCATTCTTTATTTCAAAGAATGTGCATGACAAATTTAAATTTCGTCTCTACATTTCTTGAATTCATAACTTAAAACGTAATTAATCAGATAAAATTTGTGTGTAAAAGTTTTTTTTTTACATTAAAAATTCTGTATTTGAAAACTGTAAGTAAATAATTTCTCTGATATCACTTTATTTTCTTGGCATATTTGATTAAATATTCACTAGCGAAAGCTTTAAACATTTATATTTTATTATATTTTAAGTAATAAAATGTATTTCGATATCTCGAGAATATAATTTTAGATAAAAAAGAAAAATTTATTTCTGCAAATCCAGGTATTTATGACCCATGGAAATAATTACATAAATATTCGTAAAATATTAGCAAATGTTTTTGATTCATGCTATTTATTAGAACTTTGAAGATAAGTTTTCTTCTTATATATAATAATGTTATTTTGCTTAAACACTATCAAACTTATAAGGCAATCGTCGTTAAAGAAAGTTGCACCTATAAAGAATATTCAGATTGAAAAGATATTTGAAACTAAATTAGCACTTATTAACAACAATAAGGATTAAGAAATGAGCTTCGACATCACAAAATTTATTATTCGACGAACAAAATCAGTATTACTCTCAACAGGTTGTTGTGTCGCCATTACTTCAAATGCATTTTGTTACGCGTCGTGGCATGGAGTTGTAATCATTGTTAACAGTGTCTTGATTAATCTTACCTAATATGGATTGAACTTTGACTTTCTGGTATTGTAAATTTTATTGTAGTAGTGGAGTCTTAACATTACCGCTGATAGCATCCAGTAAAAGTTCTATGGGCGACAGGTATTGCGATGCTGCTTTTTTTAACGTGTATGGCTTTCCCAGCTTGCTGAAGAAGATTTTTAGAGACTCTTTGTATGTTACTGAGTGTTGGTAAGGCCTTGCGTTTACAAGATCCCATAAATGTTCAATCGGGTTAAAATATATTGGCTGTTGCAACCAGTTTAAGACATCAGTATAATTAAGGAGTTTATATTGCCTTCATGACACTGATTTGTAGAATGGTCTGCTGCTTTTCAATACTGCTTTCTCCTTGCCTTAAAGTGAGAGATAACCACTCGGTGTTGTATTTTGTACTTATTTTCCTTCTCACATAGATTCTAAGACGTAAGCAAAACATCTAAAAGCTACATTGATTATTTAAAGAGATTATTTCATCAATGATTATTTTAAGAGATTAGTTGCTTATTGAAAGATAATTTCTGTGTGAAATATAAATAAAATAAAGATTTCCTGAAAGTCTGATTCATCAGAAGAAATAATATTTTATCATTGTTGCTCTATAAAGAATTTGGGCCTTACAATCAATTCAACTTCACTCCCTTGTTTCTATCCAAGAACTAAAATATTTTTAGCCTTGCAACCCCTTAGACCAGCATCTCTCGATTATCCTACTAAAACTTTTACCGCTAAATGGGCACCCAATTTTTGTGAAAAATCTAAAGCGAATCCACAAAGGGTTCTTATTCTTTAGATATCGTATTGATCTTAGAATCAAAGATCGAATTTCGCTGTTCAGTTCAGTTTTTGTTTTTTCGCCCGTTTCTGCAGTTCAAGTGTGAAACTGTTTCTTCAAGATATCTTAAAGTATATTATATGGTATATTGAGAACAATTAAATTTTTTGATAATATTAACTTGAGAGATTTCCTTGCTAAATTTACGTCAGAATTAATACTGTAACTCTAATACGCTGATTTAAGATTATCATTTAACTAACAAAGAGAACAACATTGAAACATGACTGAAACAACCGAGCAAGGAATTTTAGCAAAACTCGTTTTAATTCCAAACGATAAAAACAAATTCAAAGTTTAGTTAGTTTAGTTTTATTATTTTTTTTCTAAACTATGTTGATTTTAAAATAAAAATTCATATTCGTTTACAACATCCAATTATATCCTTATCTTCTAATATTATCTAAATATGAGAAGTAGAATTAATGTGAAAATCAAGAAATTATTAGAACAGTTGAAGTTAATGCATCTAAATATTAATACTTTTAGTTTTAGGTTTTTTTCAGAAGTTTTGTAATTAAAATTTCTCTTCTTTAATACATATAAATGTCCTTCAGATTTTAAAACAAAGCATAATTTAAACATTTTAAAAATGTCGATCTTGTCAAGTTTTTAATTCACAAATCCTCCTGAAATTAGTTTCATCCATCATGATAAAAGTTAAACTTTCCCTATTTATATCAATCTTTTTTATACCTTCTCTTCTTTTCAAAATATAATTAGAATTATATTTAGATGCCTATAAATACATTAATCTCTTCATCTAAAACCTTTTTTTTTTTGCTGCAGGAATATATTTTTACCCGCAGCATTAAACAAGAAGCTATTTGGTTATTTTTAAACAGATTTAACAACGTAGGCTTTGCATTGATTTAACATTGTGGCTTATTATTTAATAATTAAGGGTTTTGGAAGAAGAAAAGTTCAATTTTGTTTGCTTACGAATGAAATGAAATAGCGTGATTAATACGAGTAGAAGAACAAACCAGAGAAAATTAGATATATTACGAGATAGTAATTTGAGAACTAAGAGTGTCCTCAACATTCATACTTAATTTATTTCTGAAATGTAAAAGCGAATAGAGTAATGTAAGATATAAAATTAAAATTTTTAAATTCGAGGTGGCTCTAAATGGAAGGAGATACCATGTTTTGATTAGGAAAGGGAGTATTAGGAATGATGAATTACAAATGGAATATTAGAAACGGGGAAGGCAGTATTACAAATTGGAATAGGATCATTAACTGTATTATTGTAGAGGGATCTTTCTTATTCTAAATAGTCCTTAAATTTGATTCCATATGTAAACCAAAGAATCACTTGCACAACTTTTCCGGTCCTCGAAATCAGCTTCGCCTTCTTTGGGGAAGATTTGTAACGACCCGGTGTTACTTCCCTCTTGTGAAATTCATCATATACAATTAAAATAGTCATTAATAACAAACAGACAAATGAATAAAAAGTTTCATAGTAATAATAACAAAGTTATTTTATTAAGATATGAAAATAAATCAAACTTCGATCCTGTCTCTAAAATACACATACGGTAATGATATAACTTTTAATATTATAACTAAGCATTTACCGAACCAATCGGATTCGAATCCTTAGAAGATTTTTATGTCGTTGATTCTTTGTAGATCCCCTCTCTCTCTCATTCCAGCACATATTTCCTTCATTATTCGGATAATTACCAATTATGCTTACATTTATACAGCAGTGTATATATGCTGCATGTAATGATTTTATTAAGTAATTTCGCCAATAATTAAACTGTGGCGAACATCCTTCATTATTTAATTCTTCCACAATATTTTCTTCTAATTGCATAGTCAATACTTATTAGACTTCCAAGATTGCTAGAAGTACTTGTTCTTGAGAAGGTGAAAGGTAGATTACGCTTCAATACTAACTTAACACTTAACAAAATTGAGATCAACTGAAGTTTTAGACTCACCAGATCACTCGTTCTGATTCAGTCACCTCACATAAACAGAAGATTATTATCTTGCTCTCTATTTTAACTAAAATTCTCTTCAATTCTATACCTAATGAAACGCTTAATTTGAAGTATAATATGACAAAAGTCATTATCCTCTATCTATCTACCTTGTTTTTATATTATTCTTTAGTTCTTTCCTTCATTTTTATTCATCTAATGGTCTAATCACGTTTCATTTCGATTTGGATGACACTGTAATTTTAGCCATTTTAATTTCATTATATCAAAATTATAAGAGCAACAATGATGTCCAATGATAGCAATAATTTCTATATGTCTGTAGCTTGGATATAAGTAAAATTTTATATTATGTCACTTTCGATCATGAATTGATACTTTGGAAGAAGATTAGTATGCAACAAAAACAAATGATTTCAAAGACATATATCAATACATTCATGGGATTGAGTCAGAATTAAGTAGATTCGTTAAGGAAGTAGTTTTAAGTAGATTCATTATTGCATATACACAAAGTGAAGCAAATATAATGTAAGAGTTTATATTTAGTCCATGAATATAAGACTGTAGCTTTTAATAACCTTTAACGGATGTAGAAGAATTTAGAGACAGATTTTTAAGATCTTTTTATATAGAAAAGTTTTCTAAAATCACGATATGAAAGAAAAAACCAACTGAAAAAATATTTTCTTAATCTGTTAAACGTTTTACTTCAATATGAATGTGCAAAAAGCGTGCACTTTGCGTTTGAATTATCTTTTTCAACATGAAAAAAATGTTTGCGTTTAAATTATCTTTTTCATCAGGAACTACATGAAAAAAAGCATTGAATCTTTTATTTTAAAAAACATGTCAGACTGATGAAAAGAACTTATTCAAAAGTAAATTTGTGACGTAATTTCTTAATTATCTAACTCTGCATTCATCTTAAAATTTAATTAAATAGTCAATAAATTCAACTCCTTAATTGGAGATACTTAAGAGAAAGGTGATATAATTTATTAAATCTAAACATAGAATTATAAGCATAGCATTCATTCTCTCGAATCCTTCTTAATTCGGTTACTCCTAGTTCATATAATTATCAAGTCATAGGTTATCTAATTACTCATTCCGAATCTCACACTGATTGTTTTATCATATATTCAACTCTTATTACTCTGTTTATTAGTCGTTTCAATCCAAACTATTCGTTTCCATCACTCACTCCAATTTATAAATATCTATTAGCTTGTCATTATCATATGCCTCTTTTTTCCTTCCTTTCAATTCTGTTTCACTTATATACCACTCTATCTCTATCCATCACTCTATTCTAAATTGTAAATTTATGCAATTCAAATTACCAAACACTCCATGAAGTTAATGAAGAAAGAATCGCGAATAGTTACATGTCCCAAATTTAGGAAAATGTTCTTACAAAAATTTCAAACAAATAATAATTTCTATACTTGGACCTGACGATTATTACACTTTTAATAACCACTAACAAAAATTTAAAAATCGTCATATTTTAAACTAGGAAAACTTTCAAACTATTTGGCAAACATAAATTGATACAAATTAAGGCTTTTTAAAAATGAGACTATTTTGTTAAATACGAACTATATTTGATTTGAAAACGCGTTTCATTCGAAATGATATAGAACGTTATCAAGGTGCCGCAATAAAACTGGCACTAAAAATAGAAAGAAGATGAGTTCTTTGGAAAACGATGTATTGATTGAAGACTGAATATTTCGAAAGGAAATTGATATCCGCACTCAATAGAAGTCATTCAAAAGAAATTGACTTCTTTCTTAAGATGATGGATTTGAAACACATTTCTTTCTCGGTGCATTTTCTGAAAAGAATACCAATTTTCCCTTTTTCACTTCAGATTTTTATTTTATTTGAAAGTTTTACCGAGGTGACGTGATTGAGACAGGTAAGAAAGATATCACTTTGAACTTTCTGCTGATAGGTTATGAAAAATGGGGGGAAACGAAAGAAAAACGTCTTGGGCGGCTGTCTGATAATGACATACACTTTAGTATAGATACAAGATAACAATATTGTATTACATTAAGATTTATAAGGGGAAAAAATCGATATTGGTTTTAAATTATCTGTTTCATGCGTTTTATCGTTTTTAGGTAACAATTTTCACGGTATTCGACAAATAGAAACATCACTGCATTGTTAAATCCTTCTATCTTTCGTCATCGAATATCGCTTTGTACTGTTTTCAGTTGGAAAAGCTTCTGGCATACAAGGGTGGCACAAAAATATTGTTTTTTGATGACAGATGGCGTTATCAAGACAAAATATAGTTGTCATTATGTACTGCCCTTTGTTACACGGTTCCAAAGGATTGAATGGTTTTATTAACGCCGAACTAGAAGCAACACGAGGGTTATTGGCGATGGACAGAATTTTGAACCTCGGTTAAAGACGATACTAGAGCTAGCATCTCCCATGGTGCCAAAGGAAATGAGACAGTGATTTATAAGTTTGTATTAAATTAACTACCCTTTCTGTCCTTTGCTCATAATTCAAAAATTGATTGCTGTAACGTCGAACCATTTTCAATGAGATCAGTATTAATATACTTCAGAAACCCAAAGCCAAACGAAACGATGGATTAATACCGTGAATCTATTCCAAAGCAGGCGAACAGTCTCATCAGTAGGAAAATTATGGAGATGACTTTTTGGGAAGCAAAGGGACAATTTACTTTCTATTCTGCCCTCTAACCTCGTAGCAGGTTCTCTACAAACATTTATCTCTCAAAGGAGCCTCAAAAGCCAATAGTCTTCAGTAATTGCACTCATGGCATCACTCCCAGAGAGGATGTTTTGTCAGATTTTTGATATTGAATGCATTAAATTCCTTTATATCCAATGTTAGGGTTGAGATGTTTAACATTCTCCTTGCAGTTTCAATCGGTTTTGTTAAATCAAAATTTTAAATAATTTATTTAAAAACGGATAAATCTATAACGTTTACTTTTCAGTCGAAATTATGACTCCTTCCAATAATATTTCGAATTATTATTTATTTAAAAAAAATTGCTTCTTAGATTATTATCACAAAAAAAATTATGTTTAACTATTATGAAAAATAGATAAATTCAGATGATGTGGAATAATATTTCTGTTCCTTTTCATTGAATTAAAAGGAGACATCTAACTAGAAATATCTGTCCAGAATTGCTAATAGATTGAAGAAAAATATTGTAATAAATGCATTTTACTTCAACGGTTTTCAAATCAAAGGAGTAATACTATTATATATTTCTTTAATATTAAGAAACATTCTTTAACTTTTATTCCATTGGCACTCTTTCAAAAACTACATGCAGAATTCCGTATGCATCCACTAACTGACTGACTCAATCAATATTCAAATCTGAACTGAACAAGATAATAAGGAATTTTAGAAAGGGAATCGGGTCGTGTTAGAGCCGACAATTTAATTAGAAAAATATGTCGGTCCGGGGAATATGGAAGACGAAAATATGCAAGAATTGAGAATCTCCGCTCCTAGTGAGAGGAATGAACTGAAGATGAAATTTTTGGATCTTAGATTGCGGAACTCGAATGCTATGCCTTGAACACACATACATTTACAGGGTGAAAAGCAAAAGTTACTTTCCGATTTATTTTTCTCATAATTTATTCAATTAAGGAAAAAAATAATTTTGTTTAGGAAAAGAAAAAAGTATATTCCTACAAAATGTTTTATTAACATATAGAAATAATATATTAAAAATACACCTTGAGGATTGTCTCTCAGAGATCAGCACTTTTAAACATACTTTTCAAGAACACTTAGTGTGCATTTTTCCGTACATATATTTCGTAGTGTGCATTTTTGGGCAATCTCTACTTTAACGTTTTACAGTTCAACCTGTCTATTGAAATATATATATATAAATATTTATATATACACGTAATACGTACACACACACACATATATATATATACAATACATTCACACACACAAACACACACACACACACACACACATATATATATATATAGTTGTAATGCTTGTTTTATTTTTTTGCAATTAGTTCAAATTTTTTATAGGATTAGACAATTTCTTTATGCAATTGTTTTTGCAGGCTGTACAAATTTTCAGTATTTCTTTTCCTGATGACATGTCATTGGTAAATATCTTATGTTACATTTTGTTCTAGAATGCTTACTTTCTTCGATTAATTCTTGGTTTAATTAATATTTATCATTTTAACAAATTTTAAATGGTTTCATCATATTTTTTATGTTGAGTGTTATTTGGTTGTTTGCAGCAAAATTGAAGCAGATAAATAGGTTTATCTTTTTTTTTCTATGATTGATTTCCCGAAATTACTGGAGTTTTTTTTGACATAAGTTTGTACGATTTAATTCACTGAAGTGCAATGGTTTGATCAGTTATTACGGTGTAAACATACATTATTCTATTCCGAAGTATAGAACAGAATTAATTACATTGTTTCCACCATTCTAAATTTTGCTTTCCCATGTCTTGGCTGCTTTTAAATTGTTTGGTTCTTTAATAAATTGTTTTCATATTTTTGTATTTATGTTTTAAATTTAAGATTGTTTAATTGTTGAGACGAGATTTTTATCTGATATGAATAAATATTAATTTCGTTTTTAATGATTTCCTTAAATATTTAGTTTTTTTCTATTAATAGCATTGATTTAGTGTTGGATATCCTTAGTTGTTGTATGTAATGATTTGTATGAGTTACTTTATAATGATAATATATATATATATATATATATATATATATATATATGTCCAGACACTTCAGGGACACCCATCGGACCAGACATTTTGTCCCTTAAGGTAGAGGTGTCACTTCTTCAGAGGTTATGTACCAAAAATGTTTTTTATAGAATTTTCGGTTATTTTAAGCTTTAAATAAACGTTATGTAAATAATTAACATTTGTCACATGTATTTATTTGAAATTGAAGTTGATATAAAATAGAAATTCTTAATCAAAAAAGCAATTGTTGCAAAAATGTGTGAAAGAAATATGAGTTTGTATTTACGGAAATTTATTGAAAATAATTCTTTGAGCAGGTTACTTAAAAGTTCTGTGCATTTCATTTTTTGCTTGGATATTAAAGTTACTGATGATTATAAGTTCCTCACCAACAGTTATCAATATTTATTTGAATTTAAAGACGTATTTTAAGTATATAGTCTTTTATGTCACACTTTTCGTCACAGGATTTTACGTAATAGTGGTTATATAATTAAACCGGAGTAGTCATTTTTAATCATATTGTACATGTAGTATTATTTTAGGAGTCATATTGTATATGTAATATTTCTTTTCGCAGTTTCATTTCAACTTTATAATGTGAAGAAATTGATATTTTATTATTTAAGTGTTTTTATAATTCAATTACTGTTTATGGAGTCAAATTATTAATTTCTGGTGGATGCACACACACATACATGTCCTATTGGTCCTTGTCTGGGATTTCCTTAAAATTTGCGAACACTAATTACCTCTCTCTCTCCTTCCAGCAAGAATAACTGGACACTGAATTCTACGAATGTGAAATACGGTTTTGATTGCACCATAACTATCTTTTCCAAGTGTATTGTTCCCTTTTCCCCTATTAAAAAGCCTTTTTCAAAAACGAAAGATTAACTTTTCATCTTATTGTTTCACATCGACCCCCCTCCCTTTCAGCTATAATTGCTTCTTAACAGCCTAGTTAATACCATAAAAAGAAGAGAAACAATTAAAATTATACTTTTAAATTTTATTCAATCGTGATTAAAACTTACATATAAGAAACATAACGTTAATCCATCAACACAAAGAAACGTCTGGTGCAGGCTCGCTCATAAACTTAAATAATGAGATTGTAAAATTTATTTATGAATGAAGAATTTAATATTACTTTGGCATTATAAAATTTGGCAGAATAAAAAGATACGCAGTATTCAAAATTAGAAAAACAAATGAAAAAATTCTCAGATTAGTCTATAACATGAACAGCTGTATAAAATCATCTGAACAGGATACATATGCAGGAGTAGTTTGGTTTGGTTTTATTAAACTCGCACGAGAAGTAATACAAGGACAAAAGCAAAGGACCTCGTAATTCTGAGACTCGGTCAAGTGACAAGTACGAAACCTGAGCTGGTATCCCTCTCTCCTAAATTCCGCACCACGCCGATGGGAGGACATCGAGCATGGACAGATTTAACGAGCATCAGCCACGACTGCCGGCTCCGAGTCCGCTACCAAAACCACTGGGCTACCGCAGTCACAACAGTTAGATAAGGCAGCAGGTAGATTGTTGATTTCGGGCAGTTCTGCAGATGATTGCTGTCTATGTTTAGGATTTGATATAATGCGGATCTCATCAGGAGCCAAACCGATACAGTTCAATTGTGCTTGTAGATTGGTGTAAGCCAATTGTGTTGACTTGCACACAAAAATGAAATAAATTTGAGTATAAAGAAATGAAGTAAATGGGTAAAATGATACAACTCCGTGCAAAGGCAATTATATAAATTAGTAAAAAAAATCTCTAACCGTTAAACAACATCATAAGTCTCAGAAAAATACAAATTGTGTAGTAATTAGATAAATCCATTATAATGTAGTTATGAGGGGAAAAAATACATACGTAGGAGAGTACTTAGAATATTATTCGGAAATAGCAGGGATTCACGAAAAAAATTAATTCTACATATTAAATGGTCCTGCTGTGAAAAATGTTGAAAATTACGGCTATGAATGTTAACCTGTTTTGGTTTTAGGAAGTCGTAGATTGAAGTCACCTGCAATATTGAGAAGATAGATTTTAATTTGCTGAGTTCCACACTGACAGTCGTCGAAAGGTAGAGAAATGCTGGAACGATTATACATAACTCCGGATGGTGGATACAAAAAAATATCTTAAGATTAATAAATAAATAGAAAACAAATTCAATATCTTTTATTGCTCTGTACTTTAAATAAGTAAAACTGTACGATGTATATACATTACAGTTTACTTCAAATCACACCTTCCATAAAACGAACAAATAAACATTAATAGTTCTAATCAACAACGTTATGTACATAAGGATCAATGTAAGAGTATATGCTGAATAAATTTTATTCATAGATATCTCATTTATTTCTCGGTAATAATTTAAGTGTTACGATAATCCATCGTATGACATCTAGATCAGGAATTCTCATCAAAGGTATGAAAAAAAAATTAATAATTCTTAATCTGTTCGGTTTGCATTAACATTTTCTAGAGTTGAAAGAAAGTTAACACATAAGCAATGATTGATTTTTTAACCATAGCAATGTATAGGAAACACCTCATTTGGCATGTTATCGTCATGTTAACCCCACTATGCTTATTGAAGAATATGTAGAAACGTTCCATTTAATGGGCAAACTTCCATTATTTTTCGCAAAGGACCCCTGAAGAAGTCTTCACTCAAATCCAGGGAAAGACTCGTGTATTCGAATTCTCGTAGCTCCCGTAAATAAAATATTTAAATTAATTGTAAATGCCTAATTGAACAAATATATTAAATTAAAAATCTATACTTCTATACTGATGGATAAATAAATAATTCATCTTGCACATGTTGCTTCGTTGACATTTTTAGAGGCAATATAATGAGAAAAATATTAATTGAGTAACTTCAAAAATACTTTCCTTAAGGATATCTTTTTATTCAGTTTGAAATAATTTTGGAAAAAAAACTAATCTACAGAATGAATAAAAAGTAATTGATTGTATAAAAGAATCTCTACGAAAAATTTAAATAAGTTTACTGTAATAAATGACAAATATATTTAAGAACTACTTCAAAGAAACCGAAGAGTTTTTGTGGATGTATCGCACAGGATAAAATACTTCAGTCAGCCCAATTTTAAATTTAAACCATTAAATTAAGTTTGAACGGGGCGGAGTATACTAGAGTGCTTAGCCCGGTTGAGATCTTCCTTACCTATCGGAACGGACTTACTGAGGTATCTTTCCTAAGGCTTCTACGTTTGCCTAGATGTCAGAAAAAATAGTGGTGTTAAGTTTTAATTTTAGAAATTTCAAATGCTTGAGAAAATTTAAAGAGAGGGATTTGTGGAGCCACCTAAGCTAAGACGGGTCTTATGATTTGTGTTGGAGGTTCATCACAGATAAGGGAAAAGATAAATTGTGACTGTTACTTTTGAAAATGGAGTGGGTGTTAACCAAATAAATTATTTCTTGATTTTCTGGTACGATAATTTGGATTATATTTTTCAATTTTATTGAGGGATTTATCGGGATTATCAATATTATTGAAGACATTTTTGGAAATTTTCGAAATAAATTGTTTTATAGAAGGCTAATTTAGAGTAGTTCGTCGTTCAACATTTAGCCTATACCAGTTTCGTTGGTAATTTGTCTGATGATAGAGTTTGAAAAATGTATATAAATTAATTTATATTTCACTTATTCAAAATATAAATAATTTATATATTGATGCATATAGTTTATATACGTAATTTATATATTTATACATAATAAAAAATCTAAATAAGTTTTATATTATTAAAATATTTTTGAAAAAATTATTTTATGTATAGTTTGAAATATATTTGTAAATGTTTTATAAAATAAGTAAACGAACAACACTTTACGTTAGATAAACAATCAATATGTTAGTTAAAAGGCTGGGGAATTTGGGAGAGGAATATATCCATGATTTACACTCAGTTCAATTTAAAACCCAAAGATTTACTCACTTCGAATTTTCTAATTGTTTTTACGGGTAAAATCTTGAAATATGAACCAAAGATTATTTATGTTATCTAAGAATAAATATCCTCAATATATATAAAAGTTAAACGTAATTTATGACTAGATTTATATGCTTAATATTTTCCCTATATAACCATTTGAAAATACTTCACATCTTTGTTACAGAATATTTTTAATTTACTGTAAAACAGCACTACACTCTCTAAATTCGACTGAAAATCTTAATACTTATTTAAAATTAAAGCGAATGCAACTCTATATTATTTCAATACAATAAATTATTTCATACGTATTTATGTAGAACAAAATGTTATAACGTATCTGGGTTTTCATCGAATAAACTTAAATTCGATAAGTAACTGAAAGCATAAAAAAATTTAATTATGATGCTTTTTATTCGAATACGTTGTAAATTACAAAATAAAATTAGAACGGTTCTCACATGCTCTTCTCTTCAATTAAATTTTGGGCTACTTGACAGCGTTATTTTAAATGATAACTTCTCCTTGTGAAGGATCTGTGACTTAAGTAAATTAGAATAGCAAAAATGAAGTATAGTGAATAGGAACTAATCAGATAGAGATCGTACAGAGAGGATGGAGGTATTACAATGATAAGAGGAGATATATAGAAAATTATCGAGGTGGTTGAACACATGACATTCATGAGAGAAAGTGTAAAAGGATCTTCCAAGAGTTGATATTAGGTTCGGATCTCGTTTATAGAAGTACCGGGTTTTCTTATATATATATTATCTTTACAATTTTAGACTTTAATAACTTGAAAACGGTACTAAATAAAAACAAAAGGTTTTCCCCATGTTGATATAACTCATAAAGTTTAATTTTCTTACTCCCAATGTCAATATATGCAATCTCTCAACAATTTTAGAGGGACATATTCAAATGCTTTCAAACCACTAGACAACTTTCTAAGAGGTTTCGTAATGGATCAGGTGTACCTAACCAAGGTTACTGATCTATAGAACTTGACGAAGAACATTCTCAATGCATTTGAATATACCACAGTGGAATTGAAGGCGTATGAATGGAAAGAAATTCGGTACCCTCTGCTACCGTGCCACAGAGTGCACACAATGACATGCGCGAGTAATTAAGTTAAACTTAATGAGTTGTTTTGTCACATATTGAAAATCGTTTGTATTTATCTAGTACCATAAGGAAGTCATTAAAGTTTAAAAAACAATTTAAGGACAACCTATATTTTCCAATTGGGTCCAGTTAGGTTTTCGTAAATACACAAAATTCGTAATATAAGTAAACTTTTGAGATATATGAAAGTCAAATTATTTTTAATTAGATTATAATAACATCAATTACGAAGCCAAGATGCTGCAAACCTGAATAGTACTTTCATTTCTCGAAACAATTAAGCAAATTTAATTGTTATGTTGCATTGTACATCCATCTTAAAATAAAAAAAAAGCATTGTTACGAAATAATAAAGTTATGTGTTGTATCTCAATAATGATTTCAAATAAGTGTTTCTTGTGTATTTGTTGTTTTGTTAGCATCGAGTGAAGTTGAAAATTGTGATTTTGGAAAAATAAATCTGTTTTTCTTGTGCTTTGCAATTAAGTGTAAGGATTTAAAATGTTGAAAGTTATTCTTTTGACATCGTTTGTTGTTGTGCACTCCTCGTGGTGCCTTTTTGAGATTTTTGCTCATTCAAATGTACAATTCGTCTTTCATTTGATAGCTTATTATGTTACCATCAAACTTCTAAAACTGAAGTCAAATTCTGAAAATAGAAAAGTTGAAAACTCTGAAAAGGAAATGATTCTTTCTCCTGCGATTACACCAAAGGAAGAAGAAGTTGAAAAGAACCCTGAGATTGAAAACAATTTAATCAAATTCAATAAAAAAGCTAAATTCAAAAAGGCTGTTAAAGATAGCATGAAATCAAAGGCTTCAGTTCTTATTAATCAACAGAAGAAGGATGCATTTTGGAGTTCAAATGAAAACACCAGCGCTTTCACGAAATTCTGGCCTTCCACACAGCGAAGAGCCATCCTAGAATCACCGGGACACACTATTGTGAAGAATTCTCAAAATACTCTTTCTAAATTGTCGAAATATAAGTTCTCTGCTGGAAAAGGAAAGAGTTTTACAATTGATAACTCGGCCTTTGAAAAAGATGAAAATGAATTAATCGAAATTTTTGAAAATCACAAGGCTTGCTATTTCATTCCAATACCCGCAAACGCTACAACAGTAGCTGATGAAGATGTGGAACTTAACGAATGTGAATGTTCTCACAAGAAAAAGAAAACTATCATAAGGAAAATGAAGAAATTTTTCCGCAGGATACGGAAGAATAAGGGCTCTGACATTTCATATTAAAGATTTAAATAAGTCTTCATTTTACCATTCTATTACCTGTTAAAGTAAAGAATTTAGAACTTATACAGAAGCGCCTTAAAAAGGCTTACTTATAAAGGCTTACTCAATCATGACATTTAGACATATAACTGGGTCAATTTACCTAACTTTGACATTGAAATCTTAAATTGAGATTTCTAGATATTAATTTGTCACGCAAAGGCTCGGACTATTATATGGTATTAATATCTCAAGCAAAGGCCCGGACTATTATCTGATATTAATATCTCAAGCAAATGCCTGGACTGTTTAAAGATATTTATTTCTCAAGCGAAGGCTCGGACTATTCAAAGATATTAATATCTCAAGCGAAGGCCTGGACTTTTTCAAGATATTAATATATCAAGCAAAAGTCTACAAATTATATTTTTACATGTGAAGACCTGGACAATTCCTAGGTATTAATATCACTAGCGAAGGCTTGGACTATTCATAAGTATTAATTTCTCAAGCGAAGGCCTGGACTAGTATATGATATTAATATCTTAAGCAAAGGCCTGTCTATTTGCAGACGCTAATTTCTCAAGCGAAGGCTTAGAGAAGACCTCCAGGGTAAAAAATGAAGCGAGTACGGCTGCCTCATAATAACATCTTAAAAATACATAGGTAAAAAGGTATCTGATGTTAGCATCTAAGACTGTATGTCTGCTGCATAACTATAACATCTTAATAGAAGATCTGGATTAGTGGGCAACGGTAACATCTGAGGAGAAAGTATAGACTGCTTCTTGAATTAATATCGCGCAAGAGAAGACACAGATTGTTGTAAGATGATAAATATTTCAAAAGGGTATGAGCTGTTTCTGCTACTGTTGAATCCTCTTCGATTGCTAAGTTTTCCTGACACCTGATTTCGGCCACTAGAATAAGACGGAGATACGGGGATTAAAGTCAAACGAAAAATAGGAAACCTTATATTTGCTGTTTCATGAATTGCCTTATGATTCATCTATAAATATGTACTTTAATAGATGTTCAAGTAATTTTCTATATATATAATTTGCTACAATAGTGAAAAATGTACAATAGCTTCCTAATGTCTTATCTTTAAAAATAAAACCTTTCGGCTTTCAATGCTTACAGTGTCTTTTCATTTTGTAACTAGAGATAAGTACACATGACTTACAAATGTAAATACAGCTATACATTATTAACTACTCAAGCATAATTAAATATGTTTTTATATCTGAATTTTTTGCATGAACTAATACTTAAATACATTGATATCTCAATGTTAAAATCTGACTCTCATAGTTATTAATTTTAAAAAAAATTAAAAAAAACAATTTAAATTTGCAAAAATTATGCTTATTTTTTCTTGTCGAAGGTGCCTTGCTCTAACTGAAACAATGCAAATAAATTTCTTAATGATGGAATAAAAACATGCAGTTTTGAAATTATGCTAAACAATAGTACTACTTATAAACATAGACTATAGTTTATTCAATATAATAATATATACAAACAAACATTTTATGAATGATGAGGATTTTGATATTTTTATAAAACCTTGTCCGTATGCCTGAAGATGACTTTATCAGTCTAGCTGACGCCCATCCAGGTTCTAACCCTAAAATTACTGAACCTAGGATCTTTTCTGGTAATTAATATTTCATACTTAAAAAGATAAAAAAGGGGAAACAATCATTACTTTTGTTAAAACAAAACACACAGAATCATAATCATTCTTCTCTTATATATTTATATATGAATAAACCACCAATAGTATAATTCACAAAATACCATAACATTTATTAATGCAATTAAGTATTCACAATTTATGAACAGGCTAGGTACTTAAAAAATCATTAACAAACCAAAATAATATTTATGCCGATCATATATATATAAGCTGCCTAAAAATGTACGCATCTCAGTGTATTAATTATTACTCTTCAACTCCAACCACCTATTACTGGTTTCTAGTTTCTTCCAACTTTTTTCTGTTTTCTGTTATTCTCCTATTATAATGCCCAAAGTTTTTCAGCTTCGAATCACTCACAATCCCTATTTACTATACTTCAATTGATATGTTATAATAAAGACAATTTACATCATTCACAATTCAACGCTCTTATGCTAAACAAAGTTTTTATACATATCCAATGGGATACCTGGTGAGATTAGGATTGTGAATATTTACAAATCATTTTCAAAATTTCTCAATATCTGAACACATAATGCTCATATAACGGTAACAATGGACATTGAAAGCTGTATATTTTATAAGGATATTGTTCGAGAGCAATTTGAACTGTTATATCTCTTGTACAAATTTGAGATTAAGAATATGAAATTTTAATACCACAAATATTTATTACTAAAAGCAAACTTCATACCCTAAGAAGAAAATTAGTCTTCTTGATAAAGAGCAAAAACAATTACGTTAAAAATAATTTTAAAGCAAGGAAATAAAAAATTTTCTTTTTATAATACAATGTTGAAAATTGGGATTTCTTACGAATAACAAAACTTCTAAATTTATTATGAAATCTTTTTGCTATGAATTATCAAAATGTAGAAGTATTAACATTATTTTTCTTTTATCTCTGAAAGATTTGAAAGTAAATTTAAAACGAAAGATATATACACTTGTTTTAAAGGAACTAAAAGTAGGTGGTATTTAATACTTGTTTTCACGGCTAGAGGGACATGTAATACATGTTACCCATACCTTTTTATTAATGTCCTTTAAATGCCATTAGAAATCTATTCAAACTTCAAAAGTGTAATCGATATCGACATGGAGATTGATGTCATATAACGTTTATTTCCAGATGTCACCAAATATCTATTTACGATAGACAAATTATTAATGTCATATATAGAAGCCATACAATTACAACTTCTTGAAAACCAAATGAAACGTGATTAGGTAAATGAGATGTAGATAAAGAGTGTAATGAATTGAATTAGATATAGTGATATATAAGCAAAAGAGAATGGTAAGGGAAGATAATAGAGACAGAGGATAACGAAAAGCTGATAGATGTTTGTGATTTAGTGAATATCTTTCTATTTAATCGTTTGTATTTAAAGTGGTTAGAAGCTACTCGTAGATAGAGAAAAAAGAATTGAAGCTTCATAATAATACATAATAAGTGTGGGATTCGAAGTGAGTGAGGTGGTAAGCTAAGGTGTTATTGTTTAAATATAAACTAAGATTAACTGAGTTAAGAGGGATCGAGAGATACCGATCTTACCGATTCGTTTCTGATAGATACTAAACACTGTGGACCTATTTCTGCCGTCTCTTCATTTGGATTTCGGAACATATTGTTTATTTAATTAGACTTAAAGGTATTTGGAGAGTTAAATAAGGAAGGTATGTCGTTACAACCCTTCTGTGTATTTGCCTTTAGAAGAGCCTTTACTCGAATCCTCGAATCGATTGTAGCACGGAATACCAGCGATTAAACATTAGTTGGAAAAGTGCATGGAATTTATAATATACCCCAGTGTGGAAATGAAAAGAAGTGTTATCGTACCATGTGAGATGTAGTTTGTGTGTCATGAACATGATACCGAATTTCCTGCTTCATTGATGAAATCTTGTAATGCGTAATTCTGGAGCAACGTGTAAAACAAACTTTCTATTGACAATTGTTTTATTGTTGGCTGTATTTCTTGTCCCTAGGGGTTATTCGGCCAAGTTGTGCCAAATTTTTGCTATTTACGGAAACAAAAAAGGTGCATATGTGTTCTAAACAATATTTGTAAGTACAAGAAAGGTAGAAAAGAGAGATGTATTAAATAGGAAAATGGGGGGAATATAGAAAAATATCTCTAGAATATCACTGATGAGAATCATACGCGTTTTCTAAAAACAGTAAACACCGATAGGACTCATGATCTTCGGTCACAATAACCATTACTGGGAGAATTAGACAATTATTGCTAATATCATTTTTGAGCGTCAACTTTATCCTATTTGTAAACAATAATTCATTTGTTCCCGCGAAAGTAACACTGGTAGAATAGGGGGTCGTATATTGGCAAAATTGTTTTATAATCATCCTGTATATATATATTTTGTAAAAAAATGTTTGTAAATAATAAATGTTTAACCTCTCTCTTTCTCTCCCTCTTTAATCGCGAAGCTACTTGTTTAAAAAAAATACTTCTTCTCCTTAGTAAAATATTTATAAAACGATTTTGTTTCTGGTCACTTTAGCATAGAATTAACCACGCTTCACAATTATAAATATATTTTTTACTTTATGGTTCACGTTTAATTAATGCCATTCCATGGCTGTTTATTCACAATGTTTTGATATACTCTTATATTTATTTTTTTATCCGTATGGAATAAAAAATATCTTTAATGATTTTCAATTTTTATATTTTATAATAGTAACAGTCCTTGACTAACTTTAATATTTTTACTACACCCAATACTGAAATTGGGTGAATTGAAAAATGTAAAACCTAATTGAAGGTACTTGCGTCTCTTAACTTTTATATACTGCCAATTGAATTATTTGGGTCCAAGTTAAATTGAACTTGCGTTATTCCACATTATTTCCAAATTGTGAAATATTATGAATGGTAACATCTAGTTCTGGCTTCTGAAACGCGATAATCATTGTCAGAATTTTAATATAGAATTGGAACTGTTTTTCTAGCTCGAAAAATGACGGCGCTATGTAGAGACTAAGGAAAGAATTAACATATCCATAAAAGACAAAGAAGTTAGTAAAGAAAACATTTTATTTTTCAACGTCCGTTCTCACACGTGATGACATTTCACATTCAACAAATAGCAGATAACAATATAACATGTATATTGTGAAGAAGAATACGTTGATCCTCACTTGCTATGGAATCTTTCACATTAGAAAATTTGCACACTTTATTCTTACCCTTTAGGTTTCAAATATACCTACAACCAGTAATTCTATGGAGTGAGATATTTTGCCCTTTTTGGCCAGGGAAATATGAAATGGTTGGGAATTATTCCGTCATTAAGTATTGCGTTAGTAAAAGTTCGATAGTACATACTACATACGGGCCAACACCATCTTACATCCACACTACACGGTTTATGAGGCGCAATTGTTGCCGGTTATCTTTGACAGTAATTTCTTGAAAATATATTAAAAATAGCATGCGTTTTTATGCAAAAATCACCATCCGCCACAAAGTGTGATCGTGTGTGAGGGCTGAAAATCAAAATTTTGTGAATGATAAAATTTTTTCCTTTGACATAACTTATTTCTCTCTTACAGTTGTTTTTACTTTATTTCTATATCTATTTTAGTTTTTTTGTAGTAAGCATCATACTTAATTTTTAAAAGTAGGCATTGGCATTAGAAAGACTCAAAATTTTGTCACTTAATAGTAATTAGCAAAGAGGGACCATTATTATTCCCATTATTTTTAAGCGTGTATCTTATAATACCTGCATTCCAGCATATACCTAAAAATATCTGCATAATTTTATTCCTTTCTCTCGAATGAAATGATCACTAAGGTGTCATATGTCGCCAGTTTTTTTTTTTTTTTAAATAATTATTCTGTGTAATGTAATGCATGCATTCATATTCTTCAACTTTCGAATGTATACGACTTGATAACAATCATCTGGGGAATTATTTTCTAATTAAGTTCTGAAAAGCGAATGTCTGTGGACCTACTGATAAGGATTTCAAATCTCCCAAAAAACGTCAAGGTCAGCAAACGAAACGTAGCCAATTACGTGTTCGATTCTTTTCCTGTTATACTGCTACTGTAACGCAAACTTTAAAAAAAAATTTAAATTATATTTGTAGTACAGTACTCCATCTATAATCCGGGACTTCACCTTTCTGATTCTGCCATTAATGCGACATATTTTTATAGGGTGATTAGTAGGAGAAAATTACATTGTATTGATTCTAATTCAATAGAATAACGTATGCTATCAATGCTAAAACAGTACTTTAGATCATAATTTTAGTTATTTTAAGTGCTTGGTAAACGTCTAACATGTACTGTTTTAAATTTTATACTATAATACTGCTTATATGTTGTTTAAAAGCGCTATTTTTAGTGATTTTCTAGTAACTTGTTCTTTGTTATAATCCTGCAGTACTCTGGTCTGATATCTGCAGGATTAACGAGATTGTACTGTATTTTTCCGTAGAACCTATTTAAAATAAATTGGATATTAATATTGGAAATTAATTAATAATTAATTTTAAATTAATATTGGATATTAATCTGGCTGTATAACAGTACAATTGAAAAGTCCCCGGCCTGACACATAGATGGCGCTACTAGAATTAAATCCATATGTGTTTTAGTTAGCCCTAACCCTCAAAAGATGCGTGTATAAATTTGACAGCTGTCGGATCATTAGTTTGTGAATTATAGCATTTTGAGTGAAGCAACTTTTGTTATTGTGAAAAAAATGGATAAAAAGGAATTTCGCGTGTTGATAAAATATTGCTTTTTGAAGGGAAAAAATACAGTTGAAGCAAAAACTTGGCATGAGGCCGAGTTTCCAGACACTGCCCCAGGAAAATCAACCATCATTGAATGGTATGCTAAGTTTAGACGTGGTGAAATGAGCACCGAAGACGGTGGACGCCAAAAAGAGGTTGTTACCGACGAAAACATTAAACAAACCCACAAAATGATTTTGAATGACCGTCAATTGAAATTGAATGAAATAGCAGACACTCTAAAGATATCAACTGAACGTGTACATCATATCATTCACGAATATTTGGGTAGGAGAAAGCTCTGTGCAAAGTGAGTGCCGCGCGAGCTCACTTTTGACCAAAAACAACGACGAGTTGATGATTCGGAGCAGTGTTTGAAGATGATCAAGCGTAATAAACCCGAGTTGTTGCGTCGATATGTGACAATGGATGAAACATGGCTCCATCATTTCACTCCGAAGTCCAATCCACAGTCATCCGAGTGGACTGCACACGATGAACCCGCTCCAAAGCGTGGGAAAACGCAACATTCGGCTGGCAAGGTTATGGCGTCTGTATTTTGGGATGCGCATGGAATAATTTTCATTGACTACCTTGAAAAAGGAAGGACCACCAACAGCGACTATTACATAGCGTTATTGGACCATTTGAAGGACGAAATCGCTGAAAAATGGCCGCATTTGAAGAAAAAGAAAGTGCTGCTTCACCAAGACAATGCACCGTGTCAGAAGTGATGCAGAAACGATGGCAAAATCTATGAATTGGGCTTCGAATTGCTTCCTCATCCACCGTATTCTGGCCCCCAGCGACTATTTCCTGTTCTCATATCTCAAAAGAATGCTCGCTGGGAAGAAATTTTCGTCGAATGAAGAGGTGATCGCCGAAACGGAGGCCTATTTTGAAGCAAAGGACAAATCGTACTACAAAAATGGTATCGAAAAGTTGGAGGGTCACTATAATCAGTGTATCACCCTTGAACGGAATTATGTTAAATAAAAAAAAACTAATTTTGCCAAAAAAATGTGTTTTACTGTGGTAGGCCGGGGACTTTTCAATTGACCTGTTAGTTTCAAGAAAGCCATTAAAACGAAAATTCATTTTCCTCATTTAAGTAACTTTTCTTTATTTCTACCTATCCTTTCCAACCATAGCTAATATTTTAGTAAATAATAAGAAATAGTTTGTTATAAACAAATAATATTAAAAACATTTTGTTGTTGGATACCTATGAAATATTTAATATTTCTCTAATTCTAAAAACTTTTCTAAGGCTGATTGATTTGTTTTACGTAAGATTCATTCAAACAAGATAACTAGATCTATAAACATAAATCCAATAATGATGTGCATAGGTCGTAGGAGTATTAGTAAAAAATATTTTTAATGCAACTGATTCTAAATACTATTATATAAGTACCATTTCCACAACTCTTTGATGCCTACATATTTCTATTGCATAAACTATTTTAAAACGTTTTTCTGAATTTCACTTGGTGTGTGTGTGTGTGTCATCAAATTTTCGATCTTATTTTTACCAACTTCCTATCAAGCTAGAGCTTTGAAATTTTGGAATCGTTCGTACTCGCCTAACAATGCAATATTTGCGACAAGTTTTAACTAATATTTCAATAATTTTAATAAGTCAAAATATCCTTTCCACTCAGCGCTATGAGGAAAAAATTTCTTTCCCTCTCGGGGAACATCGGGAATTCCCCTATACGTCACATGAGGTATCGTAAAATTTTTGTACTCACAAAGGGGAGATACTATTTCCCCTTTACTATCTCCGAGATAGTAAGGATTGCTGACTTTTAGTCAGCATTCATTCGCAAGAAAGAAAGTTTCCAATATTTGGCACCATGTCATATCACAACAATTTTTCTGAATTATGGTTCCCAGTTTTAATAGAATGACTTACAAACTTTCAAACGCCTGTTTTGATTTCATATTACGATTTTTTTAATACGTTCACAAATGTGTCTTTTTAAGTAAATTTTAAAGTTAAAAATTATGTTTTCCAGAATTTGATGTACAGCATTTCAGAAGTACTAAGAAAGTAGAATTTAAATGATTGGCATGTCGACTCTAAATCATGAATTAGTAAAAATTATTAGATGTATAACTTTTATTTGCTCCATTCGTAATTTCTTAGTAAAGTTCGTTTGTGTTTTGTCCACGTTTTGGGGTCTAGAAGAGTATGACGTGTAATACATTTAGATTTATCTACTCTTAGCCAATCATACTCAAACTAGCCTCACTTCATCTCTACGCTGTTAGATCTGGTAATCCAAAAATATTTGGAAACTAAGAAGGAAAGGCTTGTATGAGCTGTAAAATTTTTCAGTAAAAAATATTCAATAAATGATTGATTAAATTGAAATTATAATTAATTTTTTTAATGTTTTTATCACGTGTTGTTTTGAATTTAATGTATAATAATTAATATACTTTGTCATTATATAAAAAAGTTGTTTTTAAAAACGTTGGTTTTTATCTCGAATTTTTTGTAATATACGTGTTTCGCACGATCATGATTTTTCTGTGAATCAGCAATTGATTGATTTATTGTTATTGACTTCAAACTTATAAACAACAGAAACTATCAGAGACCAACCTCATAATTTGAAAACTCGGTGAAATGACAATGCCGACACCTGAGAGGCCAACACATTATCCATACTTCTTCATCACACCTTGTTAATTAGAGATGAATGAGCATTAAATAATTATTTTCCAACTACACAATTTGAAGAAGTGGCTCAAACTTCACTTGCCAATTACTTAAAAAAACATGTATTGAGATTTCTTTATCGATTGAATTATCATCTAGTTTCATTTGAAAAATAACAAAACTAAAACAAATGTATTAAATATGAACCTAGAAAGGATTAAAGAATGAAAAAAAAAAAAAAAACCTTAAATCTCATTTAAATATTTCTTCAAAGAAGTGAAATGGAACATTTATGGAACAAGTATTAATCTCCAGTCATCGTAAATAATGAAACAGACTAGGAAAGTATAATTAAGAATGAAAGATGACGAAATTATCTTTGAGAAATATGTAATTAAAATTTCAGGCTGTAATTATGTTTCGTATTCATTTTTAAGATAATGCTTCATTTTACTTTTAAAAGAAAACATTTATATTTGATAAATAACAAAAATACTATATTTTGTCTGAGTACTGACTTTTGATGCATATTTCTACATGTCTTACTTCTAGCATTTAAAACAATCATACATTATTAATGTTGATGCATAGATACTGAATTAAAATCAGAAAAAAATAACTGAAAATTACATTAGAAATACTAAATAAAAGAAGTTTTGTGAAAAGGGAAAAAAATATGTTTTTAATTAAAGAAGATAAATAGATTTGCTCCTTAAAATCTGATGTCTTGTAAATAAAATGATTTTTGAAACACA